>CM044401.1:41428906-42028906 GCA_024322285.1 Musa beccarii
TCTGCTAATATGAAAAAAAAAATTAAATGTTTTAGTAAATTGGGTCGTTTGCTAATTTACCAAAGCACATTTTCATGATAAATGGCATCATGGGCCTCACTTTTAAATGACAGCTTCAAGGAGTAATAATTTTCCACTTTACAGTTTGAACTTTGAAGAACCCTCTTGTTAATATTATGCATAATTTTATGGTTAAAGCATTTACTTAATCTAACATCTGGGCCACCTAGTTGTTAGGAAAACCCTAATAATCCCCAGTATCACACAATTGTAACTCTTGTAAAAATAAGTACTCTAATTCGAGAATTTGAGCTCACATTCTGCTGATTCCTGTATTGTAATGATTCACAAAATCATGGCCATCTTTAAAATTCTTTCTTTGGTTTGCTTCATTATTCTCTCAAGTCTCACCAGCACTAAATTAGATAATGAATTTCTGGCAATCTTGTGTGTAACCAATTTGCATTGACCAAAATCAATATGATTTACCAAATATTTGGGAATTAGCTTAAAATGATCCCCTTTCAAGAATTGATAATAAAACTAGCAAAATCTTGTTAGATAAAATCTATTAGTCCCTTAAACCAACCTCAGTGAATGTGAATATTCTCGATGATTATCATTTGTTTAGTAAATCAACATGCATGTGGAACTCTGAAAAAATTTCTCACATCCTTATCACTGGTATGAATTTATCTTGAGTTAAACGATAATATGTGGGCTTGGAAAGATGATTCTAATGGGCAAGTCACTGCTAAGACAACATATATAGATTCCTAGACCTAGAGAATTGGTGGTAGAGGTTGTGGAAGCTCTCAATAACTCCAAGGATCTCTTGTTTTGGTCGAAGCTCATCCATTGTTATCTTCCCACTATGGAGAGAACGTGAAACTTGGTCCTGGTGGTGGACACACATGTTATATATGTCAGCAAGGCCCTGACTTAATGAATGATATCTTTTTCAATGTAATTTTTTTTTCATTATTTTGATATTTGGTACTCTAGAAATTGGCTTGCTGAAGGAAAGCACAGACATGTCATTTTGGTTGGCGTATCCGTGTCAGACATGGATACATCACTGACATGGCCGAACATGTGTCTTACATATTTATTTATTTTTTGGGACACGACATATCCATGTCGAACGTCCCTTGCACCCTTCCTCATCACTCCCATGCCCTTCCTCACGTGATGTTCACGTGTGTCGCTAAGTTGTGTGGCCTTGACATGAGGATGGGAAAGCATGATATCGAAGGAGTAGAGCTTAAAATCTAGGGAATTTAGGGATTTCTCGTCAAACCTAGAGGATCGTCGGCATTAAATTGTGGACCTCGAGAGTTTGGGGAGACGTGAAATCGAGGATTTGCACAAAGCGAATTGTTAGGACCGAAATAGGCACTAAGAGGGGGGGTGAGGGGTGTGAATCTGCTTTTCGATAAAACGATTCAATTCAGAAAAACTCAATTCGATAGAAACCGTAACGGAAATGCTTTTAACTTAAAGTGTGAGTGAGAGTAGTAATGAAAAACATAAAACAGAAATTGTAAAGAGCAAAACAAAAAAGAGCACACCGGATTTATAGTGGTTCGATTGTCGTGACCTACGTCCACTTCTCGATTCCTCTTCCGTCGAGGCCACTGGCGTCCACTAATAGTCTTGTTTCTAACCCTTCTCTCAAACTGAAATCAAAATTTGAAACTAGAGAAATGGAACTCTTCAAGAATTTACACAGAGTTTCTCATAAATTTTTTGCTCAAGATCATATATATATATTCTGAGCAGGGATAAGAGGGGTATTTATAGGCCCCAAATGGTTTCAAAAATAAAGCCAAAAAATGTCTCATCCCGAGTTCTTGGGGTACCGGCAATACCACCACCAGTTTTGGGCGGTACTACCGCCATCACTCTCTGATACTAGGCGGTACCATCGCTTGGCAGCATTAACCGCCGACGGTACCACCGCCCAGACTACCTGGGAGGTTGAGCCCTAGGCGGTTCCACCTCCCAGTCCTAGCGATGCCACCGCTTGGCATGGCTCCAACCAACTGAATGGGCCATCCAACCAGCCCAATTTAGCCTTGATTTGGGCCCGGTTGGCCCCTAACTGCGTTAGTGGATTACCTCCCAAACCTAACTCGTTCTAAGTCCTAACTACGATAATTAAGACATTAACTAAGCAATCTTAGTTGTCCGGTATATCAATTGTTCTTCTGGCGAAATCCCGACAAACTTCCGACGAGCTTTTGGCGAACTCCCGATGAACTCTCAACGAACTCCTAGCGAGCTCCCAATGAACACTCAATGAACTCCTGGCGAGCTTTCAACGAACTCCCGACGAGCCTTCAACGAACTCCCGGTGAGCTTTCGACGAACTCCCTACGAGCTTCCGGAGCCTCTTCCAAATCTTCGGCATATCGCCCGATCTTTGACTCCGGCCCAACATTTGATTTTTCTGCTTTATGCCTTTTTTATGATTATAGTTAATCCTGTATCCATTTTCTCAACGCATGGATTAGATCAATAATTCATCAATTGATTTCATCGTCAAAATCTGAGATTCAACAATCTCTCCTTTTTTATGATGATAACCAATTGATGACGAAGTTAACCTTAACTCCTTATATCCATATGCCATATTTAGATAAGTGAAACTTGAATTCAAAAGGAATCACAACCTTTGAATTCAAATGAAACAATTTCGATCATAATGATCAAATGCAATATGTCATATCAAAATTTCATACATTGTGCATCATTATAGTTTCAAGTCATCAAAGTATATACCATGCACAATTTCATCATTTCATGCATGATACCAAAAAACAAATAACATCAATTTGGGCATAACCTATATGATACTAAAGTATTTTTTTAACCATTTATCACTTCATGCATGGTACTAAAATTAATATCATTTTAGGCATAACATTCATGATACTAAAGAATTCAAATTTTTAATTATTTTGAGCATATTGTTAGGATCTAGAGCGACACTAAGAGGGGGGTGGTAAATTAGTGCAAGTGGTTAAGAATGATAAATTCGGCGATTTAAAAAACTTCGGAAACTTCGTACAATAAACACTACATTTCGACGAAAGTTGATTTTGATTAAAGCGTATTTAATTTGAAAGCGTTTAGAGAAGATGATGAGGAAGTTGAACAAGTAAAGAAGGTTTGCTGAAAAGTAAATTGCAAGAAAATAAACGCAAACCAATTTATAGTGGTTCGGTCATACGACCTACATCCACTCCCGATTCCTCTTCACTTGAGGCCACCAGCTTTCCACTAGTTGTCTTCCTTCTAATGGGCAAAGACAAGCTCCCTTACAGCGCTCTCTCTTTTTGACGGGTTTAGGAGGAAACCCTTACAAGCACTCTCTCCTCTCTTTTAACTTGAATACAAGTGGGGACTAGAGGAGGGAATTTATAGAGAGATTTGAACAACATTTTTCTACTTTCAAAGCATGTGTGCTTGTATATGTAACCCAGGGATGAGAGGGGTATTTATAGGCTCAAATCTGATTCAAACTTAGAGCCAAAAACCTTCCCATCCCGGGTTTTCCAGGTGCTGGGTAGTACCATCGCCCAGTACACCTTAACACTGGGCGGTACCACTGCTTGGGCACACTACTTTGTCAGTGTACAGGGCGGTACCACCACCCAGACACACTGTCAGTGGGCGATACCACTGGTACCGCCCAGACTCAGTGTTGAAGACTTAGTCTTCAAGCGGTTCCACCACCCAACTAGTAGTGCCACCGCCTGACGTGGCACTTAAGCACTGTTTGGGCCTTTCATCCGGCCCAACACAGCCCTAATTCAGGCCTAGTTGGCCCCTAATAGGGTTAATGGGATTACCTCCCAAATCTAACCCTAACTACATGCTAACTACGAAATTTAAGACATTTTCTAAACAAAACAAAATCCGACAAGTCAAGTCTTCTTCCGACGAGCTTCCAGCGATCTTCCGGCGGTCTTCCGACGAACCCTCGAACACTATTCTACAGACTCCTGGCAGGCTCCCGCACTTTAGGACAACCTTGGTGAGTTCCGACGAGTCTTCTAAGGTAAGCTCCGATCTTTCTCGGTGGACTCCGCAAACTTCCGACAACCTATCGGCAAACCGCCGATTCATTCTCGACCAGTTCCGATAGCACTTCAGACGAATCTTCGGACTTCCGGCAGACTCTTGAGCTTCCAAGGATTTGATCGCACTTGACTCCAGCATGTTGTTTCACTTTATGTCTTCATCGTTATCATAGTTAATCCTGCACACTAAGTAATTCTTAGCCCTACTTCGATCTAGATAGTTATTACAATGCGAATTAACATTCTATTGCCCGGTATATCATTGGTCGGCGCTTCGTCCGGTTCTTCGATGCATCGCCATCTCTTGAGGCCTATTGCCCAATCGGCGGTTGACCTCTGCAACCTCGATCTCCTTGGCGTAACCCGCTCTTCTTGGCCTGATGCTCGATATCTTTGTCCGAAGCCTTTTGCCGATTGTCGACCGGACCTTCGGCTCGACATCCAATATTCTGACGTGATTTCCTCCGGCGCAACGTCGATTCCTCCTTCATCAACTGTCTAATCATGATCGAGTAGACTTGCGTGACTTAAAACGCAATTAGATATCCAAAACATAATTGATTAGTTTCATCATCAAAATCCAAGATTCAACAATCTCCCCATTTTTGATAATGACAACTAATTGAAGACGGAGTTAACCTTAACTCCCGGAATTTTAACCAAACTCCCCCTATCAATATGTCATATTGATAGAAACCTTGGATTATGCCAAATCCAAGTAACATTCATCACATGTTAAAAACATCATGCAAATATATAAAATATTCAATACAATGCATATATTACATGAAACCATCAATCTACTTCTCCTTTATCATTAACAAAAAGGAGAAGTTGCTTCTAACTATTTTAAAGATATGCAGATTTTACAACATCCAGCTAGCAAGATTTAAGTTCAATTTTCAAGCTAAAGATTTGCAACATACATCACTTTGAAAATGCAAGCTAATAGTATTCAAAGATGTGCAAGTTTGCTTCTTGAGATGTACAAGTTTACACTTTTCTTTCTAAAGATAAGCAAAATAGCAATTTTTCATTCGCTTCTTGAGTTGTGCATGTTGCACTTTCTTTGCTTCCTTTGCGATATGCATGCAATTTGTGTAAAGATTTCAACACTTTAAACATGCAAGATAAATTTTCATTACAATATGCAAGCTAAATTTTCATTACAACATACAAGCATAGAAGCATAGCAAGTGTAGGATTGCAAATTTTTTAAGTTTTGCGATTTTTGCTTCTATTGAGATAGCAAGTTCTTTTGAGCTAGCAAATTTTTTCATTGAAGTGTGCAAGGTAGTAAAAACTTTCTCCCCCTTTGTTTTTATCAAAAAGAAGGAAGGACTCAATGACTAAAAATTTCTATCATTATACAAGCCATATATGCAAAGAATTCATGAAAGATATTAATAAGGATCAATTCGAGAATACCAAAGATATCATTCATGGTTCATTAATAGTTTTTCTAACGGGATTAAGATAAGATTCATGAGGTAATAAATAGAAAAAAGAGCTACTTATCGATTTATGTATCAAATCTCAAGTATCAAAAAGAGCTACTTGCGAGATCTTGATTCTCAAGAAAAATCTCAAGTATCAAATGACGAGAAATCAAAATCATGAAAATGAAATTTCAAGTAACGAATAAAAAATTATTGATTTATGTATTCAAACTATCATTACTCATCATACGTAATTTCAAAATGTAGAGGTCGTCAACCATGATTCAAAACATTCATTTTCAAGCCATGATAAAGAAGAGTAAATCAATAATTCAATTATATCATGCCATGAATTCCAAAAGACATCTTAAGTTATCAAGATCATGAATTCATAAAGATTCAAGTATTGAGTTCCAGGAAATCAAAAAAAGAGTTGCATTTCATTTGAAAAAATTCTCTTTTGATAGCCGGAAGAAGCATGATAAATGATCTTGATATATAAAGAACTTCAAAGTATAATTATCAAAATCACGATTTCAATAAAATTTCTTCATAGCAAAATGAAATCTTTTAGAACTTGATTCACACATTATATATATAGCAAAAAGTTCATGATTACAAGAGATTAAGAGAAAAGTCAAGAATCATTAACAAGTCTTATTCAAATTCATAAAAGATATCAAGAAAAACAAAATTTCTTTTACTTCGATATTCAAACCATGGTAAGTGATATATCAAACGTTTACATTAATATTTCAATCATCAAGTCATGTGTAGAAATAAATATTGAAACGTAAGAGAAAAATCAAATTACGCATGCAATGTTTCAATTATCAAAGTATATTCTCTCAAGTTGAGTATCGAAAAGTCAAGAGAAAATAATTTATGATTCATTTGCATTTTTTTCAATAACATAAGAGAATCATAAAAGAGTATGGAGTAAGAGATCTTGAAAAAACTCAAGTTATCAAGATCACGATATAGATAAAGCGCATTCTAGTTCAATTCATCAACTCCGAACTCATAATTAAACCTCAAAATCACTTTCATAATTTACGAGATTCATAAAATATCATGAAATCATTAATCTCGATAAGATGGGAAAAGCATTTTCTTTTTAAGTGATTCTTTTAACACATTATCAAAATCTCATTCATAATTCAAGTGATTCACAAAATATCATAAATTAATTCATCACTTGTCTTTTATGAAAAAATCAAAAACTTTTAGAGATAATAAAATTTCAAGAGTCATGCATTTCCTTTTTTTTATATATGATTAACTTCATATAAGCATGCCTTTGTCTTTTAATGTCTAATAGAGATAAGTATGAAAGTTCTAGACGTAAAGGCGAAATCTATCATCAAGATTTTTAAAGTCATAAAAATTCATCATAAAAACGATTAACACTAAAAACATATTAGTTCAAAATGTAAGAGTCACTTATCATGCATAATGTGTTTTATTTTAAATTGTTTATTTCATATAAGTATGCCCAAGTCATTTTTGTATAAAAGATGAGTGTCAAAGTTTAAACTGAAACGCAAGTTTCAATAAAAAAAAGAACATCATCAAAAGGTTTCGTCATAAAAATGATTAAGACCAAACATAATAAAACATCATGATAGTACATTTTCAATTTTTATGTGTTTTATTCTATGTGGTTGATCTCATATAAGCATGTTCAAATTTTCATATAAAAGCAATACATCATGTTGAAAACGAAATCATCAATATGCTTGCTTCTATCTTTTAATCATATTTGGTATGCAAGCATTATTATGAAATATGCGATTATCATGATAATTGATTTTTTTGTGTCAAAAATAATGCATCTTGTTTGAAACCAAAATCAACATGAATTCATCATGATCATACACTTACCCTTTTTTTGTGTTTCATTTTATCATTTTTATATGTTTCAATTTAAGTAAGCATGTTCAAATTTTTATGAAGATGTCAAGCATCATATTTAGAATCAAAAACACTTTTCTCTCATTCGGAAAATTTATTGATAGCAATGTGGGTTAGATCTTTTAGTTTTGCAATTGATTTCATAAAGACATGCATCATCGTATAAATCCGAAACAAAGTTTTGTCAAAGTTTTGTCAAAACCATCAAGACATCATTCCAAAACATAGGATATCATTATTTCAAATCCTCATGTATAATATCGTTAAGCATGAAAACCGAAATACACAATCATGGATTAATCTTATTAGGTGTACAAACATAATCATGCTAATTGATTTATTATGTCAAAACCATACATCAAGATTGAAACCGAAAACCGATACGGAAATCATATGCATCGAATTGCATTATCACACATCATGTAATTATCATCCATAATGTTGCATACATCATTCAAAATTTTGAATCATAACATGCATGAAACTTTAACAATATAATTTTCATGATTAATTTCTTTTTTATTTTTCAAAAATGCTTAAAAAGAGAAGCATGGTAATTTTTGAAAATAATTTTTTTATTTGCTACTATCTAAATTAAACACTCATGAAAAGCATCATGTAATTTCAAAATAAGATAAAAGCATTTAGGGTAAGTTTCTTACCTTGTTATCGAAGACCATCAAAGCCCAATTCGTCTCTTCTTTACTTGATTCTTCTTGGCAAGCTTCTTCTTCTTCTTTGGTGGCCTCGATTTCTTACATTCATAGCAAGAGGTTGTCCTTTTTAAGTTCATTTGTGTTTTTCAATTTTTGTTTGATGAACTTTTTAAAAGTCATTATTATGTGTTTAATGTCCTCATCACTTGAGTCATCACTCAAGTGGCATTCTATAGTCCGAAGTCCAATTGTCTTCCTGTTCTTTGGAAGGTGGTTCATATGTTCGTTGTGTTCAAGGAAACTCATTTCATATGTTATCAATGAACCAATGAGTTCTTCCAATGAAAAATTATTTAAATCTTTAGATTCTTGTATCGTCGTTATTTTCGGATCCTACCTTTTTGGAAGGGATCTTAAAATCTTGTTAACGAGATCAAAATCTCAGAAAGATTTACCAAGGGCTTTTAGACTATTGATGACATCCGAGAAATGAGAGAACATGTCACCGATAGTCTCACTTAGTGCCAATCGAAAAAGCCCAAAATCATGCAATAAAAGATTTACTTTCGAGTCTAACTCTACTAGTTCCCTCGTGCGTGATTTCAAGTGTGCACCAAATATCAAAAGCTGTTCCGCAAGTTGAAATCCGATTAAACTCATTTTTGTCCAAGGAGCAAAATAAGGTATTCATAACCTTTGCATTTAACGAAATAAATTCTCTCTAAATCTGACCATTCGTTCATCGGTTTAAAGGGAAGTTGAAAGTCGTTTTCAATAATATTCCACAAATTTAAATCCAGAGAAATCAAGAAAACTCTCATTCGAGTTTTCCAATATGTGTGGTCCAACCCATTAAACAACGAAGAACGAATGATTGAAAAACCCTCTTGAAAGTCGTGAAGAGCCATTGTAACACCCCTAGCTAGTCCAATAGTCCTACATCGGAAATCGATGGGACTAAGATTGGCTTATATGGGCCTGATGAGTGTACTACTAACAACTTCAGCTTAAGCATTTTGATCAGTGGTTGATAGGCCAAAACGAAGTTGAAAGGCTAGTTTGCTCATCAGGTCGGGTCGTGACAGCCATTTCTCGTGGATGTGAATCCAAAAAAGAAATAACGAGGCTCTGATATCAACTGTTAGGATCTAGAGCGGCACTAAGAGAGGGGGGGGGGTAAATTAGTGCAGTGGTTAAGAACGATAAATTCGGCGATTTAAGAAACTTCAAAAACTTCGTACGATAAACACTACGTTTCGATGAAAGCCGATTTCGATTAAAGCATATTTAACTCGAAAGCGTTTAGAGAAGATAATGAGCAAGTTGAACAAGTAAAGAAGGTTTGCTGAAAAGTAAATTGCGAGAAAGTAAACGCAAACCAATTTATAGTGGTTCGGTCATACGACCTACGTCCACTCCCGATTCCTCTTCACTTGAGGCCATCGGTTTTTCACTAGTTGTCTTCCTTCCAACGGGCGAAGACAAGCACCCTTATGGCGCTCTCTTCTTTTGACGGGCTTAAGAGGTAACCCTTATAAGTACTCTCTCCTCTCTTTTAACTTGAATACAAGTGAGAACTAGATGAGGAGATTTCTAGAGAGATTTGAACTGCGTTTTTCTACTTTTAAAGTCTGTGTGCTTGTATATGCAACTCAGGGATGAGAGGGGTATTTATAGGCTCTAATCTGATTCAAACTTAGAGACAAAAACCTTCCCATCTCGGGTTTTCCGGGTGCTAGCGATACCACCGCCTATGCTAGGCGATACCACCGCCCAGTACACCCTGACACTAGGCGGTACCATCGCTTGGGCACACTACTCTGTCAGTGTACTGGACGGTACCACCGCCCAAACACACTGTTAGTGGGCGATACCATCGGTACCGCCCAGACTCAATCTTGAAGACTGAGCCTTCAGGCGGTTCCACCGCCCAACTGACGGTGCCATCGCCTGACGTGGCACTTAGGCACTGTATGGGCCTTTCATCCGGTCCAACACAGCTCTAATTCGGGCCTAGTTGGCCCCTAATAGGGTTAATGGGATTACCTCCTAAATATAACCCTAATTACGTGCTAACTACGAAATTTAAGACATTTTCTAAACAAAACAAAATCCGGCAAGTCAAGTCTTCTTCTGGCAATCTTCCAGCGGTCTTCCGACGAACCCTCAGACACCATTCTGCGGACTCCCGATAGGCTCCCAGACTTTACGACAACCTTGGTGAGTTCCCTCGAGTCTTCTTCGGTAAGCTCCAATCTTTCTCGGTGGACTTCACGAACTTCCGACGAACCTTCCGGCGATCTTCCGACAACCCATCGGCAAGCCCCCGATTCATTCTTAGCCAGTTCCGGCAGCACTTCCAACAAATCTTCAGACTTCCGGCGGACTCTCGAACTTTCAAGGATTTGATCGCACTTGACTCCGGCACGTCATTTCGCTTTGTCTTCATCGTTATCGTAGTTAATCCCGCACACTAAGTAATTCTTAACCCTACTTCGATCTAGACAGTTATTACAACGCGAATTGACATTCTGTTGCCCGGCACATCATTGGTCGGCGCTTCGTCTAGTTCTTCAGCGCATCGTCACCTCTTGCGGCCTGTTGCCCAATCGGCGGTTGATCTCAGCAACCCCGATCTCCTTAGCGCAACCCGCTCTTCTTGGCCCGAAGCCGTCTGCCGATTGTCGACCGGACCTCCGACTCGACGTCCAATATCCTGACGTGATTTCCTCCGACGCAACATCGATTCCTCCTTCATCAACTGTATAATCCTGATCAAGTAGACCTGCGTGACTTCAAACCCAATTAGATATCCAAAACATAATCAATTAGTTTCATCATTAAAATCCGAGATTCAACACATATCATACATGATACTAAAGCACTCATCACTTCATGCATGATACCAAAATTAACATTATTTTGGGCATAATATACATAATACTAAAGTATTCATATTGTCAATTATTTTGAGCATATTATGCATGATACTAAAGCACTCATCACTTCATGCATGATACCAAAATTAACATTATTTTGGGCATAATATACATAATACTAAAGTATTCATATTGTCAATTATTTTGAGCATATCATACATGATACTAAAGCACTCATCACTTCATGCATGATACCAAAATTAACATTATTTTGGCATAATACCAAGCATTCATCATTTCTCCCCCTTTGTCATCAACAAAAAGGAGATGTGCAAGCACTTTGATACCATGATACCAAATATTCGACAAGTCTTTGAATCATGCAAGCAAGTTTTACACCACTTTATGCAAGCTAGCAAAAATGAAGTTAAGCAAAACTTTTGCAAGATAGCAACTTTTGCTTCTTGAAATAGGCAAGCTAGCATTTGATACTGGCAAGTTTCTCTCCCCTTTGTCATAAAAACAAGGAGAGAGGAATTCATTTATCACAAGAAAAATCAAGTCATAAGTACCGAAAGTCTATAAAACAAGCTTCTACTTTCGTAAAGAAAAAGGATTCATCACATAAAAGATCAAGATGTGCATACTAAAAGTTCATGAATCAAATCTCAATAGAAGGAAGAAGGATTCATAGGAAATGATCATCACATAAAAGATCAAGTATACCAAAAGTCCATGAATTAAAAACTCTTCTTTTGTAAGTAGAGAGAGGAAGGATTCATAGGAAGAGATCATCAAATGAAAGATCAAATGTCTCAAAAATCCATAAATAAAAATTAAAAGAAGATAATAGGAAACGATCTTGATAAAAAGAAAAACTTAGTTTTCAAAAACCGAGAAATCCAAAAAATGTATAAAAGAAACTCATGCATTCGGAAGATTTATCATTCCTAATTCTCTTCTTATAAAATCAAATTGTTCCTCATTTAAAGGTTTTGTAAAAATATCAGCTAATTGATGTTTTGTATCAATAAGTTCTAAAGATATATCATGATTATTAACATGATCTCTAATAAAATGATGCCTAATGTCAATATGTTTAGTTCTAGAGTGTTGAATGAGATTTTCTGTTAAATATATTGCACTAGTGTTATCACATTTTATAGGAATGTTTTTCAAGTGAATTCCATAATCTTCTAATATGTTTTTCATCCTAACTTGTGCACAATATGCACCTGCTGCTATATACTTGGCTTCGACTGTAGATAGTGCAACCAAATTTTGTTTCTTGGAAGACCAAGAGACAAGTGCATGACCTAAGAGTTGACATGTTCCAGATGTGTTTTTTCTATCTATTGTACATCCAACAAAATCAGCATCGACATAAACAATCAAATCAAAGTTCTTAGATTTTGAATACCATAATCCTAGATTAAGAGTTCCTTTTAGGTATCTAAAAATCATTTTAACAGCTTTAAAGTGAGATAACTTAGGATTAGATTGAAATCTAGCACAAAGTCTAACACTAAACATAATATCTGGTCGAGTTGCGGTGAAGTATAGTAAACTACTTATCATACCCCTATAGGTTGTTTGATCAAAGTTTTCTCCATTACCGTCCATATCTAACTTTGTGGAAGTGCTCATTGGTGTATTAATAACCTTCGAACTATCCATATTGAATCATTTTAATAAATCTAAAGCATATTTAGTTTGACTAACAAAAATTTCATCACTTAGTTGCTTAATTTGTAATCTTAGAAAAGAGTTAATTCATTCATTAAGCTCATTTCGAACTCTTAGTTCATACTTTTGGCAAATGATTCACATAAAGGCTTATTCATAGAACCAAAAACAATGTCATCAATATAAATTTGAACAACAAGAAAATTATTTTCAAAATTTTTAATAAATAATATAGTATCGATCTTGTCTTTTAAGAAATTATTCTTAATAAGGAAAGAACAAAGTCTCTCACATACCAACAAGCCTTAGGGGATTATTTCAATCCATAGAGAGCCTTAGATAACTTAAACACATAGTTAGGAAAAAAAACCAAAACATTTATTTCCAAAAACTTTAAAGTACGAAATGTTGGGTCTTTTATTATTCTATAATTCATAAGGAGTTTTGTAAAGTAATGGTCTTACGAGAACCCTATTCATGACAAAGTATGTCGTGTTAACGACTTCAGCCCAAAAATATTTGGGTAGGCTATGTTCGTTTAACATAATTCTTGCAATCTCTTGTAAGCTCTTGTTTTTACTTTTAACTACTCCATTTTGTTATGAATTCCTTAGAGTAGAGAAATTATGGTTGTACCTATTTAACTCATAAAAATTTTGAAAATAGCGATTTTAAAATTCATCACTGTGATAACTTCAAATAGACAAAGTCATAAAACCTTTTCGTTTTGAACAAATTTATAAAATTTTGAAAAACATTTAAAGCAATCACTTTTGTGTGCCAAGAAGTTCAAGTGTATCTACTATAATTATCAACGATTACAAAGGCATATTTACTACCTCCTAGACTTGTCGTATCAATTAGTCCAAATAAATCCATGTGGATCAATTATAGTGGTCTAGAGGTGCTTAATTGATTGTTTGATTTGAAACTACTTTTTATTTGTTTTCCTAATTGGCATGCATCACAAACTGTCTTTGTCGAACTTGATATTAGGCATTCCTCTTACAAGTTCTCTAGTTGAAACTTTAAAGATTAGTTTCATGCTAGCTAGCCTAGCATAACCCAATCTCCTATACCAAAGTCATGCATCAACGTTTAAAGTCGAAAAACACGTTTCTTCACAAAAATCATCAATATCAATGGTATACACATTATTATTTTTTAAGACAATCATAGATCTATTTTTATGTGGTATTTCAACTATACAAGCATTAGATTCAAATTTGATGATATATCCTTTATCACACAATTGACTAATGCTTAGTAGATTATGTTTTAGCCCATCTACTAATAGTACATCTTCAATTAAAATGTTTGACTTATTACCCATGGTTCTTTTGTCAATAATTTTCCCTTTGTTATTGTCTCCGAAGGTGACGTACCCTTCGTCTTGGCTAATAAGCTTAGAAAAGGGTGTTGGATCTCTGGTCATGTACATTGAGCATTCACTATCAATGTACCATCTCTTGCTCCTAACCTTTGTTTGTAAACATATTTAAAAGAAAAGGAGTTTTCTTTTAGGTACCTATTTAACTTTGGGTGCCTCATTAATAGATCTATCTAGCTTAACAATCGGCATTGAGTTATTTATGATTCCTTTAGGTACCCAAATTAATTTGTATAGACTATACCTTTTAAATGGACATTTATGAGCATAATGTCCAAATTTATAACAAAAGTTACATTTGTTTTGGGGTAAAACATGTAATGTTGGCCCTTTAATGAAAATAGTTGGCTTTTGTTGAGTGTTACTCACAAAGCTAATTTCTTCTTTTCTATGAACATGACCCTTATTTGCAAGGATAATGTTTAGAGATTTATTACATATTTTAAATTTTTTTAATGTTCGTTGAAGTAAAACATTTTTTTTCTTAAGTGAATCTATGTCCTCACATTTAGTGCAAGGAGCTAACATATCATTATCATGCTTAATTTTTAATTTATCAAATTCACTAACACGAGAAGCATGCTCCTTTTTTAACAATTTATACTTTTTACTAACTAATTTACATTCATCAAACAAATCATGAAAAACATTTAATAACTCATCATAAGATAAATGAGCTTCGATTGAGTCACTTACCTCGTCATTGAGGGCCATTAGAGCGTAATTTATAACTTCTTTGTTAGTAGGCTCCTCGTCTTCGGATCCATTTGAATCGTCCCAAGTAGCTTTGAGCGTCTTCTTTTTCTTTGGGAGTTTCTTTTTCATTTGAGGACATTCATTTTTAAAATGTCCTGGCTTCTTGCACTCATAGTATATATATTATTAAGTCCTTTTTTAGTTGACTTTTGTTCTTAGTGTCTTGTTTAGTTTTATTTCTTTTTATGAATTTTTTAAACTTTCTTGTAAGAAGTGCCAAGTCATCATCATCATCATCATCACTTGAGTTTTCCCCCAAGTGGTCTTCTTTGGTTTTAAGTATCAAATCCTTCTTGTTCTTTGGATCTAAGTGTCCAATCCATCCTGTTTTTTGGAAGGTTATTCTCAAGTTCACCATGTGCAATACATGTCATTTCGTAGGTCATCAGAGACCCGATAATTTCTTCAAGAGGAAAGTTGTTTAAGTCCTTTGCTTCTTGTATTATTGTTACTTTAGGATCCCAACTTTTAGGAAGGGATCTTAATATTTTATTAACAAGTTTAAAATTAGAAAAAATTTTACCAAGTGCTTTTAGACCATTGATGACATCCATAAACCGGATGTACATGTTTCCAATGGTCTCACTTGATTTCATACAAAATAACTCATAGCTATGAACCAAAAGATTAATTTTTAACTCCTTAACGCTACTTATGCCTTCGTGTGTAACTTCAAGTGTGTATCAAATCTCATGTACAGTTTCGCATATAGAAACTCGATTAAATTCGTTTTTATCAAGAGAGCAAAACAAAACTTTCATCACTTTTGCATTTAAAGAAAAAGTCTTCTTTTTCAAATTATTTTATTCATTAATTGGTTTGAAAGACTTTTCAAAACCGCTTTTAACAATATTTCATAACTCGAAATCCATAAAAAGCAAGAAAATTCTCATTCTAATTTTCCAATGCGTGTAGTCCGTCCCATTGAACATAGGAGGACGAGTGATAGAAAATCCTTCTTGATTACTGGTAAAAGTCATTTCTCTTGGGTGTTAAACTAAACGAAAAAGAACGTGACCCTGATACCAACTGTTAGGACCGAAATCGGCACTAAGAGGGGGTGAATTAGTGCTTTTCTATAAACGATTCGATTCGGAAAAACTCGGTTCGATTGAAGCCGTTTCGGAAATGCTTTTAACTTAAAGTGTAAGTGAGAGCAGTAATGAAAAACATAAAACAAAAATTGTAAAGAGCAAAACAAAAAGAGTACACCGGATTTATAGTGGTTCAGTCGTCGCGACCTACGTCCACTTCTCGATTCCTCTTCCGTCGAGGCCACCGGCGTTCACTAACAGTCTTCTTTCAATGGGTGAAGGCTAACTACCCTCTTACAATCCTTTTCTCCTTTTCATAGGTTTAGGAGAACCTTTACAGTTTTCTAACCCTTTTCTCAAACTGAAATCAAAATTTGAAACTAGACAAAGGGAACGCTTCAAGGATTTACATAGAGTTTTCTCACAAGTTTTTTGCTCAAGATCATATATATTCTGAGCAGGGATGAGAGGAATATTTATAAGCCCCAAACGGATTAAAAAAATGGAGCAAAAAAATGTCTCATCTTGGGTTCTCGGGGTACTATACCACTAGTTCTGGACAGTACTACCGCCATTACTCTCTAACACTGGACAATACCATCGCCCAGTCTGGCGGTACTACCGCCTGATAGAGTCTCGGATACTGGACTCTGGCTGTACCACCACCTGCTTGGGCGATATCATTGCCTGACAGCATTAACTGTGGGTCGTACCACCGCCCAGACTACTTGGGAGGCTGAGCCCTAGGCGGTTCTACCGCCTAGTCCTGGTGGTGCCACTGTCTGACATGGCTCCAAGTGACTGAATAGGCCATCCAATCAGCCCAATTCAGCCTTGATTTGGGCCCAGTTGGCCCTTAACTGAGTTAGTGGGATTACCTCCCAAACCTAATTTAATCTAAGTCCTAACTATGACAATTAAGGCATTAACTAAGCAATCTTAGTTGTTCGGTATGTCAATTGTTCTATTAGCGAAATCCCAGCAAACTTTCGATGAGCTTCTGGCAAGCTTTTAACGAACTCCCGACGAGCTCTTGGCGAACTCCTGGCAAGTTTTCAGCGAACTCCTGACGAGCTCTCGACGAACTCCCAATGAGCTTCCGGCACATCATCCGAACCTTCGACATATCGCTCGATCTTTGACTTCAACCCAACATCCGATTTTTCTGCTTTATGTCTTTTTCATAATCGTAGTTAATCCTGCATTACTTTTCTCAATACATGGATTCGATCAATAATTCATCAATTAATTTCATCATCAAAATTCGAGATTCAACACGAACACCAACGACAAGTGGAAGCATATTTAGAACACCATATTGAAACAGAAGCAAATTCATCAACAATAAGGAATGCCAACGATAGCAGAAGCAGTAGAACATCGTATTATAGTTGCACTAACGGCGCTGTTGCAGCTTTGCAAAAATCCCCTGAATCCACTTCCACAATCCACCGCCATGCACACCATGACCCATCGCATGACGTGCACCCTCGACGACTCGCGACCTCACCCCTATTGGGTGGCACGTGCCCTCGATAGCTTATTGCTATCACCTCATGCCCTCGATGTCCCTCTTGCCCTCAAGAACCCATCGCCTATCACCAACGACCTCACTCGTGGGTTTCTCTCGATGCCCCTCTCGTTGATTCATCGTTGGCAACAAGGATCGTGGGTTTCCCTTGGCATCGCTCTCATCGACCTATCCATCATGTGTAGAAGAGGTGACCCATCACTTGTGCACAAAAGTAAGTCGATTTCAATCCTTTTGTTTCTTTTTAGTTTTTTCTAATCAATTCATCACCTTTTATATTTGTATTTTGATGTCTACTAAAATTATATGTTAAGAGATATAATGTCTACCTCTTATTCATAACAAGTCGGTGTATAACAAGAGTAATAGGTTAGATCTTATTATTATGCTTTTTTATTAGTACCTCTTATTTATAATAGGTTAGATGTTATTCGTTATGCTTTTTAAACCATGATATATGTTACATTGTGAATATATCATGATTATTGGAATTACTTTTGTTTTTATGAGAACACATATAAAATCACTAATTAGAAATATAATTAAAAAATTCAACCAGAATTATAACTAGAAATTTTAATATGAAACCATTAATTTAAGTACTCTATCTTATGTGACATTTATAAAATATTGAATTATGCTTTAGGATCTTAATAATCACAGTGATGGTTTTCAAATTTCAATTATCATAACTATGTCGGTTCTCCATTTTATTGCATTTCCTTGATCTATTTCTTGTACTTTAGAGATAACAATCTAAATCTACAATTTTATTACATTTCCATCTCCATTTTATAAATAATCATTTTTATGTTTTTTTTTCCCATGATATTTGATGAAAAGGAGAGTCATCCACTAAAACCATCAAAATGAGTTCGTCAAGTTCTATCAATAGCTCTTCTGTTCATCCTATACCTAATGATGAGGATGTTTACAAACCATCATAGAGAAATGTTACTAAAATGGACAAATTAAGCAGAGAGGGTGGGAATATTACATGACAATGTAAGTTTTGTCATTAGGTTAAGAAAAGCTCTTATATAAGAGTTAAAGCACATCTATTAAAGTTGACCATCAAAGAATTATAGTATGTACTATGTACAAAAATAACAATAAAGGATGTCTCTGATATGTAAAGATTAAAAGGAGCTAAAACAAGACAACAACAACGTGCTCTAAAAAAGTACCATTACCCCCCTTTTACTATTTCTGTCCATAGCTAGATGAACAGTTCTACATTTGATTAAAAGAAAAGAAATTTAAGTGGCAGTGACAAACAGAAAGGTATCGTAGCCGCATTTAATATGACAACATGTGATTAGTTACATTCTGAGATAGCTAGAATGTTTTATTATACTGGTTTACCATTTCACCTAGCAAGAATTTCATATTATGTTAGTGTTTTTGAATTTGTTGCCAACAATCATTTATCTGGTTATTTACCACATGGTTATAATTTATTGAGAACTATTCTATTTTAGAAAAAAAAGCAAATATTGAGAGGTTATTATGACCGATTAAAAGTCCATGGAATGAAAAAGAAGTTAATATTGTAAGTGACGAATTGAGCAATTTACAGATGATGCCCTTAATTAACTTTATGGCTATAACCAATAGTGGAGCCATAAATATTTTATTTCAAATCTAATGAAAAAAGTTATTAATGAGGTTGGTTATCAGAACATAATACAGATTATTGAATTAAAACATAATGTTTGGACAAATTATTGAATCATAGTTTTCAAATATTATTTGGATTCTATATGTGGTTCACTCTTAACCTAGCACTAAAAAATATTTATATAAAAATGAATATTGAACAAAATCAATTAACATATAATGCATGCAGTTGGATATCTGATATTGCTAGTGATATTACGATGATAAAAAGTTTTACCATCATGAATCATTCGATGAGATCGAACATATTTAATGAGTTTGTGCCATTAAAGTTACTTTCTATAGCGGACACACGTTTTGCCTTAACAACTATTATGCTTTAGAGGTTTACACTTATCAAAGGTATACTTCAGTCTATGGTTATTAGCAACAAATAGTCATATGTTGCAGAGATTGGTAAAGCAAAATTTGTAAAGGAAAAGGTACATGATGATATTTGGTGAGAAATATTGATAATATTCTTGATTTCACAAGACTTATTTATGATATGCTTATATTTTATGACATGGATAACCCATATTTTCATTTAGTATATGGCATGTGGGATAGTATGATTGAGAAAGTGAAGGGAAAAAAATATACACATGAAGGAAAGAAATCAAACAAATATTCATCTTTCTATGATGTAATCTATAAAACTCTTATTGATAATTGGATAAAGAACACTCTACTTCATTACTTGATCATTCTTTAAATCTAAGGTATATACCAATTTTTATTAACAATATTTTTACATAATTAAGCATATTTACAAAATTATTTATTTTACTTTTGTATTTTAAATATTTAGTATGAATGACTTCAATGGGATCCCAATCAAATACCCCACATAGAGATCTTGAGGCCTCTCAAGAAAGATTGAAATGTCTAAGAAGATATTATTCAACCATTGAGGAGAGAATATGTATCAACGAAGAATATGCTAATTTCTCTTACAGAGTTAAATATTTTGTTGATTATGATTGTTTACACGATAGCTATCATATGGATCCTAAAAGTTGGTGAGTTGTATATGGTTCATCAACTCCCATGCTTTAAGCATTAGTTTTGAAGTTACATGTGTAGTCTTTTTCTTCATCATGTTGTGAGAGAAACTTAAGTACCTATTTTTTCGTGCACTTTCTTAAAAGGAACAAAATGACTCTTCAACATATAGAAGATTTGGTATTTATTCGTAATAATCTTCGTCTTCTTTCCAGTAGAACCCTAGGATACTTAGAGGGAGGGACTAAGATATAGGGTACTGCTAGCGATAAATTTGACTCATTTGAATACAATGGAGTACTTGAAGTTGCAAGTTTATCCTTGGATGAACTAGAGCTAGAAAAAAATATTTTTACTGATGATATTGATGAATCACCAGATACAGGTGATAATGAAGTAGAGAATGAGCCTAGTGATTGTTAAATATTATTTGCTTTATTTTGGATACTTCGAATTAGATTATTTTAATTATTTAAACTTGTGTGATGATATTTATTTGTTCATATTACTAAGTCTATAAAATTTAAATATAAATATTATAAAACTCATGATATCAAATATTTTATATATGTCAAAAAATACACATGTCCTCATCATGTTTATATCCTTATTTTTTAAAAAATAACATGTCGCCATGTTTGTGTCGTGTCATGTCTGTGTCCATGCTTCTTAGGATGATACCTCTTCAAATGTTGACATCCTTAGGGGTTTTATTGCAATATGCTTGTGGTTAATTTAGATGTTAGTAATGAAGCTTGCTTGATGGGGTTTTCTCTCATCCGTTTTCTATAAATTGCTTGCTTATCTAAAAAACCCCTCTTTTATTGAGGCTATATTTTCCAAACAATTTGATGAAGGCTTAATTGAGACATATCCCAAAATAATTAGACAGGCGAAACCAAGCCAAGCCCTAACTAGACTAAACTTAACATTGACGGTTCTTAACACGAATCGATGGATGAAGGAGGCCCCAGACTCCCTGTTGAATGAGGGAGGCCTCGAATCATGTACTGTCACTCAATGCTCTTATATGCATGGCCGTCATGCGCTCTATTATGAGACCAAGATAATTATGGATGGACTAAGAATTATCATTCAACAAGGAATATCCGTTTTCTAACTAGAAGTTAGAAATGAAGCTTTCTTCATGGGGTTCTCTCATCCATTTTTTATAAATTGCTTGCTTATCTAAAATACCCTCTTTTATTGAGACTAAACTTTCCAAACAATTTGATGAAGGATTAATTAAGTAAATATCCCAAAATAATTAGATAGGCGAAGCCAAGCCAAGCCCTAACTAGACTAAACTTAACATTGACAGTTCTTAACACAAATCGATGGATGAGGGAGGCCCCAGACTCCTTGTTGAATGAGGGAGGCCCCGGATAATGTATTGTCGCTCGATGCTTTTATATGCATAGTTGTCATGCGCTCTATTATGAGACCAAGATAATTCTGGATGGACTAAGAACGGTCATTCAACAAGGAATATCCAAAATCAATATTAAAACTGATGCAAAGCTTCTGGTTAGACTAGAAGGGAAACCTACACACTCTGGTCTTCAAACTAAGGGGCGTTTGTGTAGTTCTAGCTTTGTATGGTAAAAGATTGACCACTTTTGACATCCTACTCTCCTTGGATGCACAAGCTCTTTCTGTCCCCCGCCTAGTTAAATAACAAAGTTTTACTTTTTCAGGAAAAAATTCCATTGGATTTTTTAAATTGGTCAATAATATTGTTTGCAATTATGTGTTTTATGACCAACATCAACTAATGCAAACCAACTACACGTATAATTTCTGGCATCCTTGCTTCCTTTATCAAAAAGTTATGGCAGTATATCTTGACATCCTCTAACAAGTTATATGTATATGATCTAGTATGAACCACTATTCAAATCTGGAAGTTTACAACTCTCATGTGTTTTATTTTTTCAAAATACTGACTATGGAATTTGATATAGATGTAAATAAGGCTTCTGATAAGATCTTCAGCATGTTAATGAATGCCTCATCCTGAAATGCTTGCATAAATAACCAAAAACTGATTACTGGGGTACTGTTTAACCACTTAATGCATGCTATTAACAAAAGTAAGCAACCAGTAAGCCACAAAGAAGTAAATTAGAAAAAAATAATAATTTGGCAATGTATTGAAGATAATCTGCAGAACAAAGATTGAAATATGAAATGAAAAGCTTACATGAATAACTAATATCGGACAATTGACAAGGCCAATTTTGTCAATGTTCTGCAAAAACAATAAAATTATTTAGAATGTAAAAGGATTATTATACCAGATGAACACTGAAAAATTTACCTTGTAAATGTCAAACCAATATGTTCGCTTAACCGGATATAGTACCCTAAGTCCAGAAAGGATAGGACTATGTAGAACAACAGCTCTTAACTTCTGTAGACGGCAGGCCAAATCAAGAGTTGGACCACTACCCACTGACTGACCATACAAGATTAGGTCCTCATCTGCTACTCCATATTGTTCTTTAAGACAGTTATATACTGCCTCTATGTCCGCATATGTATTACATTCAGTAGGCTGTTAGGAACAATAGATTTTGACACAAACAAAACAGTTAAGAAAGATGATATTTCACGTATTTTCTTTTTATGAGCCAAAATTCATGTGAGGTTTTGCCATAGTAACAAATGAACTTTGACCTTTCCCGTTGATTGCCCGTAACCTGAATAATCATACCTGCGATAAATAGTAAGGAATCAAAAACTATAAACAAAGCCATGGTGCAAGTATTTGATCTGTTGAGAGTCCCAATAGGCAGATAAAGCAACTCCTAATGTCATTGATCTTTCACCTCAGTTCCATGTATTGTCGTTTTTAATGAACAAGAAAATTACAATGATATGTAAAGTCATACTCAGAACAGCATTAGCAACAGTGATTTTGCAAAAGTATAGGTTTGAGACCACACCTTGATGAGAGTATATATATGAAAGAATTACTTGTTGATAAAAATAGATCATTAAATTGTCTCTTTACTAACTAAGCCAAAAAAGGCTTTGCAAGAATTATTAGACATGCAAATACATACAATTGTTTTGAGATATTTCTGTTAACGTGTCAGCAATGTCATGCATATGAATCACAAACTAATGCATGCAGGCTTCTTAGGTATGCTAATTATAATGGATTATTAGAGTGTATGATAAGCATTAGAGTTAAAAATGAACAACCGTACTTCTTTTGGATGTCAATTCCGTAGATATGCACTACATCATATCCATATTTTCTAAACTAGTGATCCTATTTACTGGCAGTCAGGAATTTTAATCCTTGAAGCATCAGCAACCATGAACTTCTTAACCATAATTACTATCAACAACATAAAAAGCAAGTGCACCAACAAAAAGGGCGTACCCAATGCACAAGGCTCATCCAATGCAGGGTCTGAAGAGGATAAATGTACACAGAACCTTTAAATATTTTAAAGAGATTGTTTCTATGACTTTAACCCTTATATGCTAGCAAGTAAACCAACAGTCTCTTACTTCCTCAAAAAGCACGGAAAGCAATTATGTTCTCGCTAATCGATCAGGTTTCGATTCAGCTATTAAGTTCTGACTGGCAGTTTGTCGACAATAGCTGACCATCAATGTTTATCAACTTCTCACTAGTGATATCATGGCATCTGCAACGAATTTAAGCTACATCTTGCTGATAGGAAATCATAGTCGCTTTACTGGAGAACAGATCTACAAAAGGTAATTCGTTGCTCAGAAATCAACCTTGCAGAGATTTAGAGGAAGTCCACAAACACATAATTAGATCCCATGAATCACAAAATTAAGCAAGTAACAACAAAAACCAACTAGAAATAGAGACCAAATTATTATTAATCGCAAAGAAAAAGAGATTTAGAAAGAAAGAATCACCAAAGTGGAATTTACCAGGACGGATAGGGAGCAACGAACCCGATGAGATTGATGCGAAGATGGACGCTGAGCTCGACGAAGAGATCGAACATCTGGCCGATGTCGGCGGCGTTCCCGTGCGAGTAGAGCAGCGTGGCGGTCGCCCGGGGGTGACGCAGGTACACGGCCACGATCTCGTTGCCCCGCCGCGTTGGGAGGCGGAGGACGTGCACGTCGTCGCGCCCCGCCGCCGCGATCCCGGGGATGGCGAGCCGCCCGCTCTGCTCGTCGGCAATCACGGCGTAGGATGGCGGGTTCGGGGGAAAGAAGGCGAACTTGGCGGCGATCGAGGACGTGACTCCGCCCATCTCCGCCGCCGCCGCCTCCGCGGACTCATCAACGGCCCAGAGGGCGACACCGCTTTGGCCGCCGCCGGTGACGGTATCAAGAAGCCAGGCGACGAGGCTGAAGGGGTGGAGCAGGTGGGCGGTGGGTTTATCACGCAGTTCACCGCCGGAGCCCACAAGATGGTCAGTCACGTGTAGGTCGGGTGGGGCCTCCCCAGCCTGTAGAGAAGGTGGGCGGGGCCCGCTTCTTTAGGCGTTGGATCTTGGTACGGCTCACCTATCTCGGCCGAGCCAGCAGCCAGCCTCATGCGACTGTCTATTACAACATGGTTGGAACCCACAGTTATCGACTATTGCAAACTCAATCTTTAGCATCTGGTGCCTCGTCCGTGGCATAGGATCCGGACCCCGTGGAACGCGGTGTCCCGGGGATAACGCGCCCCGCGATTGACCAGATTCCCAAAGAGTATATCCTATCCCGAGATCTCCCTAATCCGGGATATCGGTATATGCACCTCTGCTATCCGCTCTCTTTGATAGGATCCGGAATCATCTCCAATAATTGTATTGATCCAAATCCAATCGCCAAATTACATTACAATTTTCACATACAAAAAAGACACTTGGATCCCAATCAGCAGCACTACATGGCCCTCTCAAACAAAGATTCAAATCAAAGATTATTTAGATTCAATTGAGAATACATTTCTACCATAATGCTGGAAAAGATTCTTCAATGGTATTGATAATTTTTCTTATTTCCATATAAAGATGATAAGTGATCAGGGGAGTGTCATTGTCAGTTCTAAGCGGTATTTGAGATCATATGGATTTTAGAACCATAGCAATTTTGTCCATGTTCCGAACAGGGACTCCACAATCTGACAGTGAATTCCCAAGTTTGGGACAGCAGTAATTTTCACTCCACTGCAACACAGTACTTGATTCCAGCTAACGACAGTGGTTGCTTGTTTGTCGTACAGAAGCCTTTGTGGGGTTTCTATCACTGCCATAATTCTTGTGAAGGCTCGCCGTGAGCATCTTTAGGTGCATCATAAAAGATATCCGTTTGCTCAATCATTGATCAAGAGAATTATGGCTGATGTGACCATTAATTTGGTATTCGTTCTATGCATGTTCAACAAAAAGAAATGCAACCCAAGAGAAACGTAAACATTTGGACCAACCTTTTTCCTAATATGATGATCATTTATACAGAAGAGGGACTGTAGTTTGGAATAGACCGGACGCCCACATGTATGTGAAGGACATCAGGTCTTCACTCCATCCTACCTCAAACAAACAGACATACAATCTTCAAAGAAAAGTGAGTTCCAGGTAAAAGAACAACCAAAGAATCCATATACGTACGGACGCCTCTTGTCGCTTGCTACGTTCTGTATCATCATCAACAAGCAATCAGGGCAACCGATTCGTACCTAACAACAGATGCTATGATTTCTAAGCTTAATTTACGTCAAGACTAGACTTAATGGGTTGTCGTTTGGTTTCAGTCGTAGAAAGGCTGCACAGAGCTGACGATATCGTATCCTCCAACTTGGTAATCTATTGCATTCTCTTGATGAACGGAATACCAAAGCAATGTTTCCATCTCACATTGTTGTTGCATCCCCAAATCTGTCGAAAGAGCTGTAAAAAATTAGTGCCTTCAGAAGTCAGTTCAATCTGCATCGATAATTTACCGAGCTGGTTTACTAACTTCGTGGTAGAACAACGCTCGGATGAAGCAATCCATCAGTCTCTTCCAAGTTGTCCCAGTTTCGATATGCCTCTTGAACCAGATGCTGCACATAGGCCTGCAGAATAGCGGAGCACAGTGAGATCAGCATGTCAAGAGTCAAACATAAGTAAGATCTGAAGAAGCTGGTTTGGGCACTCATCATCTGAGTTCTGCTTAGCTCTTGCAATGTGCAGGTCATGCTACCAGTCACAATCGACACCACTTCACATATGGGGTTTAAGACAAGGCTACATTGTGGTCCTCGGTGTAGGTAAAGCTTGTCTCCGATGATGCAGGTCTTTGCATGAGCAACTGTTCCTTCCCACATGCGATCCGACATCCCCACTCCCAATATCTGATCCATGAAAGCAACACCTCAACAAGGGCACAAAGCATTTTGGCACATCGTCCACATTACAACAGCATTCCTGCGTTCAGCAAGGGAGCTAAGAACACGTACACTGCGGAGACGATCAGGGTCGACGGCGCACAGCTTCAAGAAGTCCTGGACTGTGTTGATGTCCTCTGCCGACAGCTTTCTGTGGAACGCCCCATCCTTCCCTATCCTCTCTAGTCGCCATACCTCGTCGCAAAGAGCTGGAGGATAATGCTTCTTGTACACTGCATTATAATCATTCACCGATTAGTTCTGTCTATCTTTAGAATTTTGTACTGAAACACGTATCGATGATTGATCCTATACCAAAGATCTAGCTTTCGATATGCACCTTGAATTTGACTGCATCAAAAGTAACAAGAGCAAGGGTTTCGTACTCACATTCTCCTCTGTGATCCTTGACCATGAAGGGCTCGGTCATGGCTTCTTTAATGCTTGGCCCATTGGAGCCCTTCGGCACGACTCTGGCACCAATCCTGAAGTGTCGACTTCTTATCCAACTAGAATTATCAGTGAAGGAGAGGCCACAGATGTAAGCAGTGCCGTCTCTCAGTGTAACATTGACATCCCCTGTGAGCAATGGTCTCTTCCCGGTCCTCTCCCTCACGACCTTTTTCTGGAATTCTGCGCTGGTCCACTCATTTCCATCTCCCGAAGGAAAATCTCCATCTAAAACTACTATTTCTACTTTGACAGCTGATGGTAATGAGGATAAAGGAACCTCTCCGTTAGCTACATCTACGATGATGATCTGGAGCGGGTTATTCTCAATGTCCTCTATCTTGCTGCCAGTGAATATGGGGAGTGAAGGTTGCTGTTTGAATGCAAGCTTCAAGCTTGATGATTCTGCTGCTTCAATCTGAGTCGGGATAGACCTTAAACAACATTTTCGGACCAATATTAGTCTTTTGGAAATGGAATTTACCTAGGATTTTGAGTTCCAATCAACAAATCAAGCTGAAGTAGACAGATATACACATTCTTCACCTCTGAAATGAGTGGATGCTGCGAATTACTCCTTGCTCAACCTCCTCTTGCACCTAGTTTATGTACAAGAAGAATTATTAGTTGAGATCCGTTGGAATGAATAAGAACATAATTTGTTCTCTTATTCGTTGTGACTTTGAGGGATTAAGCAGTAAAGAGATGGTTCCAAGGCAGCATCACTTGTAGGATATATAATCATACCACTTTGCGAAGCAATGGTTCCAAGGCAAAGTAGAAGTTCTGCAGAGATTTCGCCATCATAGCCTCTCTAATCACCCTGTCAAAAGGCAAGAGGGAGGTTATGCATCATTTTAGACCAAAGCAGCCACGTAAACAATACCTTAAGGCATCTGAGACTTCTTCTTATTCATGTATGCAAAAGAGAAGCCATGATCAGATGGATTTTGGACAACGACAAAGCAAATAGTGGGAGAATGGTGAGCAGAAGAAGGCCGTTGGGATTACTGACGTCGAGAACGAAGGGACGCTTCCCACCCGCTTGTTCTGCGATGGGTCAGACACTTGATCAGAGTCATCGCGGAGCCTCTTCGCTGCCATGTCCTGCTGCTCTCTTTGTGGAGGGAGGGGATGGAAGCTGAGGGGTTTCGAATTGGTCTTGGAAGAGCAGGGGCTTATGGACGGAACATGGAGGTCGTAGAGAGGGTGGCCTTGGACTTATATCAATAGCCGCAATAGAGGCCTGTAGAACTAAAACCATAGGAAAGTGCTAGGAAACAGCTGGGAAGGTGAGGGAACAGAGCACCCTCCCTGCTCCTACAAGATGGTTGACGGTGATGCCTCCGATGTCACTCTCCCGCCAACGGTCAACTACCAACCCTCCTCGGCCCTCTCTTTCCCATGCTCAAGGTATGTCCTTGATGACCATTTACAATAATCCTTCCTACTCGATCTATTGGTAGTTCTTTCCTCCTCACCGTGTTTATTTCTAGATCTGCTCCAACGCATCTAAATTGTCACAATTCAATCTGCAATTTTATTGAATTTGAGCTACCAATCTAAAGTGTTCCAAGTCCAAATGAATGATATATACTCACCAAATGCTTATAAAACAACTTAATTCTTACATATAGGGTATCAAATATTTTTTGTGGGATTCAACCATCAAAAGCCTTCTACCGGATGGATGTTTGCAGTTTCTTCTTAAAGAATTACCGAGTGATTTTTCCTTCTCATCTCGTTGAAAAAGGAACCATCATTGCACATGCAGTTTATAATAGACTACTGTTGACTCGAACGTAGGTGTCTCTTCATCTGTAACTCAACTTATACAGGAGTGACAGTGACGATCTCAATAAAGCAAGGAAAACTAGCTGCATTTGATGTTGAATATTCCACCATATGTTATTGTTCTTTAAAGCCCAATACAAGTAGATAGAGACACAGGAGTGCTGACTCCCTTACCAACCCAATATACAAAAGTAACCGAAGCAATTGTTTGTTAAACTGGACTTCCGGAAGAGCACAACAACCTGCTGAAAGTGATCAAATCTTTATTGCAGCGGAGAGTCCCTCTTTCGCTACAAGATGCAGATGCTGATGCTTCTACCAAACACGGTTACTTGCGATAGCTTCCGCGTTAAGATAGAGAGAGACGCGTGAACACGTTTGGCAAAGACTTGACTCCCGTTACAGCATCGAAGACTTGGAGAACCCTTACGTATTGAGATCATATTGTATTGAGAGCGAGAGAGAGAGAGGGTGTGTGTGTGTATATAACTACCGTAAAGACTAGACCAATAACGCGTCAAGTCATGTTTGCTTCTTTCTTTCATTTTCTTTAAATCAATGCCTGATGGCGAGACTTAAGCACTTGATCACTGTCTTCTTCCCTCTCTCCGCGTGTGGACTTCCAGAACAGTTGACATCGTTAAAACAAACACAAACAACAACACCGTTGAGGGAAGCATCAGAAGTTGAATAGCTGAAAACATAGAATTATTAATATCTAATTTTTTTTTTTATCCCGGATTAACAGAGGACAAGCAAACAAGAATAAAAAAGAAAGAAGAAAAAATAATAATCGAAAGATAATAGAGAAATTAACATAGGACGAGTAAAAAGGAAGACAATGAAAGAAAAATAATAATAATTATTAGGTTTTGGAAAAAAATAAATAGATAAATATCATATTTATATTGGTTCAAGGAGAACATAACCCAATTTATTGATCTATTTTTTATTGGTACATTATGATATCCTAACCTTGGGCTAAGCACAAGAAAAACATTAAAAAAAATATAATTATATCAAGTCAAATATATGATTTAATCTTTTCATCAAAGAAAATAAGTTTTTTTTATTAATAAGCTTCCATCTTCGTAGATATCACTCTTCACGAAATCTTCAATCAGAATTTTCTATATTTTCTTCCTTTAAATATTCCTTAGTAAATTAGGAAACTAAATTAGGGTTATTTTGGATATTGCCATGTGGCAGCATCTTATACATATACAAAATAAATCACAAACTAATAAAATTTATTTAAATAGGTGGTAGACTAAATTGGTCTCACAGCTACATGTGAACTCTCCTCTAGTTCATGAAATTTGGATGGGTCACTACAAGCAAACCAGTCATTGATAACCGACAAGTTATCATCAAAAGTTAATATATTATTACTAAAAGAATTGGTGATGGCGTGAGCCGTCACCAGCTTCCGTCGGTCTTGGTCTCACAGCTACATGTGAACTCTCCTCAGTAATGACTTATTTTTGTGACTAATACATTTAAATTCTATCATTGAATTTTATTAAATTGATGAAATAATATCTGTGATGATATTTGGTGATGGATGATTTCGTCACTAAATGTTTTGACCAAAAATTTTAATGATAACTTAGATCTTGCACTAATTTTTGATTAGATAAAAAGAGTAATAATAATTCAATGATGAACTGACCTGTCACTAAAATTTTAGATGAAAAGCTATAGTGACAACAACTTGAATCTATCACTAGTGTTTATTTTGACGAAAATAACATTAGTAGAAGAGTACATTAGTGATATACTGTTAACCAAAACAACATTAGTGATAGACTACACTAATGACAAGATATCAACGAAAAAATATCAACGATAATTTTCTTGGCAACCTCTCAATTTTTAATAATTCTAAAATCATACCCAAATTTTTAATAACAAGAAAGTCCACATCAATATTAAAGATAATGCAATCACAAAATCCACATCAGCTTATCCAAAAAAAATATTGAAGTTCATACAATATGGAAAACTAAAATATTACATCGCGTCTTGGACATCATATATGAAAGATAGAAAAGATATTTACACTTCATCATTCTTCACCGTTTTCTTCTGTATTCTCTTTTCTTCATTTGTTAGCACTCTCGTCTATATTCTCTTTTGCACCCGGCATGAGGTCACAATTACATAAATACAAGTCGTTAGATTGATAATAAAAAAATATATAAAATATGATACATAAGAATGAACATTTCTATACCTTCTTCAATATGAACACTTCTACACCTTAAATTTGATTACCACAAGCATCAAACATCTGATAATTTTTTAATTATTTAACCATACAATTTGAAGGGATAAGATAAATGAAACTATTTCTTCTATTTGTAGTTAATGTATTATCTCTCATCAATTTAACATTTACTACTTTAAATGGATGATCATTAAGTTCTTACAAAATGACTCGTAACAATTAGAAAAGAAACCATTAAATACTTAAAACCATGAAAATTTACATATATTCTCCTCTTAAACATATCAGATTAAGGATTTTCAAACAAATTCATCCCACCTTAAAATAATGTCAAAGTTATGGCATGGTGACTATTATACATATCATGACATGGGATTTGAAGAATTATGATGTATAAATAAAGAGAAAAATGAGGTACTGAGAAGTATATTCCAAATAGTTGAAGGACTAAGAAGGAAAATAACCAAGAAAGTGGTTTCAGAAACTAGCTAGAATCCTATGAACCACGAGCCACCCAAAGAGGAAAGAGAAATAAACAGGCAGTTGCACAGATCAGGTAATGGAGATCTCTGCCTGCCTTCTCGCTGCTTCCCTACTTCTCTTCTCTCTCACTTCAGCCACTGACAGTAAGCGTAAGTGCTTCCTTTCCATCTTCTCTCACTCTCTTCTTCTTAGATCTCAGTCAGGAACTCTACCTCACTGTGGAAGAGAGCTCCATTTCCGCTGAGATCTGTGGAATCAGTGCTGCATATACAAGGGAGATGGAAGCCTGCTCATTTGCACTTAGCACAGACCATCTCATTCCACACAGGGGACTCATGATTTCTCAAATTCTTATGCTTCTATTCTGAAGTGCATACTTTTTAGAAATCGGGATCCTTAATCCCCAAACTAAACCCCTCTCCCTCTTCCTGCAAGTAATAGTGTCCCAAGACGCCATAATATATCGCCTAAACTACATGGGCGAAAAACTGATTATTTAAGCATATATAGAGCAACTAGTAATTTAACTATGCATGAATAGAATTACAGAAATGCCTAGTATTCATATCTGATTATTATTAATTAATATACCATGAAAAATTCATTGTTTACGTTATCTTCTTTTTTAGCAGATGAATCATCACCACATTGTTAAGCAGATCCACCATGTTGTCGAGTAGACGAAGTCCCACTTAACTGATTCACTATGCTGTTCAACTTCTCTATACTTCATGTTTGCCCACTGCCTCTTTCATTTCTCTCTCTCACCGTGCATTCATCTCCATCTAGATTTCTGCTCGTAGCTTTTGAATATCTTGTGCAAGACCTACTTTTCCTCTTATTCGAACATGTTTCTTTTGTGCGAGGCTCTTTCAAATATCTCATTTATTGGGTAGATGATCCAATTCAACTCATAATGAGCTTTAATAATCCAGAGTCTATCTCTCCTTAACCTAAATTTTAAGTTTAATTAGGAAATTATGATGACTACGAAAATTAGCAAAAAACTATAACAAAAGAGTAAAAATTTTGCAGCAGCAAGGTGATTTAAAAAGAGAAGAAAAAGATAAAAAATAAGAGAAAAAGAAAGAAAATAAGATAAGAAAAACACAGACTATTCTCATTTATTTAAATAGTATTCTCATCTCAAGTTAGATCAGATCTGTAGTGAACTCTTACTATGATTGCTTGGGAATGTTTTAGATATTGTGCACAGTGATGTGATCCTTGTATCTCAATTATTCTCTTGTGATTGTTGCTTAGGTTTTGGGCAAGAGATTTAGAGAATTATATATTAATTATTTTTATAGTGGATTTTCTCTAGTTTGCCCCGTGGTTTTTACCCTTCATGTTAGAGGGGTTTTTTACGTAAATCCTAGTGTTCTATTTAATTATAATTTTCGTCTAATTCCGTTGTGTGTTACGACCTATTAGTATTTGTTCATATACAAAAGTTCTTCCTCATTTGTTTTTTTATCCCATCAACTAGTATCAGAGCAAGATTTTGATGATTTAATTTTTGTGTTTGAACATAGAGGCCGGTAATGTTTCTCGTATGATTAGCTTGAATGGAAACAATTGGATGATATAAAAACTAAGAATGAAAGATCTCTTGTATATCAAAGATTTGTATGGACCTTTTTACAAGGGGATAGTGCAAAACCCACAACTATGACAGATGATGAGTGGAAGAGGTTAGACAAAAAAACGATCAAGTTTATTCAATGGTGGCTCAATGACAGTATCTTTCACCATGTTTTTACTAAAAATTTTGTATATTCTCTTTGGAAAAAATTGAAAGGTCTCTATGAAAGAAAAATAGCTGGCAACAAAGCTTTTGATTAGAAAACTTGTGAACCTAAAATATAAAGAAGGTGCTTCTATTGTTGAGCATTTGAATGACATGCAAAGTATTACTAACCAGTTATCTTCTATGAAAATGTCTCTTAATGATGAGCTGCAGGCATTGTTACTTCTCAGTTCATTGTTAGAAAGTTAGAAGACACAATCACTTATCTCAAAATGGTATTGTCATCATGAGTCAAGTAACAAGTAGTTTGTTGAATGAGGAGTTAACAAGAAAGAACTTAACAACATCTCAGATTGATTCACAAGCACTTATCTCAAAAAACAGAAAAATGTCAAAGTCTAAAGATAGAAATAGTTCATGTATGGGTTGAAGCAAGTCAAGATCAAGGAAAGATATTGTTTGCTACAACTATGGTGAGGAATCAATGTAAGCAACCTAAGAAGAGCAAGAAAAAGAAAAAAAAAAGTGGAGTCTACAAAGTCAAAAGAGAATACCAAAACTATAGTGCAAGGTGGTGATTATTTGATTTTGTCCCCTTTGTTAGAGATTGAGCGGCACTAAGAGGGGGGGGGGGTGAATTAGTGAAGCGATTAAACATGAAAACTTTTCCATGATTTAAACCAACTTCGAAAACTTCGTACGATAAAAAAAATGTTTCGATTAAACCTAGTTTCGATTGTGTATAAACTTAAAATGATTCGTAAGAAAGTGAGGAAGAAGCAAAGTAAGTAAATGAACAAGTTTGCATAAATGTAAATGACAATATTGAAATACAAACCCGATTTTATAGTGGTTTGGTCATACGACCTACGTCCACTCCCAATTCCTCTTCTCTTGAGGCCACTGGCCTTTCCACTAGCTATCCTTCTTCCAACGAGCGAGGATCAACACCCTTATAACTCCTCTCCTTTTAACGAGCTTAGGAGGAAACCCTTACAAGCACTCTCTCCTTTCTTTCGGTGGAATACAAGTGAAAACTAAGGAGCATTTTCTAGAGAGATTTGAACAGCGTTTTCTTGCTTTCAAAGTGTTGTGCTTATCCTCTTTCTTGTAGGAACACCTAGGGTATTTATAGACCCCAAGAGGATTCAAATTTAGAGCCAAAATTTGAATCTCTTTGTTGTTCCCGGTGCTGGCGGTGCCACTGCCTGTTAGTGGTGGTGCCACTGCCTATCAATTGTTAGACTGACAGTGTACTGGGCGGTTCCACCGCCAAGGGCAACGATGCCACCGCCCATACTCTCAGGTGCTGGGCGGTGCCACCGCTCAGCTCTCGGCCACTGGGCGATGCCACCACCCAGCTCTCTAGTCCTGGGTAGTGCCACCACCCAACCCTTCTAGCTCACTAGTTTGGGTCTAAAACTCGGCCTAAATTGGTCCAAAACAAGGCCTAATTGGCTCCTACTTGGGTTATAGGATTAACACTAAATCTTAACCCAAATTAATGTACTAACTATGAAATTAAAGATATTTCCTAAGCTATTACAAAGTTCAACAAGTCAAGACCTCTTCTGGCGAGCTTCCGGCGATCTTCGGCACCGCCCAGTTCTCGGCCACTAGGCGATGCCACCACCCAGCTCTCTGGTCCTGGGTAGTGCCACCACCCAGCCCTTCTAGCTCACTGGTTTGGGCCTAAATCTCGACCTAAATTGGTACAAAACAAGGCCCAATTGGCTCCTACTTGGGTTATAGGATTAACACTAAATCTTAACCCAAATTAACATGCTAACTATGAAATTAAAGATATTTCCTAAGCTATTACAAAGTCCGACAAGTCAAGACCTCTTCCGGCGAGCTTCCGGTGATCTTCCAGCGGTCTACCGACGAACCCTCGGAAACCATTTTGTGGACTCCCGGTAAGCTCCCGGACTTCACGATGATCTTGGTGAGTTCCAACAAGCTTCATTGGCAAGCTCCGATCTTTCTTGGCAAGCTCCACGAACTTCCGATGAACTTTCCGGTGAACTTTCGAAAATCCTTCGGCAAGCTCCCTACTTGTTCTCGGCCAGTTTCGACAGCACTCCCAATGAATCTTTGGACTTCCATCGAACTCTCGAACTCCCAACGATCCATCACACTTGTCTTGTGGCACTTGTTTCGCTTTACGTCTTCATCGTTATTATAGTTAATCCTGCACACACAAACAAAAACTCTACTTTGATCTAGACAATTATTACAATGTGAATTGACATTTAGTTGTCCGGCACGTCATTGGTCGGTGCTTCGTCCAATTCTTTGGTGCATCATCCTCTCTTGGAGCTTGTTGCCTAATCGGCGGTTGACCTTCGCAACCTTGATATCCTTGGTGCAACTCTGCTCTTCTTGGCCCGATGCCTGATGTACAAAGCCTTCTGTCGATTGTCGACCGAAACTCTGGTTTGACATCCAATATCCTAATGTGATCACCTGGCGCAATATCAATTCTTCCAGCGTCAACTGTCTAATCTTGATCGATAGTAGACCTACGTAACTCAAAACGCAGTAAGACCACAAAACACAATCAATTAGTTTCATCATTAAAATTTGAGATTCAATAATCTCCCCCTTTTTGATGATGATAACTAATTGATGACTAACGGAGTTAACCATAACTCCCCGGAGATTAACCAAACTCCCCTTGTCAATATGCCATTGATAGAAACCTTGAATTATCCCAAATCTAAGCAACATTCATCACATGTTATGAGAAGCATTTAAACCATCATACAAATATATAAAATATTCAATTCAACGCATGAAGTCATCAATCTACTTCTCCCCCTATGTCATCAATAAAAAGGAGAAGTTGCATCATAGCTAGTTTTCAAGGATATACAAATTTTACAATCATACTAGCTATCAATCAAGATATTCAACATACATCACTTTAAAACATTCAATCATAGCAAGTTTTAAATTCTTTCTAAAGATAAGCAAAATAGCAATTTTTCATCACTTGCTTCTTGTGCAAGTTTACACTTTGCTTTTGTAACATGCTAGCAACTTTTGAAATGTTCAAAATAGGATGTTCCTTCATTTCAATGATTGAGCAAGCAAATTTTTCATTGAAGTCGCAAGCTAGCAATAAATCTTCTCCCCCTTTATCAATGTCAAAAAGAAGAGAGGATCAAATATGATGATATAAACTTTTCACATAAGTTTGCATAAAAAAAGTTTACATCAATCTTCAAATCATGATACAAATATATTAATATAATGGATCAAGTCATGATTCGTGATTCATCATAAAAGATATCAAGAAGAACATAATTTCTTTTATTTCAATATTCAAATCATGACAAGTGATACATATCAAAATTCTACATGAATACTTCAATCATCAAGTCATGAATCATACAAAGAAGTATTGAAGCATAGGAGAAAAAATCGATTTAAGCATACAATCAAGTTCAAGTCATGGATACCAATGCTAGCGTATTTTACATGTATTTTTATGCCATGATAAAGAGAATAAATCAATGATTCAATCATATTATGTAATGAAAGATATCAATATAAAAAATCAACAAGGATCAAAAGATATCATTCATGGTTCATAAATATTCTTTTTAGCAAGATCAAGATCATTATTTTAAAACAAATTCTAAGCATATAGTTTCGAAAAATCAAAATCATGATTCACAAATATTTTCTTTAGCATCAATTTTCAATTCATGATAAAGGGTATACAACCAAGAATCATGATACACAAAAACATAGCATTATCATAGATCAAGTCATGAGCAAATTTCATTTATATCAAATATTCAATTTACCATAAAAGGTAAAAAAATCATGTCACTTCTAGGATATAATATCAAGAAATCATGTCACTTCTAGGATATAATATCAAGGCTCAAGAAGAACATGATTCATTTGAGAAAGGATAGCATAAAGTGCATCTTGATTTATGCATAAGAATTTTCATCAAGATCACATTTCATAAGAATCAAGATATCAAGATCACAAATTCATAAAAATTCAAGTATTGAATTCCGAGAAATCAAAAGACAAGTTTATATTTCATTTGAAAAATTCTCTTTTGATAAATGAAATAATCATGGTATGCGATCTTGATCTATAAAAGTTTCAAGTTCTAATTATCAAGATCAAGATTTCAATAAATATTTTCTTTAACAAAGAATCACATAAGCACTTCATTATTGCATAAGAAATCTCATTGCATCATGATTTATAAATTCTTTCTCTACACATGAATCATAGGAGATATAATAGCAATGATATCGATCATGATTCATTTAGTAGCAAATAGCAAGGAAAATAATTTGTTTCATGCATAAGAAATTTTGTCAAGAAATCAAAAGAAGGTTCATGATTTGCTTGAAACAAATGATCTCATTCAAATCAATTTGTCAACTTAACAATCTATTATTAAAATTTTATTCATAGGATATTCACATAGATGGATTATTTAACACATCATCAAAATCTCATTCATAATTTAAGTGATTCACAAAAATATCTCAAGTCAAGAATTTAAAGTCAAGATTTCAAGAGATTAAGAGAGGAGTCATAAAATCATTCAAACTCATTTTGTCAACTCAAAACTCATAATCAAATTATCAAAATCATTCTCGAGATTCAAGAGACTTATATGAACATAGTATACATGGATTCATCATTTGTCTTTTTATACCAAATCAAAATAAGTATTCAAAAACAAAAGGCAAGTTTCATTATAAAAATCATCAAGACAAAAATATAACACATTATTTCAAGACATGAGATTCAATTTATCATGATAATGTGTTTCATTTTAAGTTGTTTATTCCATATAAGTGTACTCATGTTTCAAAAGATGAGTATCAAATTTTAAAACCGAACATGAGTTTGTCATCAAGATATAACAACTTCAAATCCTCATGATAATACATTTTCCTATTTTGATATGTTTCAATCTAAGTGAACATGTTCCGATTTTTGTGCAAAGACCAAGCAATATATTAAAAACCAAAATCATCACATACATTTAAATCATCATGAAAATTTATTTCATAATTCAAGAGATTCATAACATGCATACATGTGTATCATGTATAAAATCAAAACACACATTTTGTTATCAAAACCAAAAATATGATACGTCAAAAAAAGTATTCATAAAAGTGATTAAAAATATATGGAGTACCATTAAGCAAAAGACAATTCATCATTATAATACCTTTTACTTTCCCCATTTTTATGTGTTTCAAGCATGTTTAGATTTTCATGTAAAAACAAAATCATCAATATGCTTGCTTCTATCTTTTAATCATATTTGATATGCAAGCATTATCATGAATTATGCGATTATCTCGATAATTGATTTTTTGTGTCAAAACTAATGCATCTTATTTTAAATCAAAAGTATCATTATATTTAGAAGTGATTTTATCATAAAAATGATTAAGACCCATTAATCCAAGGTAGAGGTTTTCAAATCATAAACATGATATAAACATCTATTATTAAAAGACTTTAACGAAATCCATACATAAATATGTATCATGTTTGAAATTGAAAATCGATACCAAAGAGCATACATGGAATTCATCTTTTTAGGTGTTCATGCATTATCACACATCATACAATCATCATTCATATTTTTAATTTTCAAAAATTACTAGAAAGAAAAAAAGCATAACAAAAAAAAATTCCTACCAACTATATCAAGCAACTCATGAAAGGATTATGTAATTTCAAACTAAGGTAAAAACAACTTGGGTGAGTTTCTTACCTTATTATCGAAAACCGTTAAAGCGTAGTCTGCGTCTTCTTCTCCCTTGGGTGTCTTCCTCTTCTTTGGCCTCTTCCTTCATTCAAGTTCATTTTTAGTTTTAGATTTTTGTTTAATGAACTTGTTAAAATACATTGTTATATGTTCAATGTCCTCATCACTTGAGTCATCACTCAAGTGGTATTCAATTATCTAGAGTTTTAAATCCTTCCTGTCCTTTGGAAGGTAGTTTAAGTGTTCAATGAGTTCAAAATATTCTAGAAGGCTCATTTCATATGTCATTAGTGAGCCAATGAGTTCTTATATCGGAAGGTCATTTAGATTTTTAGCTTCTTGTATTGCGGTTACTTTAGGATCCCATCTTTTTTGAAGGGATCTTAAGATCTTGCTTACGAGTTCAAAATCCAAAAAACATTTACCAAGAGCTCTTAGACTATTGACGACATCCGTGAAACGGGTGTACATGTCACCGATAGTTTCGCTTGGTTTCATTCGAAAAAGCTCAAAATCATGCAATAAGAAGTTTACTTTTGAGTCTTTGACTCTATTAGTTCCCTCGTACATGATTTCAAGTGTTCGCCAAATTTCAAAAGCCGTTTCATACATAGAAATCTGATTGAATTTATTTTTAATCTAAAGCGCAAAATAAGACATTCATAGCCTTTGCATTTAAAGAAAAAGATTTTTTTCTCTAAGTCCGACCATTCGTTCATTAGTTTAGAGGGAAGTTGAAAGCTGTTTTCAATGATATTCCATAAATCCAAATCCATTGAAAGCAAGAAAACTCTCATTCGAGTTTTCCAATAAGTGTAGTCCGATTTGTTAAAGAATGATGGACGAACAACCGAAAAGCCCTTTAAAAGCCATGAAGAGCTATTTCTTATAGGTGTAAATCTGAATAAGAAATAATATGGCTCTGATACCAATTGTTAGGGATCGAGCGACACTAAGAGGGGGGGGGGGTGAATTAGTGTAGCGGTTAAACACGATAACATTTCGACAATTTAAACCAACTTTGAAAACTTCGCACGATAAAAAAAATGTTTCGATTAAATCCAGTTTCGATTGTGTATAAACTTAAAATGATTCGTAAGAAAGTGAGGAAAAAATAAAGTAAATAAATAAACAAGTTTGCATAAATGTAAATGACAATATTGAAACGCAAACCCTATTTTATAGTGGTTCAGTCATATAACCTACATCCACTCCCGATTCCTCTTTTCTTGAGGCCACCAGCTTTTTGTTAGGGATTGAGCGACACTAAGAGGGGGGGGGGGGGTGAATTAGTGCAGTGGTAAGGAACAAGAAATTTTCAGCGATTAAAACAAGTTCGGAAACTTCGTACGAATGAATGCAACGTTTTGTTTGAACCCGGAAAGATTACGTTTTAACTTTAAAGCATACATAATAAAATGAATATGAAGTTGAGTAAATAAGGCAGCAAGTGGAAAGGGTTTACAGCAAAGTAAATAGCAAGAACGTAAATGCAAACCAGATTTTTATAGTGGTTCGATCATTCGACCGACGTCCACTCCCGATTCCTCTTCACTTGAGGCCACCGGCTTCTCCACTAGCTATCCTCCTAACGGGCGAGGATGAACTCCCTTACAGCACTTCTCCTTTTGATGGGCTTAGGAGATAACCCTTACAAGCACTCTTACCCCTCTTTTGGACTAGAACACTCTTAAGACTTAGAGGGAAGATTTGATACACTTTCAAAAGAGTTTCCCCCTTCTTTTTTCAGTTATAGATACCCCCTAAACTCTGAATGAGTGGGGTATTTATAGGCCTCAAAGTGATTCAAATTTGGGCTCCAAATTTGAATTTTTTTGAGTTTCCTAGTGTCGGGCGGTGCTACCGCCTGTTAGTCTGGTAGACTAACACAACAGGTGCTGGGCGGTGCTACCGCTTGCCTGGGGTGGTTCCACCGCCCAGGTCTTGGCCTCTGGGCGGTGCCACCGCCTAGCCTGGGACGGTGCTACCGCCCAAGTCATTTTTTTCAGCACAGTGGTTTCGGCCGAAAACTCGGCCGAAACCGGTCCAAACGAAGTCCGAATTGGCTCAAATTTGGTTTATAGGATTAATACCTAATCCTAAACCAAATTATGTACTATATATAAATTTTAAAGACATTTTTTAAGCTATTTCAAAAGTCCATAAACAAGACTTCTTTCGGTGAGCTTTCGGCGAACTTCCGGCGGTCTTCCGATGAACCCTCGGAAACTATTCTGCGGACTCCCGGCAAGCTCCCGGACTTCATGATGATCTTGGCGAGTTCCATCAAGCTTCTTTGGCAAGCTCCGATCTTTCTTGGCAAGCTCCGTGAACTTTCGACGAACCTTTCGGCTAACTTCCGAAAACCCTTCGGTAAGCTCCCTACTCGTTCTCGGTCGGTTCCGGCAACTACTCCCAACGAATCTTCGGACTTCCATCGAACTCTCGAACTCCTAATGATCCATCCCACTTATCTTTCGGCACTTTGTGTTACTTTACGTCTTTATCTTCATCGTAGTTAATCCTGCACATAAATAAACAAACACTCTATTTCGATCTAGATAGTTATTACAACACAAATTGACATTCAGTTACCCGGTGTGTCATTGGTCGGTGCTTCGTCCAATCCTTCGACACATCATCCTCTTTTGCGGTCCATTGCCCAATCGGCGGATGACCTCCATAACCCCGATATCCTTGGCACAACATGCATCTTGGCTCGATGCCCGACGTACGAAGCCTTCTGCCGATTGTCGACCGAACCTCCGGCTCGACATCTAATATCCTGACGTGATCACCTTCGGTACAATGTCAATTCCTCCAGCGTCAACTGTCTAATCCTGATCGATAGTAGACTTGCATAACTCAAAATGCAGTTAAACAATAAATCACAATCAATTAGTTTCATTATCAAAATTCGAGATTCAACAATCTTCCCCTTTTTGATGATGACAACTAATTGATGACTAACGGAGTTAACCATAACTCTCCAGAGTTTAACTAAACTCCCCCTATCAATATGCCATTGATAGAACACTTGGATTATCCCAAATCCAAGCAACATTCATCACAATGTTATGAGAATACATTTAAACCATCATGTAATATATAAAATATTCAATACAATGCATGAAGTCATAAATCTACTTCTCCCCATATGTCATCAACAAAAGGGAGAAGTTGCATCATAGCTAGTTTAAAAGATATGCAAATTTTATAACATACTAGCTATCAATCTAGATATACATCATACAACATTTAAGTATAGCTTTGCATTACAACATCCAATCATACCATTCAATCATAGCAAGTTTTTAAGGATGGGCAATGATGGTAATTTTTTTTACTTGCTTCTTGAGATATCCAAGTTTGCACCTTGTTTCTCATGATAGCAATATTTGCATCTTTTGATATAACAATTCTTAGCTTCTCATGAAGTTGCAAAATAGGAATCAAGATGACAAATTTTTGCAATGTTCGAGCTAAAAACTTTCTCCCCCTTTGTTAGCATCAAAAAGAAAGGGAGGATCAAATACTTCAAATAATCTTGCATGAGATTCAACAATAATTTGTAACAAAAATGCAAGCAATTTTGAAGAAGTGAAATTGAGCAAGATTTTTGCCTCTTTTGAGATAGCAACTTTTTGCTTCTCAATATTCAAGCTAGCAAAATTTTCTCTTTTGATGCACAAGCTAGCAATTTTCTTCCTCTTGAATGAGCTAGCAAATTAATCATGCAAGCTAGCAATAAATCTTCTCCCCCTTTGATTTTGTCAAAAAGAAGGGAAGAATACAATTCTTTTCCCTTTACATGAATGCTTCCATCATGACAAAATAACAAATTTCCATCATGAATTTTTAACATATCAAGTCATGAATTCAAGGGAGTCATAAATAAATCATGGTATGAGAGAAATTTATAACAAGCAAGCAAGCAATAATGATAAGCTAGCATACTTTGCGATACGCAAACTAGCTTCCTTTCAATTTTTCTTTTTTGCAACTAAGTTTCCCTTTTGCAAGCCATCAACTTTTTGTTTGCAATGAGCTAGTAATTTTTGTAAAATTTATAACATTTTAAAACTGTAAGCTCATGAGTTAAAAAATAATACAACTTTGCAATTTCTTTCTTCTCATTTTGATAAGTGCAAGTTTTGCCTTTTGCAAGTTCTAGCTAGCTATGTTTGCCACTTTCACTTGTGATACATAAGCTAGCAAGCTAACTCCCCCTTTGTCACTATCGAAAAGAAGGGATGAATAATATTTCAATGAAATAATTTTTTCATCAATCAATATTTCAATTTTTTTTTTATGATGCATACAAAACATAGATGCAAAGAATTCATGAAAGATATCAATATAAAATATTAATAAGGATCAACACCAAAAGACATCATTCATGATTCATCATAAAGTAAATTTCATTTATGTCAAATGTTTAATTTACCACACAAGGCAATGAAATCTTGTCATTTCTATATCATGAAATATATGACATCAAGGCTCATGATTCATTTGAAAAGATATAGCACAAAGAGTAACTTGATTCATGCATAAGAATTCCAAGTATCAAATATCAAAATATCAAGACTTGGATTGTGATAAAACTCATTCAAGTTCGAATCATCAAAATCATTAACATAGAATGTGAGATTCACAAATGATATAAACTTGAATTGTTTTCCTCTTTGGTAAATGATAAAAAGAAGTAATCATAGAGGAGAATATTTTGATTCCCAAAAATATCTCAAGTCAAGAATTCAAGGTCATGATTTCAAGAGATCAAGAGAGTAGTTATAAAATTATTCAAACTCATTTTGTCAATTCAAAACTCCTAATCAAATTATCATTTTTAACATTCATAACATGAATAAAGTCATTACCGTATCATCAAAATCTCATTCATAAGTCAAGTGATTTACAAAATATCATAAATGAATTTATCACTTGTCTTTTATTTGAAAAATCGAAAGATTTCAAGAAATATGCATTTCCATTGTATGATTTATTTCATATGAGCATGCCTTTGTTTTTTGATGTCAAATAAAATAGAAATATCAACATTCAACATTGAAAGACAAACTTCATCATAAAATTCATCAAGATAAAAATATAACACATTATGAGATTCAATTTATCATGATAATATGTTTCATTTTGTTTCAAACAAGTGTGCTCATGTTTCAAATGATGATTATCAAATTTAAGACCAAAACATGAGTTTGTCATCAAAATATGATATCACAAAATCATTAAGCATAATAACAAACTTTTAATATTTTCATTTCAATGATGTTTTCATAATATATGTTCAAATATTTATATGGAACCCATCATTGTATAAATTCAAAATACAAGTTTGTCATTAAACCCATCAAGATCAAATGCATCAAATATTATTATAGTGCATTTTCTCATCTTTATGAGTTTCAATTTAAGTGATTTGATTTTTCATAAGAATATTCAAAATTTTCATATGAAAATGTCATGCATCATATTCAAAAATAAAAATATCATCAAGATCATTTTAATTCTTTCTTACATTAGTTATAACAAGATAATCGATGCTCAAATTTTTGGTAAAATCATGCATTATTTTATAAATCTGAAAAATAATTTTCGTCATGAATCCCATTAAGTTTAAATATAAAACAAGGCAACATCAAAGCCACATTTCTTTCATTTTAAAAATTTGTGGGTTGGGTCTTTATAATTGATTTCATGAAGACATATATCAATAAAAATTTCATCATAAAAAGGGTTAAAAACCATTAAGCCAAGATGGAAGTTTTCAAATTATAATCAAGATACATACATCTATATCAAAAGATTTTCAAGAAATTCATACATAGATATGTATCATGTTTAAGATTGAAAACCGATATGGAAAGTATACATGAAATTTTATCATCTCAAAATGTCATCTTAATTTGACATGAAAACAATTAGACCAAAAAATATGTTAATCCACAACATAGAGTCAAATCAACATTACTTAAAAAACTAATGCATGTTACAAAATCATCAAGCATCATATTTAGAAACGAAAAGCAATATAAAATATCAAGATACACATGCATGGATTAATCCTAAGCATTATCACAAATCATGCATCATTCATATTTTTAATTTTCAAAAAATTACTAGAAAGGAAAGAGCATAAAAAAAATCCTACCAACTATTTCAAGCAACTCATGAAAGGATCATGTAATTTCAAAGTAAGGTAAGAACAACTTGGGTGAGTTTCTTACCTCATTGTCGAAAACCGTCAAAGCTCATTTCGCCTTTTTTTTTACTTGATTCTTCTTTGCAAGTCTTCTTCTTCTTCTTTGGCCTTTTTCTCCGTTTAAGTTCATTTGTGCTTTTTAATTTTTGTTTAATGAACTTGTTAACATTCATTGTTATATGTTCAATGTCCTCATTGTCCTCATCACTTGAGTCATCACTCAAGTGGCATTCATTTGTCCGATGTTCTGAATCCTTCTTGTTCTTTAGAAGGTGGTTCATATGTTCATCATGTTCTAAATGTTCGAAGAAACTCATTTCATATGTCATTAATGAACCGATTAGTTCTTCCAATGAAAAATCATTTAAATTTTGTCTCTTGTATTGCGGTTACTTTTGGATCCCAACACTTTGGGAGGGATCTTAAAATCTTGTTAGTGAGTTCAAAATTCAAAAAACATTTACCAAGACTTTTCAAGCTATTGACGACATCCGTGAAGCGGGTGTACATATCGCCGATAGTTTCGCTTGGTGTCATTCGGAAGAGCTCAAAATCATGCAATAAGAGATTTACTTTCAAGTCTTTAACTCTACTAGTTCCCTCGTACGTGATTTCAAGTGTTCACCAAATATCGAAAGCCGTTTCACACATTAAAATCCGATTGAACTCGTTCTTATCTAAAGCGTAAAATAATGCATTCATAGCCTTTGCGTTTAAAGAAAAAGACCTTTTCTCCAAATCCGACCATTCGTTCATCGGTTTAGAGGAAGGTTGAAAGCCATTTTTGATGATGTTCCTTGAATCCAAATCCATTGAAAGCATGAAAACTCTCATTCAAGTTTTCCAATATGTGTAGTCCGATCCGTTAAAGAACAATGGACGAAAAACCGAAAAGCCCTCTTGAAAACCATTTAGAGCCATTTCTCACGGGTGTAAATCTAAAAGAGAAAGAACGTGGCTCTGATATCAATTGTTAGGGATCGAGCAACACTAAGAGGGGGGGGGGGGGTGAATTAGTGCAGCGGTAAGGAACGAGAAATTTTCAGCGATTAAAACAAGTTCGGAAACTTCATACGAATGAATGCAACGTTTCGTTTGAACCCGGAAAGATTATATTTTAACTTTAAAGCATACGTAATAAGATGAAGATGAAGTTGAGTAAATAAGGCAGCAAGTGGAAAGGGTTTGCAGCAAAGTAAATAGCAAGAACGTAAATGCAAACCAGATTTTTATAGTGGTTCGGTCATCCGACCTACGTCCACTCCCGATTCCTCTTCACTTGAGGCCACCGGCTTCTCCACTAGCTATCCTCCTTCCAACGGGCGAGGATGAACTCCCTTACAGCACTTCTCCTTTTGATGGGCTTAGGAGATAACCCTTACAAGCACTCTTACCCCTCTCTTAGACTAGAATACTCTTAAGACTTAGAGGGAAGATTTGACACACTTTCAAGAGAGTTTCCCCCTTCTTTTTTCAGTTCTAGACACCCCCTAAACTCTGAATGAGTGGGATATTTATAGGCTTCAAAGTGATTCAAATTTGGGTTCCAAATTTGAATTTTTTTGAGTTTCCTAGTATCGAGGCGGTGATCGCTGTCGAGGCAGTTCTCTTGCTGTTAGTCTCGTAAAGACTAACACAAGAGTCTTGGGTGGTGCTACCGCCTACCTGGGGTGGTTCCACTGCCTAGGTCTTGGCCTCTGGGCGGTGCCACCGCCTAGCTTGGGGTGGTGCTACCGCCCAGGTCATTTTTTTCAACATAATGGTTTCGGCCAAAAACTCGATCGAAACCGGTCCAAACGAAGTCCGAATTGGCTCAAATTTGCTTTATAGGATTAACATCTAGTCCTAAACCAAATTATGTGCTAATTATAAATTTTAAAGACATTTTTAAGCTATTTCAAAGTCCATAAGATAAGACTTCTTTCGGTGAGCTTTCGGTGAACTTCCGACGGTCTTCCGACGAACCCTCGGAAACCATTCTGCGGACTCCCGGCAAGCTCCCGGACTTCATGATAATCTTGGCGAGTTCCATCAAGCTTCTTTGGCAAGCTTCGATCTTTCTTGGCAAGCTCCACGAACTTCCGACGAACCTTTCGGCGAACTTCCGAAAACCCTTCGGCAAGCTCCCTACTCGTTCTCGATCGGTTCCGGCAACTACTCCCAACGAATCTTCAGACTTTCATCGAACTCTGGAACTCCCAATGATCCATCCCACTTGTCTTTCAGCACTTTATGTTACTTTACGTCTTTATCTTCATTGTAGTTAATCCTGCACATAAATAAACAAATACTCTACTTCGATCTAGATAGTTATTACAACACGAATTGACATTCAATTGCCCGGCACATCATTGGTCGGCGCTTCGTCCGATCCTTCGGCACATCGTCCTCTTTTGCGGTCCGTTGCCCAATTGATGGATGACCTCCGCAACCCTGATATCCTTGGCGCAACATTCATCTTGGCCCGATGCCCGACGTATGAAGCCTTCTGCCGATTGTCGACCGAACCTCTGGCTCGATATCTAATATCCTGACGTGATCACCTTCAGCACAACGTCAATTCCTCCAGCGTCAACTGTCTAATCCTGATCGATAGTAGACCTGCGTAACTCAAAACACAATTAAACAATAAATCACAATCAATTAGTTTCATCATCAAAATCTGATATTCAACACTTTTCCACTAGCTATCCTCCTTCCAACGGGCAAGGATCAACACCCTTACAACTCCTCTCCTTTTGACGGGCTTAGGAGGAAACCCTTACAAGCACTCTCTCCTTTCTTTCGGTGGAATATAAGTGAAAACTAAGGAGGATTTTCTAGAGAGATTTGAACAGTGTTTTCTTGCTTTCAAAGTGTTGTGCTTATCCTCTTTCTTGCAGGAACACATGGGGTATTTATAGACCCCAAGAGGATTCAAATTTGGAGCCCAAATTTGAATCTCTTTCGTTGTTCCCGGTGCTGGCGGTGCCACCGCCTATCAGTTGTTAGACTAACAATGTACTGGGCGGTTCCACCACCCAGGCCAGCGGTGCCACCGCCCAGCTCTCTAGTCCTAGGCGATGCCATTGCCTAGCCCTTCCAACTCACTGGTTTGGGCCTAAAACTCGGCCCAAACTGGTCCAAAACAAGGCCCAATTGGCCCCTACTTGGGTTATAGGATTGACACCTAATCCTAACCCAAATTAACATAATAACTATGAAATTAAAGATATTTCCTAAGCTATTACAAAGTCTGACAAGTCAAGACTTCTTCCGGCGAGCTTCCGACCATCTTCCGATGATCTTCTGACGAACCCTCGGAAACCATTCTATGGACTCCCGGTAAGCTCCCAAACTTCACGATGATCTTGGCGAGTTCCAATGAGCTTCATTGGCAAGCTTCGATCTTTCTTGGCAAGCTTTGTAAACTTCCGACGAACCTTCTGGTGAACTTCCGAAAACCCTTCGGCAAGCTCCCTACTCGTTCTCGGCCAGTTCCGACAGCACTCCTAACGAATCTTCGGACTTCCATCGAACTCTCGAACTCCCAACAATCCATCGCACTTGTCTTCCAGCACTTGTTTCGCTTTACGTCTTCATCGTTATCGTAGTTAATCCTGCACACACATAAATAAAAATTCTACTTCGATCTAGATAATTATTACAATGCGAATTAACATTCAGTTGCTCGGCACATCATTGATCAGTGCTTCGTTCGATTCTTCGGCGCATCATCCTCTCTTGCGGCTTGTTGCCCAATCGGCGGTCCACCTCCGCAACCCTGATATCCTTAGCGTAACTTCGCTCTTCTTGGCCCGATGCCTAACGTATGAAGCCTTCTATCGATTGTAGACCGAACTCCGATTCGACATCCAATATCCTGACATGATCACCCAACGCAACGTCAATTCCTCCAACGTTAATTGTCTAATCCTGATCGATAGTAGACTTGTATAACTCAAAATGAAGTTAGACCACAAAACATAATCAATTAGTTTCATCATTAAAATCCAAAATTCAACACCCTTCTGATAATATTTTTTCTTATGTGTGTTAGGATCTTGAGTGGATAATTGACACAGGAGCTACTTATCATGCTACACCATGGAGGGAGTTCTTTGCTACCTATAAGTTTGAAAATTTTGGTGTTGTCAAGATGGGCAACTATAGTACGACAGACATCATTAACATGAGTGATATCCATATATAGACTAACCTTGGATGTAAGTTGGTACTTAAGGATGTGAGGCATGTGGTTGACTTGAGGTTGAATCTAATTTCAGTTGAAAGACTAGATGATGAAGACTATGATAGTAGGTTTCACAAAGGGCAATAGAAGCTCAGTAAGGGTTCTCTTATTATAGCTAGTGGAAAGAAATGTCACACTTTATACATGTTGTAGGCCAAAGCTTGTGGTAAACAATTAAATGCTATAAAGAAAGACTTCAGCATGGAGTTATGGCATAGGCAACTGGGACACATGAGCAAGAAGGGACTGCAAGCTCTTTCCAAGAAAGAGGTATTGCCAGACCTTAGAGGTACATGTCTGAACCCTTGTATTAATTATTTGGCTAGTAACAACACATAGTTTCTTTTACTAATCCTGCTTTGTCTAGAAAAATGCATGCCTTGGATTGTATTTATATAGATGTATGTGGTCCTTTGAGGATAAAAACTCCTAGTGGTTCTATTAATGTTTCTGGTATCAATGGTGCACTTTATTTTATTACTTTTATAGATGACTTTTCTAGAAAAGTTTGGGCCTATGTTTTGAAGAAAAAGAATCAAGTTATTAATGTTTTCAAAGAGTTTTATGCCAGAGTTGAAAGGGAGACAAAAAGACAACTGAAATACATAAGATCAGATAATGGTGGTGAGTACATAGGATTATTTAATGATTATTGTAGGTTATATGGCATCCAACATGATATGACAGTTCCTAGTACACATCAGCATAATGTAATTATAGAGAGGATGAACCGCACCATCATGAAAAAGATCATATGTATGCTTTTACAAGAAAAGCTACCCAAAAGGTTTTGGGATGAGGCTTTGAGGACTACAGTTGATGTGATCAACTTATCTCTTTGTATAGCCCTAAATGGTGATGTTATAGAGCATGTATGATCCGGAAAAGATGTTTCATATAAGCATTTGAGAGTATTTGGTTGTCGTGCATTTGCACATATTCTAGACAATGAGAGGTCTAAGCTGGATGGTAAGATAAAAGAATGTATTTTTCTTGGCTACTCACATGATCAATTTGGTTACAGGCTTTGGGATCCAGAAAGCAGAAGGTGTTTAGAAGCAGAGATGTGGTCTTCTTTAAGGATCAAACCCTTGAGGATTTGAAGAAGGAGGTACCAGCCAAGACTTCTACAGAAGGATTAGCAGATTGTGATCCAGTTACTCCTCCAGTATATCAGGGTGATGGGTGAGATGTGTACAAAGATGGTGTAGAGCCAGATGTTAATCTATCTGCATGACATGTTGAGCAAGAAGAAGTTGAGGAGCAGCTTCCCGTAGAACCTCAGGTGAGAAGATCTTCTAGACAACGTCAGCCTTCCAGAAGATACTCTGCAGATGAGTATGTGATGCTTACTAATGTAGGTGAACCAGAGAATTACTAGGAAGCAGTTGAAAGTGAGTAGAAAAAGAAATGGTTAGTTGTTATGCAGGAAGAGATGAATGCTCTATAGAAGAACCACACATATGATTTGGTGTAACTACCACAAGGAATAAAGGCCTTAAAGAACAACTGGGTTTTCAGGTTGAAGGCTCAAGAATATTGTTTTCAACCAAAGCACAAAACTAGATTGGTTGTGAAAGGCTTTGGTCAAACTAAAGGTATTGATTTTAAAGAGATTTTTTGCTACTATTGTTAAAATGTTTTCTATTTGTGTTGCTCTTGGTATTGCTGCTAGCCAAGACTTGGAGGTTGAGCAGTTAGATGTGAAGATAGCTTTCCTTTATGGTGATTGGGAGGAAAAAAATTATATGGAGCAACTTAAAGGTTTCAAAGTCAAGAAACTTTTGTCTATAAATTGAGGAAGAGTTTCTATGGGTTGAAGCAAGCTTTAAGATAATGGTATAGAGAGTTTGATTCATTTATGACTAAAAATAGATACAAAATAATAGTTTCAGATTATTGTGTATACATCAAACGGTTTGGTAAAAATTTTATTATTCTCTTACTTTATGTTGATGACATGCTTATCCTTAAGAAATATATATATATATACAATTGACAGGTTAAAGAAGGAACTGAGTGAGTCCTTTGCAATGAAAGACATGGGGCCAACAAAGCAAATACTAGGCATGTAGATTTCTTGTGATAGAAAAAATAGGAAGATTTGGTTGTCATAGGATAAATACATCGAGAAGGTATTAGAAAGGTTCAGTATGAGCAATGCAAACCCAGTTGATTCTTCTCTTTCTGGTCACTTCAAGTTGTGCTCAAAGTAGAGTCCGTCAAGTGATGAGGAGAAGGAGAAAATACAAAAAGTTCCTTATGCTTTAATAGTTGGAAATTTAATGTATGTAATAGTATGTATGAGGCTAGACATCGCATATGCAGTTGGTGTTATTAGCAGATTTCTTGCAAATTCAAGCAAAGAGCATTTGGCAGCAGTGAAGTAGATCTTGATATATCACAAAGAAAGCTCTAAGGTTTGTTTAAGCTTTAGAGGTGGACAACTTGTGCTAACAGGTTACACAGATGCAGATATGGCTAGAGATATTGATACAAGGAAATCCACATCAGGTTTTGTACTTACTTTTGTAGGGGGAGCTATGTCATGACAATCTAAATTGTAAATGTGTATTGATCTCTCCACCACGAAGGTAAAATATATTGCTGCTATAGAGGTTTAAAAAGAAATGTTATGGATAAAAGAATTCTTACAAAAGTTGGGGCTAAAATAGGAAAACTTTGTGGTGCATTGTGATAGCCATGTTGAGTCTCAGATTTTGATGATGAAACTAATTGATAATATTTTATTGTCTAACTATATTTTGAGTGATGCAGGTCTACTATCGATCAGGGTTAGACAGTTGACACAGGATGAATCAGTGTTGCATTGGAGGAAATCACTTCAGAAGATTGGACATCGAATCGAAGGTCCGATCGATAATTGGCAAAAGGCTTCAGATATCGGGTATTGGGCCAAGAAGAGTGATGTTGTGCTAAGGAGATCAGGGTTACAGAGGTCAACCGTCGATTGGGCAACAGCCTACAAGAGAGCATGGTGCACCGAAGAACTGGATGAAGCATTGACCAATGATGTGTCGGGAAATAGAAGGTTGATTCATATAATAACTATCTAGATCCAAGTAGATTAAGGTTTGATTAGTGTGTAGGATTAAATACGATAACGATGAAGACATAAAGTGAAACAAAGTACCAAAGTCAAGTACGATGGAATCGTTGGGAGTTCGAGAGTTCGACGGATGTTCGAAGATTTGTCGGAGTGCTGCCGGAACTGGCCGAGAATGTGTAGGGAGCTTGCCGAAGGGATTTTGGAAGTTTGCCGGAAGGTTCATCGAAAGTTCATGGAGCTCGTCGAGAAAGATCCGAGCTTACCGAAGAAGCTCATCGGAACTCACCAAGATCATCGTGAAGTCCAGGAGCGTTCTAGGAGTCCGCAGAATAGTGTCCAAGGGTTCATCGGAAGACCACCGGAAGATTGCCAGAAATTCGCCGAAGGAAGACTTGATGTGCCAGACTTTGTATTAGCTTAGAAAATATCTTTAATTTCAGAGTTAGCACGTAATTAGGGTTAGGATTAAGTGTTAATCATATAACCCTTGTAGGGGCCAATTGGGAAGGTTTTTAGCTTAACCCGGAATGGGAAGGTTTTTAGCTCCAAGTTTAAATTAGATTAGAGCATATAAAAACTCCTCCCATCCTGGGTTGAACAATACAAGCACACACATTTTGAAAGTAGAAAAACACTATTCAAATCTCTCTAGAAATCCCCTCCTCTAGTCCTTACTACTAGTCATATATACCCTGCAAGCCAATCATATGAGTAATGACACTTATGACTTGATATGCACTTTTTCTTTTGCTTAATATTATTAGACATTTTATCACTTTATCTTGCGTGTTGCATATATTGTGATGTCTTTAGATCGGTGCAATGGGAATCAGATCGTGATGAGATCACGATAATGAGACCGATTCACCTTTAAATGCAGACCCTAAATAATCTCGGTCATAGGTAACTCGAGAGGGACATTGAGATAATTGGATAGACTGGTGTATTGTATACCCGTCCATATGATGGAGGTGGCTGGTCTCATAGCTACTCGTGTAGAGACACTAAGGATACAATACAAGTGCTCATTAGAGAATGAGTTCACTGATTGATCCGCTTACGGAATGCTGGATGGTTATTGATACCTCACGTCAGACAGCGATTCCGTAGTCTTAGTAGTGCATCTGGTCCTTAGACTTAAGGCACCAAGGATATCCTATATAAGTACTCCACTCTTTGATACCGGACTTATAGGTTTGGAAGTTTTAGATCTAGTACAACTGATTATTAGGAGTGGTAGCCAAACTTATGAGGGCTATTGAGTGTTAATAGAGGATCATCCGCTCTCGGTATCATGAGAGGAATATCCCATGTATTCTTGTTCGAACAAATCCTTAGCCAAGGTTATTCAGATTGAGAAAGAAAGAGTTCTCCGGGAGAATCCGACTAGAGCGAGACTCGAGGAGAGACCATATGGGCATGACAGCACCATGCCTAGTATAGGGTATCTGGGATATTAGATGAATGAGGGATTATAGATAGATAGTAACTGAGGACAAATAGGTCCAAGGATTGGATTCCCCTATATCGTCTGAGGGCTGCGGTGTAGTAGCCTAGTATGTCCGCAGTCGATGAGTTGGATGAATTATTATAAAGATAATAATTCACTGAGTTAGAAGGAGTTCTGACAAGTATGACTCATGGCCAGCTCGATATTGGGCCTAGAGGGTCACACACATATGGTAGGTGTTGCGACAAGTAGAGGTTCGGATATGAGATATCCGTCAGAGCCCCTAACTTATTAGATATCCATTAAGCCCCTGAATTATTGGATCCTAAGATGAGATCCAATAAGAGCTAATAAGAGATTATTGGGTAGAGACCCACTAATCCAAGAGGTTTGGATAATTGGATGGAGATCCAATACCCAATAGGGCAAGATCTATTAGGGTTTACAAGGGGCTTCTATAAATAGGATGGAACCAAAGCTCCATAGGCTGGTGGTTCTCTTGGTAGCTACCTTCTATTCTCCTCTCCCAAGAGAGGAGTATCATTGCAGTCCCTACCATGTGGATACCGCTAGAGAGGAGAATGCTTGACCTTCTTCATCCAGTCCTACAGATCTACAGGGATTCAAGGATATACGATCTCCCTAGGTACTTTCTTTTACACATGCAGTTTTCATGGATTTGTTTTTAATGCACTGATCTTCACATGATAAGAAACCTTTTGTGGAAACTTAGGATTTTTATTTTTCTGTTCTTCCGCTGCGCATGAGATATCGCCCCCTTGGATTTCCTAACACTTACTTGTATTCAAGTTAAAAAAGAGGAGAGACTGCTTGTAAGGGTTGCCTCCTAAGCTCGTCAAAAGGAGAGAGCACTGTAAGGGAGCTTGTCTTCACCCATTGGAAGGAAGACAGCTAGTGAAAAGCTAGTGGCCTCAAGTTAAGAGGAATCAGGAGTGGACGTAGGTCGTATGTGTTGGAAAATCCTATGGGGCAACATCTCATGTATAGCGAAAGAACAAAAAACAAAACCATAGATTTCCCGTAGAAAGGTTCCATCATCGTGCGAAGCTCGATGCATCAAAAACAAATCTGCAAAAACTACATGTGTAAAAGAAAGTACCTAGGGAGATCGTATATCCCTGAATCCCTATAAATTTGTAGGAAGGATGAACGAGGTCAAGCATCCTCCTCTCTAATGATATCCACACAGCAGGGACTACGACGATGCACCTCTTTGGGGAGAGGAGAACATGAGATGGCCACAAAAAATAACTCTCAGCCTATAGAGCTTTGGTTCTCTCCTATTTATAGAGGCCCCTTGTAAACCCTAATGGATCTTGCTGGTATTGGATCTCCATCCAATTACCCAAGCCTCTTGGATTAGTGGGTCTCTACCCAATAATCTTTTATTAGCAATTATTAGATCTTATCTTAGGATCCAATAATTCAGGGGCTTAATGGATATCCAATAAGATAGGGGCTCCAGAGGATATCTTATATCCGAACCTCTACTCGTCGCAACACCTACCATATGTGTGTGACTCTCTAGGCCTAATATTGAGCTGGCCGTGAGTCATACTTGTCAGAACTCCTTCTGACTTAGTGAATTATTATCTCTATAATAATTTACTAAACTCATCGACTACGGACGTATTAGGCCACTACGCCGTAGCCCCTAGACGATATAAGGGAATCCAATCCTTTGGACCTATTTGTCCTCAGTTACCATGTATCTATAGTCCCTCATCCATTTAATATCCCAGAGATCCTATATCGAGCATGGTGCTGTCAGGCCCATATGGTCTCTCCTCGGGTCTTGCTCTTATCGGATTCTTCCGGAGAACTCTTTCTGTCAATCTAATAACCTTGGCCAAGGATTTGTTCAAGCAAGAATACATGGGATATTCCTCTTATGATATCGTGTGTGGATGATTCTCTATTGACACTCAATAGTCCTCGTAAGGTTGGCTACCACTCCCAATAATCGGTTGTACTAGATCTGGAACTTTCAAAACCTATAAGTCCGGTATCAAAGAGTGGAGTACTCATACAGGACATCCTTAATGTCTCAAGTCTAAGGACCAGATACACTGCTGGGACTACGGAATCACTGTTTGACGTGAAGTATCAATAACCATCCAACATTCCGTAAGCGGATCAATCAGTGAACTCATTCCCTAATGAGCACCTGCATTGTACCCTTAGTTTCCCCACATGAGTAGCTATAAGACCAGCTACCTCCATCATATGGACGGGTATACAGCACACCAGTCTATCCAGTTGTCTCGATGTCTCTCTCGAGTAACCTATGACTAGGATTATTTAGGGTCTGTGTTTAAAGTTGAATCGGTCTTATATCGTGATCTCATCACGATCCGATTCCCATTGCACAGATCCAATGACATCATAATATATGTAATATGTAAGATAAAGTGATAAAATACCTAATAATAAGTAAAAAGAAAGAGTGTATATCAAGTCACAAGTGCCATCACTCATGTGATTGACTTGCAGGGCACATATGACTAGTAGTATGATTGAACCACTATAAAATTGATTTGCCTTTACTTTCTCATAATTTACTTTTCTGCAAACCTTCTTTACTTGCTCCACTTCCTCTTCATCTTCTTTGAATGCTTTCAAGTTGGATATGCTTCAATAAAAATTAGGTTTCATTGAATCGTTGTTTTTATCGTATGAAGTTTTCGAGAAATCATTTAAATCACCGAATTTATCATTCTTAATCATTGCACTAATTCACCCCCCCTCTTAGTGCCGCTCTAGATCTCAATAATTGGTATTAGAGCCTCATTATTTCTCTTTCGGATTCACACCCGTGAGAAATGGCTCTTCACGACTTTCAAGAGGGTTTTCGATTGTTCATTCTCCGTTGTTTAATAGTTCGGACTATACATATTAGAAAACTCGACTGAGAGTTTTCTTAATTTCTTTAGATTTAAATTTGTGGAACGTAATTAAAAAATAGCTTTCAACTTCCCTCTAAACTAATGAACGAATGGTCAGATTTAGAGAAAAAATCTTTTTCATTAAATGCAAGGGCTATTAATACCTTATTTTGTGCTTTTGATAAAAATGAGTTTAATCAGATTTTTACGTACGAAATGACTTTTGATATTTGGCACACATTTGAAATCACATACGAGGGAACTAGTAGAGTCAAATACTCGAAAGCAAACCTCTTATTGCATGATTTTGAGCTTTTTCGAATGGAACCAAGCGAGACTATCGGCGATATATATACCCGTTTCACGGATGTCATCAATAGTCTAAGAGCCCTTGGTAAATCTTTTTTAGATTTTGATCTAATAAACAAGATTTTAAGATCCCTTCCAAAAAGGTAGGATCCAAAAGTAATGATTGTTGAATCTCAAATTTTGATGATGAAACTAATTGATTATATTTTATGGTCTAACTGTGTTTTGAGTTACACAGGTCTACTATCGATCAGGATTAGACAGTTGACGCTGGAGGAATTAACATTGCGTCGGGAGATCATGTTAGGATATTGAATGTCAAGCCGGAGGTTCGATCGATAATCGGCAGAAGGCTTCGGACGTCAGGCATTGGGCCAAGAAGAGCGAAGTTGCACCAAGGATATCGGGGTTGCAGAGGTCAACCGCCGATTGGGCAACAAGCCGCAAGAGAGGACAATGTGTTGAAGAATCGGACGAAGCGTCGACCAATGATGTGCTGGGCAATTGAATGTCAATTCGCATTGTAATAATTGTCTAGATTGAAGTAGAGTTTTATTTATGCGTATAGGAAACTACGATGATGATGAAGACTTAAAGCTAAACAAAGTGCCAGAAGACAAGTGTGATGGATCGTTGGGAGTTCGAGAGTTCGATGGAAGTCCGAAGATTCATTGGGAGTGCTATCGGAACTGGTTGAGAACGAGTAGGGAGCTTACCGAAGGGTTTTCGGAAGTTTTCCGGAAGGTTCATCGAAAATTCATGGAGCTAGCTAAGAAAGATCGGAGCTTGCTAAAGAAGCTCAGTGGAACTCGCTAAGATCATCGTTAAGTCCGAGAGCTTGCCGGGAGTCCGCGGAGTGGTTTTCGAGGATTCATCGGAAGACCGCCGGAAGTTCATCGAAAGCTCGTTGAAAGAAGTCATGACTTGTCAAACTTTGTAATAGCTTAGGAAATGTCTTTAAATTCATAGTTATCACATTAATTTGGGTTAGGATTAGGTATTAATCCTATAACCCAAGTAGGAGCCAATTGGGCCTTGTTTTTGACCGGTTTGGGTCGAGTTTTTGGCCCAAACTAGTGTACTGAAAAGTGCCAGGTAGTGGCACCACCCAGGACTAGTGAGCTGGGCGATGACACCACCCAGAGGCTGAGAGTTGCGCAGTGGCACCGCCCAGCACCCGAGAGCCCTGGCGGTGGCACCGCTACCGCTAGAATACCGAAAACCAAGGTGATTCAAATTTGGGCTCCAAATTTAAATCCTCTTGAGGCCTATAAATACCCCTCTCATTCATGGATGAAGGAAGGTCTAGAACTGAGATAAAAAGAGGAAAAACTCTATTGAAAGTGTGTCAAAATCTTCCCTCTAAGTTTTAAGAGTGTTCTAGTCTAAGAGAGGGGTGAGAGGCCTTGTAAGGATTATCTCCTAAGCCCATCAAAAGGAGAGGTGCTTTAAGGGAGTTCATCCTTGCCCGTTGGAAGGAGGATAGCTAGTGGAAAAGCCGGTGGCCTCAAGCGAAGAGGAATCGGGAGTGAATGTAGGTCGTATGACCGAACCATTATGATAGGACCCTAGCAGGGTTAGATCCTATTCAACCATGTAGCAGCTAATAAAAACCCTGTGAGAATGTAATAAACCCCACCTAGCCGCCTCTATCCTATAAAGAAGAGAGGCTTGGGTTTATATTTGGGTCTTTGGGCTTCTTAGCCGTCGCCCCCCTTATTACTGGGCCGGCCCACTAAAGTTGAGGGCAAATTGGGTAGTTCACTTAGGAAGCAGCCCCTAGGGCTAGGGTTTGGAGCTCTATATAAGCTTGTAGCCTCCACCTCTTTGGAATAAGAAAGATCAATCTACAATTGCAGCCACCAGGCTACTTGGAGGGTGAAACCCCTATAGCGTTCCAAGGATTGATCTCCCCTCAAAGATCAATCTCCATAGAATTCCTCTGGGGTTCTATCATCTGGTATCAGAGTAGCGATCTTGTTGCTTTTGCTGCCATCCCTGCCGTCCACCATCAGCCAAGCAATTCCCACAATTGCTCTTGACGTCATCATCTCCACCGTCATCTCCTGACGTAGATCAAATCAATCTACTGTCACCACCTCTAATTGCATCAGAGATCTGATTTGGAGACATATGCTATGGCATCCGAGGAGGCAATTGATGCTAAATTTGAAGCCTTCGAGACATGAATAGAGGAGAAGATTCGGACTCTCTTTGCCGAACTTAGTTTGGGTCAACCACCGAGCCCAAAGAAATCACATCAAGGGGAGAGCTCTAATCGAAGAGATGACCTCCAGGAGAGGGGAGGCTCTATGACCGATCCCCACTATCCACGCATGAGGGTGGACTTCCCTAGATGGGAAGAAGGAGACCCGATTGGTTGGATCTCGCGTGCGGAGCGATATTTTCGGTACCACAAAATCGCAGATGCATCTATGGTCAAAATTGCAGCTATACATCTTGAAGGAGATGCCATACAATGGTTTGATTGGTTTGAACATACTCATACAAATAGGTCCTTATGAATGATTCAAAATAACTCCTTACATAAATTTCAGAAATTAGGGATATTACAGATAGAGGCAGCTACGTGGGGTTTATTACACTCTCACAGGGATTTTATTAACTGCTACTTGGTTGAGTAGGACCCAACCCTGCTAGGATCCTATCAAGCCTGCCCTCTTCAAATCAGTCTTGTTCTCAAGGCTGAGGTTTCATGAACTCAGGGAACTGAGCCTTCAGCTCCTTATATGATTCCTATGTGGCATCTTCGAGTGGTAAATTATTCGAATACATTAGTACTTTAGTAGAGGGACGTTGATGATGCATCACAATTCTACAATCGAGGATGGCTTGTGGTTGGGCTTGAATATTCCATCATTAGTAGTGTTGGGCAGTTGAATCTAGGGTGACTCGTGTTTTCTCAACTTGGGCTTCGGGCATGACACATAGAAGACAAAGTGGATTTTGGCATTCTCAAACAATTTAAGTCTATACGCCACAACTCCAATCTGCTCTATGATATGATAGGGCCCATAAAAACATAGGGATAGCTTCATGGAGACTCGTGTATTGATAGAGAGTTGCTTACATGACTGTAGGCGAAGATAAACCTAATATCCTACTGAAAATTCTCTTTCGCTTCGTCATGTGTTAGCTTGCTGCTTCATTCTAGCTTGAGCGGTAGAGAGATTATCCTTTAGTAGTTGTAGAAGTTTATCCCTATCAATTAAATCTTGGTGGACATGATCTACCTTAGCCGAGCCAATTATATACTTTGGGATCACAAGAGCTGGCTGACCATACAATACTTCATATGGGGTACATTTTGTAGATGAATGAAACGTAGTATTATACCACCATTTGGCCTAGGAAAACCATTTCATCCACTCCTTTTGCCGGTCACTGGCAAAACACTAAAGGTACGTCTCTAAACACCTGTTCACCACCTTTGTTTGGCCGTTAGTTTGTGGATGATATGTTGTGCTCATCTTGAGTTTGATGCCCTACAATTGAAATAACTCGGTCCAAAATTTACTGGTGAAGACCCACCTTATCACGATCACTTATAATGGACCTTGGCATCCCATGCAGTTTAATAATATTTTTTATAAAAATTTGAGCAATACTAACAGCAGTGTAGGGATTTCGCAGAGCACAAAAATAAATATATTTCATAAGTCGATCAACCACCACGAGGATTGTGCTTTTACCTTTGGAAGATAACAGCCCTTCAATGAAGTCTATGGAGATGTCAGTCCACACTGAGTCTGGTATAGGTAGTGGTTGTAGTTTTCCTAGACTCATCACTGTTTCAACCTTTTGCTGTTGACATACATCACATTGTGCCATGTATTCAGAAATATTTTTTTTCATCCCTCTCCAATAAAAATTTTGCTTTACTCTTTTGTAGGTTCTCAGAAATCTAGAGTGCCCTACTGAAGGTGTGGAGTGCATTTCATGCAGAATGACTTTGATGTAAGGGGAGTTGGGTATAAATATAATACGACCTTTGTAGCGTAGATCTCTCGAATCCTAAGTATAGTGAGCTATTGCGCTTAGATCCTCCTCCAATTTTTTAATGATGTTGCTGGTCTTTGGATCCTTCTTCCATTCCTCCCTAATGTCCTCGAGGAAGCCGGTGGTAGGAAGAGAGATGGCTGAAAATTCAGCTTGCTCAGGTAGCCTTAAGAGTGCATCTATAACAACATTTTCTTTCCCCTTTTTGTAAATAATTTCATAATCAAATCCTAGAAGTTTGGTTACCCATTTTTGCTACTCTGAGGATGATATCTTCTACTCCAAAAAGTACTTGAGGCTTCTATGGTCGGTTTTAATTTGAAATTACCGGCCGATCAAGTAAGGTCTACACTTTGTTACTATGTGCACAATGGCGAGCATCTCCTTATTATAGATAGACATTTTTTGATGGGAGAGAGATAATGCCTTGTTGGTGTATACAAGTTGTCAACCATCTTGCATGAGAACGGCTCCAATTCTGACTCCAGATGCGTTGGCCTCAATGATGTAGGGTCGGCTGAAATTTGGTAGTGCTAGCACCGGTATCGTCGTCATGGCTGCCTTAAGTTTGTCGAAGGCAGCGGAGGCTTTGTCTAACCATTGGAAGGCATCTTTTATTATTAGAGAAGTGAGAGGGGCAATGATCTTCCTATAATCCTTCACGAATTTTCGGTAGTAGCTCATTAGTCCAAGGAACCCATGCAATAATTTCACGTTTGTAGGTTTTGGCCAGCCCTGCATTACTTCGATTTTTATTAAGTCTACTTGTCACGCCCCTTCGAATTTTAATCTCGTTCAGGAGGTGTGACCCTATCTTAAAATATCCATAATATTAAAATTTTAAGAACAATTCAATCCAGGATCCATTCTAACAATTTGAGGATACTAAGAACCATTCAAATCAATATTTAAACCCTTAAATTCATAATTCGTAAACCTGTACAGTTTCATAAATCATACTCCACTTCATTCATTGATTCATAAAGTCTAAAATTAACTCAACTAAACAACATCCACATCATAAATCCACAAGTGTGGGAAATCCATACAATCTCAAAACCAACCTTTACCACTAGTTTATATCGTTATACAAATTAAACTTAACATTCCAAATCCTAACAGAGAGATTCTTTAACATTTACAAAACACATAAGTTCAGATTTATCATAGACATTTCCTTAAGCACAAAATATTCTTGTACAATAAAACTTATCAACCATTAAAGCTCAAGCCAAAATCTTCTAGTATTCCTTCCTCAAAATTTTAGCGTGTGACAAGCTAACCTGAAAAAAAAGGATTAAATAACAACAGAGTGAGCTACAAAGCTCAGCAAGTGGCAAGCAAATCCAGAACAAAAGGAGAATAGCTTCAAACAAACTTAGTATCCAAATGCAAGGTAGAGATACAAGAATTCATGGATATAGGCTCATTAGATACAGATTTGCAAATGTCATTTCATTCAAATCTATTTGGTTCATAACAAAGGAAATATAGAGGAATTAGAACTCATCAGATGATGTAAATAGTATTTCGGAGCATATCAATTGACACAAGAACCATTTCGGAACATATCAAGGGATAAGAAGCATTTCGGAACATATCAATGGCAGAAGAAACATTTCGGAACATATCAATGGCGGAAGAAGCATTTCGGAGCATATCAAATGACAACCGAACCATTTCTGAACATATCAAATAGCATATGGAATGGTTTCAGAATATATTTCAAAGGATAACAATGGCATATGAGATATCTCAGAGCATATCAGAAGAACAAATCAGAAACATAAGCTCAAATGTCATATCTGAAGTTCATTCATTTCATTCTTATCCAAAGCGTACATATAAACACATAAGCAAGGCTTTGGATATCATATCAAAAACACAGAGGGTGCAGTGGGATCACATTCATAATATAGTTCATCCATTTCTGGATGACCACCAAACATAAATCTCACCCTGCCTGCCCCCATCAAGAGTGCAATCGGAATGCTAGGCGTGACATTCTCCCCCGATGTGGGACTAATACACCCCACTTATCCCCCTAAGGGCCTGTGGGCGGGCATTACATTTTCCCCCACTCAATCACGTGACTTCCTCGTCACGGATTGACCACCCTGCCTGCCCCCAAAATGTTGACCCGGGGCGCTTAGCGTGAGTCGATGAAGGTCAGGGATGGCTCATATACCCTTTACAATTTCTGACAAAGGTCCAAATTATCCCACAAGACACCAGAGTACAAAAGGGTAGTATGAATAATAACATTGGCATATATCGGAAGCACATGCGGAACAACGAAAATATGCGTGTGCCTTTACGAAACAAGGTAGTGCCAACATGAACATTACATAATAGATTTCAGGTATACAAACAATTTCAGGATGAACAATATAAGAATTGCAAAGGACCATTATAAAGCTCAATTGAAGAAGAATTTAACATAAGTTATATTTCCAATAGGATGAAACTTGAATAGGCAAAACTCAACTAAATTTCAGGTCTAATAGAAATTGAGTGGTACATTTCCTGAATTGTTTGAGTGACCAAATATACTCTAATTCACTCATAATAGGTGTCATTGGAAAGCTGTATCAAACTATTTTCAGAAAAACTTAGATTTGTAAATTTTTGAGTTCCTAACAGGAAGTTACAACAAATATAGTAAAGAAAGGTCAGAATTAATCATCTCTATTTTGCAGAATTGGTAGAATCGATTTAAATAGATGTTTCAGAGGACAAACTTACTTCAAAATTTCCAAATTAGGTGTCAAAAGAAATATACACTAATATAGTTTCCAAAGAATCAAATTTTGCATAATTCAGAATTTTCATTAGAGAGTTATGAGCCATTTAGCAATAGAAGGTTAGGAGCTGTAGTATCTGTTTCACTGAATACATGAGGTCTTTTCATTCATATATTTGGATAGGTAAATTTACTCCAAATCTTTTATTTTTTATATCAAATGAAATCTCTATAAGTCTTCTTTCATATAAAAAGGTTTTTTCCTCAATCAGAATTTGGTAAAAAAGTTATGGCTACAAGAGTATTGAAAGATCAAAAATCTGAAAATTTTCAGATTCAACATTTAGATTCCAAACAATAGATATATCTGATTTCAAGGCTAAAATAATTCAAATTTCTCATATCAAAGGCAAAAAATAAAGATTTGAATTGCAGTAGAAAGGAGTGGAACACTTGCCTTATAAAAGTTTGATTCCCAACTATGGAGAGTTGATGCAAAACCTTGAGCTAAGATAAAAGTTCTTCTTCTCCTTCAATTCCTTCTCCTTCTCCTCTATGTTGGCAGCAAGCTTCTCATGTTAAGTTTTCCTTAACTCCTCATCTGTTTACTTAAGTTTTAGATAATGCAAGGATAGGTGGCAAGCAGGAAAACATGTGTCATCCACATAATTAACACAAGTGGCTCATTCTTATGTTAGCTAATGCCACTTGTCCTCTCTCTTTTTTTTTCTTTCTTTCTTTTTTTTAAACTGAATACCAATCTTTCATAAATCCTATATAATTATTAATATTCACATTTTGGTCCCTAACACAAAATTTTTAATAAAAAAATATTTAGTGCTAAAGGATTATTAACAGAAATCTTCATATTTACAAATAAGTCCTTTTAAATTTTTCAAAAATGGGGGATGTTACACTACTGCCACTCCTTCTTCTGATATTATGTGCCCAAGGTACTTGACTTTTTGCTGAAGAAAGCTGCACTTTGATAGCTTAACAAAAAGAGTATTCTCCCAAAGGATCGTCAGAACAAACCACAAGTGTTGAAAGTGAGTCTCAAGAGAAGAGCTGTAAATGAGAATATCATCAAAAAATACCAGCACAAATTTATGAAGAAAGCTCCAAAAAATATCGTTCATGAGACTTTGAAAGGTAGAAGGAGCATTCGTGAGTCTAAAAGGCATTACCAAGAATTTATAATGGTCGTTATGTGTTTGGAAAGCAGTTTTTGAAATGTCGTCTTCACATACCCGAATTTGGTGATAACCGGATCGGAGGTCCAACTTCGTGAAGACTTGAGCTCCTTTTAACTCATTAAGAAGTTCATCCACCACTGGTATTAGGTACTTATCCTTGATGGTGATGTCATTTAGAGCTTGGTAGTCGATGCACATCCGTCAAGTTTCGTCCTTCTTGCATACAAGTAGCACCGGTGAGGAATAGGGGCTACAGCTTGTGGCCGAATCACCCATGTATCAAGCATCTTCTTGCATACAAGTACCTTAGACTTGAGATAGCAAAGATGTTCTATATAAGTACTCCACTCTTTGATACCGGGCTTATAGGTTTGAAAGTTCCAGATCTAATATAGCTGGTTATTGGGAGTGGCAACCAACCTTATGAGAGCTATTGAGTGTCTATAGAGGATCATCTGCTCTTGATATTATAAGAGGAATATTTCATGAATTCTTGCTTAGGCAAATCCCTGGCCAGTGTCATTCGAATTGAGAGAGAAAGAGTTCTCCAGAAGAATCCGATTAAAGCGAGATTCGAGTGGAAACCGTATGGACCTGACAACACTATGCCGAATATATGGTCTCTAGGATATTAGATGGATGAGGGACTATAGGTAAACAGTAACTAAGGACAGATAGGTCCAAAGGATTGGATTCCCCTATATCATTTGGAGACTATGGCATAGTGGCCTAATATGTCCGTAGCCGATGGGTCGAGTGAATTATTATGAAGGTAATAATTCACTGAATCAAAAAGAGTTCTGATAGGTATGACTCATAGCAAGCTCGATATTGGGCCTAGAGTATCACATACATATGGTAGGTGTTGCAACGAGTAGAGGTTTGGATATGAGATATCCGTCGGAGCCCCGATCTTATTGGATATCCAATAAGCCCCTAAATTATTAGATCCCATAGATGAGATCCAATAATAGCTAATAAGAGATTATTGGGTAGAGACCCATTAATCTTAGAGGCATAGGTAATTGGATGGAGATCGAGTACCCAATAGGGCAGGATCCATTAGGGTTTACAGGGGGGCTATATAAATAGGAGGGAACCAAAGACTCATGAGCTAGGATTTTCTTAGTAGGCACCTCCTATTTTCCTCTCCCTAGAGAGGAGCATTATTGCAACTCCTGTCGTGTGGATCACCGCTAAAGAGGAAGACGCTTGACCTCCTTTAACCTCTCCTATAGATCTATAGAAATTTCAGAGATATACAATCTCCCTAAGTACTATTATTCCTACATACACAGTTTTTAGATTCGCGGATTTGTTTTGTGCATCGATCTTCGCACAACGACGAAGCCTTTTTGTGAAAATCTAGGATGTTTTATTTTCGTTCTTCTGCTGCGCATGTGATATTGCCCTTGAATTTCCTAACATTGGGCCTAAATCAGGGTTGGTTTGGGCCAGATTAATAGCCCATTCAGTGACCTAGAGCCACGTCAGGAGGTGGAACCATCTGAAGCTTGGCCTCCTAGGCTGAGTTTGGGTGGTGATACTGCCTAGACTAAGTGATGGTACCGTCGGTAGTTAATGCTACTAAGCGATGGTATCGCCCAGCCAAGCGATAGTACCACAAGAGCCCAATCGTTGAGACTCTACCATGTAGTAGTACTGTCTAGACTGAGCAATGGTACTATTAGTGCAGAGGTGTCAAGCGATAGTACCATCCAAAATTGGTAGTGGTACCACCAATCCACTAAGAACTAAATTGGTAGTGAGACATTTTTTTTGCTCTATTTTAAGCTATTTAGGGTCTATAATATTAGGATCAATATAACACTAAGAGGAGGGGAGGGGGGGGGGGGTAAATTAGTGCTGTAGTAAAAATGATTCTATTTTAGAAAACTTTGGTTCGATTCAAAACACATTTCGATGATTAAGTCCGTATCAGTCAAATCATATCGGAAATGCTCTAACTTAAAAGTGTTTACAGGTGAGTGATGCGGAAGTAGAGCAATGAGCAAGTAAAGTAATTTGCAATATAAATAAAAGTAGAACAGAACTTGCAAACTAATTTATAGTGGTTCGATCATCCGACCTATGTCCACTCCTGATTTCTCCTTTGTCGAGGCCATCGGCTTTCACTAGTAGTCTTCTTTTAAACAGGCGAAGACTAAATGGCAAGCACTTATTCACTCCTCTCTTAAACTAAAAGCAACTAGAGACTAGAGGAGAGAAAGTATTACAGTAGTATTTTTCCACTTTTAAGTTCTTTGCACTTGTGTGTGCTAACCAAGGATGAGAGAGGTATTTATAGTCTCCAAATAGATTTAAACTTAGAGCCAAAAATTGGTCTCATCCCGGGTCTTCCAAGTATTGGCAATACCATCGATAGTGCTGGCGATACCACCGCCCATGCTTATTGATACTAGGTGGTACCACCGCCTAGTCTGGTGGTACCACTGCTTGACACTGAGCGGTACCACCGCCTGACACAGTCCCAAAGATTGTCTTAGAGACTAAGCTACTAGAGGTTCCACTGCTTGTTCTAATAGTGTCACCACCTGACCCACTTCTTGGGTCATTATTTGGGCCTTTCACTTAGCCCAATACAACCCAAACTTAGGCCTAAATGGCCCCTAATTGAGTTGACTAAATTTCATCCCAATTAAACCTAAAACCTAATTCGATCTAGACAATTATTACAAAGCTTAATTTAATATTGTCTGGCATGTCATTGGTCCATCTGGTACTTCATCCAATTCTTTGACGCATCGTCCTCTCTTGCACTTATTGCCCAATCGACCAACTTTGATCTCCTTAGTGTAATTCAACTCTTCTTGGTCCGATGCCTGAACCCATTATCTGAAGCCTTTTGCCAATACATCGACCGATCCTTCGACTCGACATCCAATCTTTTGACATGTTCTCCTTCGGCCCAACATCGATTCTTCCTGCTTCAATTGTCTATTCCTGATCGAAGGTAGTCCTACGTCACTCAAAATGTAGTTAGATCATAAACACTATCAATTGCTTTTATCATCAAAATCCGAGATTCAACAATCTCCTCCTTTTTTATGATGACAACCAATTGATGATGGAGTTTAGACAAACTCCCCCTATCAATATTGTCATATTGATAGAAACAAAAAATCATTCATCATGCAAAATCAAAATGTTCAATACATTAAAGTTCATGTATGATCATTATCATACTTCTCCCCCTTTATCATCAATAAAAAGGAGAAATACATCTAGCTAGTTTTAATGATATATAAGTTTTAGAACATACTAGCAAGATTTACATCACTTTACAATATTTATGATCATCAAATCATCAAGTTTTAAAGATGTGCAAGATTGCAAGTTTGCACTTTTTGCTCCTTTTGAGATAGCAACTCTTTGTTTCTCTTTGCAATATTTGATGCTAGTACCTTTTGTTTCTTCTCTTTTGAGAAGTGCAACTAAGTTATACCTTTGCAAGCTAGCAAATTTTTTTATTTGCAATGATCAAGCTAGCAATTCTTCTCTCATTGAAGTGTGCAAGCTAGCAATTTTGCTTTGTAATGCACAAGCTAGCAATTCTTGCTCTCCCTTTATCATTGTTAAAAATAAGGGAAGAATACAATGTTGTAATTCTTTTCCCTTTACATCAATTTTTAAATCATGACAAATGAGGTATCAAAAATAAATATTTACATAAATGTTTCAATCATCAAGTCATGAACATCAAGAAATCAAGTGACATATCATAGTTGATTTGAATAAATTTCTTCTTTAGTAAATACTAAGAAGAGTCATAGGAGGACAAACAAAAGATCTTGATTCATACTAAATCTTAATTCATAAATATCAAATGAAAGAATCAAGATTCATTTGAATGAGTCTTTTCTTTAGTGAAAGAAAAAAAACTTGATTCATAGAACACTTTCAAGTTGTAATTCTGAGAAGTCAACTATAAAAAAATTTCAACTATTAAGCGAAGGAATCATGATTCTTGTGATAAGAAGATTGTCGAAAATATTTTTCAAAGCATCATTACTTCCCCTTATCATGCATAATTTTAAAATGTAAAATCATCAAGCATGATATAAAAATATCATTACTTTCATTCAATTTGTCAAATCATAAAAAAAACACTTTCAAGAGATTCACAAAACATAATATACATGGATTCATTAATCTTTTATTGAAAAATCGATAAGATAGAGATAGAAAATGCATTCCCCTTTTAAGTTGTTTGTTTCATACAAGCATGCCTTTGTCTTTTTATGCCAAATAAAATCATGCATCAATGTTTAGAACCGAAAAATAAATTTTATTATAAAATCCATAAAGACCAAAAACATAAAGTATTTTCAGCCAAAAGATTTGAATTATCATTCCAATGATAATGCATTTTTCTTCTTAAGTGAGTTCGACTCTTTATGCTTAGTGTAAGGAATCAATATGCAATAGTCATTTACAATTTTTTTTAATGTCAAAACCATGCATCATGTTTGAAACCAAAAAGCGATACGGAAATCATCAAAATAAACATACATGGAATTATATTTGGTGTACAATCATTATCATAAAATATACAATAATCATTCACATTTTTTAATTTTTAAAAATCACTAGAAAAGCATGATATATTTTTTGCATAAAATTTTTATTTCTTACAAACTAAATCAAGCAACTCATGAAAAGCATCAAGTAATTTCATAATAATATAAAAATATTTTGGGTGAGTTACTTACCTTGTTGTCAAAAGCCGTCAAAGTGCAGTTCGCAACTTCATCACTTGATTCGTCATTGAGTGCCTTCTTCTTTCGTTGCAAACATTTGCTTTTGAGGTGCCTCAATTTCTTACATTCATAGCAAGTGGTTGTGTCCGGATTGAGTTCATTTTTATTCTTTATTTCATGTTTTATGAATTTTTTAAATTTTAAAGAGATAAATTCAAGGTCATCATCATCACTTGAGTTATCACTCAAGTGGTATTCTATAGTTCGAAGTGCCAAATCCTTCCTGTTCTTTGGAAGGTGGTATGTTCTAAGCATGTCATCTCATAGGTCATTAATGACCTGATAAGTTCTTCAATAGGAAAATTATTTAAATTCTTTGTTTCTTGTATCGTCGTTACTTTCGGATCCCAACTTTTTGGAAGACATCTTAAAATTTTGTTAATGAGTTCAAAATTAGAAAAATCATTACTAAAACTTTTTAAACTATTGACGACATCCGTAAAATGGGTGTACATATCACCAATAGTTTCGTTTGGTGCCATTCGAAAAAGTTTAAAATCATTCATCAAAAGATTTATCTTCAGATTTTTGACTCTACTAGTGCCTTCGTATGTGATTTCAAGTGTGTACCAAATGTCATGCGTAGTTTCATAAATCGAAATCCGATTAAATTTATTTTTATCCAAGGCATAAAACAAGGCATTCATAGCCTTTGTATTTAATGAAAATAATTTTTTCTCAAAATCCGTCCATTCATTTATAGGTTTAGAGGGTTGTTAAAAATCGTATTCGATAATAATATTTTATAAATTAAAATTCAAAAAAATAAGAAAACTCTCATTTGAGTTTTCTAATAAGTGTAGTCCATTCCATTGAATATGGGAGGACGAATAATAAAGTTACCCTCTTGAAAGCTAAAAATGGCTAGGGGGTTGAATTAGTATAGCGGTAAAAATGATTCTATTTCAAAAAACTTCGATTCGATTCAAAACACGTTTTGACGATTAAGTCTGTATCGGTAAAATCGTATCGGAAATACTCTAACTTAAAAGTGTTCGTAGGTGAGTAATGAGGAAGTAGAGCAGTAGGCAAGTAAAGTAATTTACAATATAAATAAAAATAGATTATCTATTCCTGATCGAAGACAGTCTTACATCACTCAAAAGTAGTTCGATCACAGACACTATTAATTAGTTTTATTATCAAAATATGAGATTCAACATATAAATAACCCTCTCATCCCTACTCAAAAACATAATGATCTTGAATGAAAATGTGTGAAATGCTATTGTAATTCCTTAAGAATCTCCTCTCTCTTTAGCTCTAAGTCTTGAATTCAGTTTGAGAGAAGGGTGAGTGAACTATAAAGATTGTCTCTTAAACTTGTGAAAAGGAGAAAATGATTGTAAGAGGGTAGTTAATCTTCACCCATTGAAAGAAAATCGTTAGTGGACGCCGGTGGCCTCGACGAAGGTGGAATCGAGAAGTGGATGTAGGACACGATGACTGAACTACTGTAAATCTGGTATGATCTCTTTTTTGCAACTTTCTCTTTATATTGCTTATTGATTAGGCTGCACAATCCACTTTACACCTTTTTTAATTTAAATGCATTTCCGACATGGGTTTAATCAAAACGAAGTTTTTCGAATTGTCAACATTTTTACGTACACACTAATTCACCCCCTCCCCCCTCTTAGTGCTAATTTTGATTCTAATAGTTGGTATCAAAGCCACATTTATTTCTCATTTAGTTTAACACCCAAGAGAAATGGCTTTTACCAACAATTAAGAGGGTCTTTCTATCACTCATCCTCATATGTTCAATAGGACGGACTACACGTATTGAAAAACTTGAAAGAGAATTTTCTTACTTTCTATGAATTTTGATTTATAGAACATTGTTGAAAGTAGTTTTGAAAAGTCTTCCAAACCAATGAATGAATGAAATGATTTGTAGAAGAAGACTTTCTCTTCAAATGCTAAAGCGATGAACGTTTTGTTTTGTGCTCTTGATAAAAATAAATTTAATCAGGTTTCTATATGCAAAACTGCTCATAAGATTTGGCACACACTCGAAGTCACACACGAAGGTACAAGTAGGATAGTCAAAAATTAATCTTTTGGTTCATAACTATGAGTTGTTTCATATGAAACCAAGCAAAGCCATTGGAGACATGTACACCTATTTTATGGATGTCATCAATGGTCTAAAAGCACTTGGTAAAAGTTTTTCTAATTTTGGACTTGTTAATAAAATACTAAGATCTCTTCCAAAAAATTGGGATCCTAAAGTAACGACAATATAAGAAGTAAATGACTTGAACATTTTTTTGCTCAAAGAACTTATCAAGTCTTTGATGACCTACGAAATGACATAAATTACACATGATGAACTTGAAAACAACCTTCCAAAGAATAGAAAGGACTTGACACTTAGAACCAAAGAAGACCACTTGAGAGAAAACTTAAGTGACGATGATGATAATGACTTGACACTTCTTACAAGAAAGTTTAAAAAATTCATAAAAATAAACGAAACAAAATAAGACACTAAGAATAAAAGTGAACTCAAAAAGGACTCAATAATATACTATGAATGCAAGAAGTTGGGACACTTCAAAAATGAATGTCCCCAAGTGAAGAAGAAGCTACTAAAGAAAAAGAAGATGCTCAAAGCCACTTGGGATGACTCAAGTGCATCCGAAGATGAGAAGCCTACTAATAAAGAAGTTACAAATTACACACTAATGACATTTGGCAACGAGGTATGTAACTTAAACGAATCTTTATTGTCTTATGATGAATTATTCAATGCATTTAATGATTTATTTGATGATTTTAAATTAGTTAGCAAAAAATATAAATTGTTAAAAAATGAGCATGCTTCTCTTATTAGTGAATTTGATAAATTAAAAATTGAGCATGATAATGATATGTTAGCTCCTTGCACTAAGTGTAAAGAGATAGATTCACTTAAAAAGAAATATGCTTTACTATAAGAAACATTAAAAAATTTAAAATAGGTAACAAATCTCTAAACATAATCCTTGCTAATAAGGGTCATGTTCATAGAAAGGAAGGAATTGACTTTTGTTGAATCATGGATTTTGATAATGAAACTATTTAATAAAGTTTGTGATCTAATCTATATTTTGAGTGATATAGAACTAGCTTTGATAATAGAGAGACAATTAAAGTAGAAAGAATCAATGTTGGGTCAGAATGGAATATGTTAGAAGATTGGACGTCGAGTCAAAGGATTGGTCGACGTATCGGCAGAAGGTTTTATACCATGAGTCGGGCATCGAGCCACGAAGAGCGGACATTATTCCAAGGAGATCAGAGTTGTAGAGGTCAACATGCCGATTAGGCAATAGGTCGCAAGAGAGGATAATGCGTCGAAGGATCAGATGAAGCGTCGATGAACCAATGACATGCCAGACAATATGTGATTAATGGTTGTAAGAATTTATTTAGATTGAAGTAGTTTAGGGGACTAAATGAGTTAGTTTTAATGTAATTAAACTAACTCAATTAGGGGCTCATTGGGTCTAAGTTGGGGCTACATTGGGCCAAGAAAAAGGCTCAATCAATGACCCAAAAGGTGGGTAAAGTGGTGGCATCGCCATAATAGGTAGTGGAACCGCCGGTAGCTCAGTCTCTGAGACATTGTCTCCAAGACTATGTCAGGTGGTGGTATCGCTAGACTAGGCGATGGTATCACTAGATTGGGCAGTGGTACCACCCAGAATCAACCGGTGGTACTGCTAGACTAGGTGGTGATATCACCTAGTATCAAGGCAGATTAGGCGGTGGTATTGCCCAGCACTGGCGATGGTACCACCAGTACCTTGAAGACCCGAGATGAGACTAATTTTAGCTCCAAGTTTGAATCTATTTAGGCCTATAAATATCCCTCTCATCTCTACTTAGAAGACATAAGAACTATGAGTAAAAACTTGGGAAAACGCTATGGAATTCTTATAAGAATTCCCCTCCTCTAGCTCAAGCATTGAATTCTGTATTAAGAGAGAAGTGAGTGCCAAGTAAAGATTGTCTCATAAACCTGTGAAAAGGATAAAGGGCTATAAGAGGGTAGTTGGTCTTCGCCCATTGAAGAAAGACCATTAATGGATGTCGGTAGCCTCTAGTAAAGAGGAATCGGGAGTGGACGTAGGTCGAGATGACCGAACCACTATAAAATCAGTTTACACATTTTTCTTTGCTATTTACTTTCACTACAAACTACTCTACTCGATCATTACTCTCTTACGAACGCTTTCAAGTTAAACATCTTTCTGATACGGCTTTCATCGAAATGAAAGTTTTTATATAGTCGACGATTTTATCGTAAGCACTAATTCAACCACCCCTCCCCCCTAGTGCCGATTTAATCCTAACAGTTGGTATCAAAGTCATGTTTTTCTCATTTAGTTTAACACCCAAAGAGAAATGACTTCTTTTTGCTTTCAAGAGGGTCTTTCTATCGTTCATCCTCCTATGTTTAATGAGACAGGCTACACGTATTAGAAAACTCAAATAAGAGTTTTCTTACTTTCTTTGGATTTGAATTTATGGAATATTATTGAAAATAATTTTTAAAAGTTTTCTAAATCAATGAATGAATAGAATGACTTAAAAAAGAAGATTTTTTTCTTTAAATGCTATAGTGATGAATGCTTTATTTTGCACTTTTGATAAAAATAAATTTAATCAAATTTCTATATGCGAAACTATGCATGATATTTGACACACTCTTGAAATCACATACGAAGGCACAAGTAGAGTAAAAGATTCAAACATTAATCTTTTAATGCATGATTTTGAATTGTTTCATATGAAACCAAGCAAAATCATTAGAGACATATACACCCGGTTTACAAATGTCATCAATGGTTTGAAAGCACTTGGTAAAAGTTTTTTGAATCTTAAGCTTGTTAATAAAATTTTATATTCTTTTCCTAAAAATTAGGATCCTAAAGTGATGACAATACAAGAGGTAAAGGACTTGAACTATTTACCTATTGAAGAACTTATCGGGTCTTTAATAACCTATGAAATGACTTGTGTTGAACATGATGAATATGAGAACAACCTTCCAAACAACATGAAGATAATTACACTTAGAACGGAAGAAGATAACTCAAGCAAAAGCTCAAGTGATGATGACATAGAACTTTTGACACGAAAATTCAAAAAAATCATAAAACAAGAAACTAAAAACATAAATGAACTTAAAAAGAACACCATAACTTGCTATGGATGTAATCAACCGAGACACTACAAAAGCAATCATCCACAACTGAAGAAGAAGGTGCTCACACAAAAAGAAAAAGAAGACGTTCAAAGCACTTAAGAACGAATCAAGTACATCCGAAGATGAGGTAAGTAACTCAATCGATTCTATTTTACCTTACCATGAAATTACTTAGTGTTTTTTTTGTATGAAAAACTTGAGCATGCTTATATGAAATCAATTGCATGAATTGAAATAAAAAGAATAAAGTATTTTTTTCTTGAAAATTTTGCTATCTTTAAAGCCTTTAATTTTTCAATAAAAGATTAATGAATCCATATATATTATCTTTTGTGAATCTCTTGAACTATGAAAGTGATTTTGATGATTTGATAATGAGTTTTATCCAAATCCATTTATGTTGTTCATGAATCTTTTGAAAAAGATTTTAATGATTTAACGAATTGAATTTGAATGAGTTGAAAATAATGATGAATGTTTTGAAATAAATATTTTTGTATCTTGCTTGATGATTTTATATCTTAAAATTTTACATGATGAGTTGAAGTAATGATGGTTTGAAAAATATTTAAATGCATGAATCGACAACCTTTACTATTTATTTTTGTATGATTCTTTTGTTTATTAAAATGAATATTTATTTACATGAATTATGATTTCTTCACTTGATACTTGAGATTTTTGAAGATATTTTATTATTTAATCTCTGATATTCTTTTTGCCATTTACTAAAGAGGAAATTTAATGAATCATGATTTTTCCTTTGACTTCTTGGAATTATAACTTATGAATCAATCATGAAATTCAATGGCAATCTTTTTGTCACATGAATCTTAATTCCTTCACTTGATACTTAAAATTATTTTATCATGATCTTGATGACTCGATATTTCTTATGCATGAACCAAGTTCTCCTATACCTTTTTTTACCATTTACTAAAGAGGAGATCTATGCAAACAAACATGATCTTGATTTATGACATTAAATTTTTATAAATCAAGATCGTTCACCATAATTCTTCCATTTTATTCACCGAGAATATCTATTCAAATCTTTCTCTTGATTTCTCAGAATTTATAACATAAGATTTCCTTTGAAGATGGACTATTTAATCTCCTAAGATATATTTTCGTTTTTTACTAAAGTGGAGATTTGTCAAAAATGACTTGTAGTCTTTCAGCATTCATGATTTGATCTTTGATGATTGAAATATTGATGTAAACTTATCGTTGTTATTAATATTTTCATGATTTGAAAATTGATGATTAGAGCATTGTTGTAAAAAGAAAAATTATATCATTGTATTCCTCCCTTCTTTTTGACAATGACAAAGGGGGAGAAAGTCTTGCTAGCTTGCGCATCGCAAATGAAAGCAAAGTTTGCTAGCTTGCACATTTCAAGGAAGTAAAAATTTACTAGCTTGCACTTCTAAAAAGAGAAGAAAGAACTTGCTATCTTGAACATCACTAAGAATTGCTAGCTTGCAATCTCAAAAGAAGCAAAAGTGCTATCTTGCCCATCTTAAAAAGCAAAACTTGTAAATTTGTACATATCAAAAAAGAAGCAAACATTGCTAACTTGCACAACTAAAAATTGTTGCTAGCTTGTATGTTGTAAAACTTACATATCTCAAGACTTGCTAATTGTACTTCTCCTTTTTGTTGATGACAAAGGGGGAGAAGTATTATGATTTAAAATTTGAATCATGTATAATGTGATGTACTTTAAATTATGATTTAAAATTTTAAATAATGTATGTAATGATATGCATATGATGAATATGCATATGAAAAACTTTCAATTTAAGTTTCTATCAATATGGCATATTGATAGGGGGAGATTGGTTTAAAATCCATCATCAATTGGTTGTCATCATCAAAAAAGGGGAGATTGTTGAATCTCGAATTTTGATGATGAAACCAATTAATAAGGTTTGTGATATAATCTAAATTTTGAGTACGTAAGATTAGCTTCGAACATAGAGAGACAATTAAAGTAGGAAGAATCAATTTTGGGCCAGAGTGAAATATGTCAGAAGATTGGACATCGAGCCGAAGGATCGGTCGACGTATCGGTAGAAAGTTTCATGCCATGAGTTGGGCATCGGGCCAAGAAGAGCAGACATTACACTAAGGAGATCAGAGTTATAGAGGTCAACATGCCGATTGGGCAATTGGTCACAAGAGAGGATGATGCGCCGAAGGATCGGACGAAACGCTGATGAACCAATGACATGCTGGATAATATGTGCTTAATGCTTGTAATAATTTATCTAGATTGAAGTAGTTTAGAGAGCTAATTAAGTTAGTTTTAATGTAATCAGGCTAACTCAATTAGAGACCCATTAGGCCTAAGTTGGGACTGCATTGGGCTAAGAGAAAGGCCCAATCAATGACCCAAAAGGTGGATCAAGTGGTGGCACTACTAGAATAAGTGGTGGAACTATCGATGGCTCAGTTTCCAAGATAGTCTCCAAGACTATGTTAGTCGGTGGTACTACTCGGCACTGGTAGTGGTACCACCAGTACCCTATGCTAGTTATAGGTGCCCTACAAGTCAATCACATGAGTAAAGGCACTTATAACACAGTGTATCAATCTCTTTGCTTATGATTACTAGCATTTTCTTATATTATCTAGATGTATATTGTGATATCCTTAGATCTATACAATAGGAATTGGATCATGATGAGATCACGATAATGAGATTAATTCACCTTTAAATACAGATCCTTAATAATACTGGTCATCGGTTACTCGAGAGGGAAATTGAGATAATCGGACAGACTAGTGTGCTGTATACCTGTCCATATGATGGAGGTGACTAGTCTCATAACTACTTGTGTGGAGACACTAAGGATACAATACAGGTGCTCATTAGACAATGAGTTCACTAATTGATCCGCTTACGGAATGTTGGATGGTTAATGATACCTATTGTCAAACAAGGATTCTGTAGTCCCAGTAGCATCTCTAGTCCTTCGACTTGAGACACCAAGGATGTCCTATATGAGTACTCCACTCTTTGATAATGGACTTATAGGTTTGGAAATTTCATATCTAGTACAACTAGCTATTGGGAGTCATAGCCAAACTTACGAGGGCTATTGAGTGTCAACATAGGATCATTCACTCTCAGTATCATGAGAGGAATATCCCATGTGTTCTTGCTTAGGTAAATCCCTAGCCAAGGTCATTCGGATTGAGAAAGAAAGAGTTCTCCGGGAGAATCTGATTAGAGCGAGACTCAAGTAGAAACTGTTTGGGCCTAATTGCACCATGCCCAATATACGATCTCTAGGATATTAGATGGATGAGGGACTATAAGTACATGATAACTGAGGATAGATAGGTCCAAAGGATTAGATTCCCCTGTATCGTCTGGGGACTACGACGTAGTGGTCGAGTACGTCTATAGTCGATGAGTCAAGTGAATTATTGTAGAGATAATAATCCATTGAGTCAGAAGGAGTTTTGACAAGTAAGATTCACGGCTAGCTCGATATTGGGTCTAGAGGTTCACACACATATAGTAGGTGTTGCGACAAGTAGAGATTCAGATATCAGATATCCGTTGGAGCCCCTATCTTATTGGATATCCAATAAGCCCTTGTATTATTAAATCCCATGGATAAGATCTAATAAGAGCTAATAAGATATTATTATGTAGAGACCCATTAATCTAAGAGACTTGGGTTATTGGATAGAGATCCAATACCCAATAGGATAGGATCCATTAGGGTTAACAGTGAGCCTCTATAAATAGGAGGGAACCAAAGATCTATAGGCTAGGGTTTTCTTCGTAGCCACCTCCTATTCTTCTCTTCCCAGAGAGGAGCATCTTCGCAGTCCCTACCGTGTGGATCATCGCTAGAGAGGAGGACCCTTGACCTCCTTCATTCTCCCCCATGGATCTGTCGGAATCTTAGGGATATGCGATCTCCCTAGGTACTATCTTTTTACATACACAGTTTTTGGATTCGCAGATTTATTTTGCGCACCGATCTTCATACGACAATGAAACTTTTCGTGAAAATCTAGGATGTTTTATTTTTTATTCTTCTGTTATGCATGAGATGTCGCTCCTAGATTTCCCAATAGTGGTATCAGAGCTAGGCTATTCATGCGAAGATCGGATTTTAACTACGTGTGTTATGAATCAAAGATGTATTTGTCATCAAAATTATTGGCACAAAAGACGAGGAAGGACAGCAACTGTTGCTACCCTTGCTGCGCTCACAGAGCGACCACAACCAAGGCTACAACAAGCAACAATAGCGGTTACTGGCAAGGGGACCCGTAGGCAAGCCGCCTACAGGTGCAGGCGGTGCCCACGGGCACACCCGCGGGTCAGCCCCCTATGGATACAGGATGCTTGTGCCTGCAAGCAGCGTCCCTCCCATGGGCGAGCCACTTGCAGGGTTATGCTCACCCGCAAGGGGCGGCCTCGCCTGTAGAGGCACCTATAAAGGTGCGGCCTTACCGTAGGGTCGATCGTCGCTGCAGGAACATCACCCACAGGGGCGCCCACCTACGGGTTAGCCGCCCGTGGGCAAGGGTGGAGGTCGCCCACAACAATGACTACTTGTGGACACATGCCTGTGCAAGCGGTGGTCACCCGTAAGGGGGTGGCACCGCCTGCGGGGCCGCCTGCGGCAAGGGCAGTGCTTACGGGCGCTATGCCCGCTTTCTGCGGTGGCGTCGCTCGAGGGCATGGGCGACGCCCAACCACGCCTCCCGCATAGAGGCCGCCATCGGTAGGGTGGTGGTAGCCACACTACAACACAGGCAGGGAAGGGATTATTTTTTTGGGCAAAAGATAGTTTTGCCCCTCGAAATTTTAGAAATTCCAATTTCTATCCCTTTTGGCCGAATGATCAAAATACCCTTCATAATTCAAAAAATTTCCTATATGTCCCTGATTTCAAAAAAATATTAGTTAATTAAATTATTTAATTAACTATTATTATTTATCTAGTAGTCCTACATGATGATGATGTGTACATGTGATATATGATTTGGACGGATGATCATGGACCGTGTGATGTGTGTACATATGATTATTATTATTAGGGCCTGCGAGCCTCTATTTTTCTCGTTTATTATCAGGCCTACGTACTTGTAATTATATTGTAATCACACGATGAGGCACATGGGAGCGTGGAAGCAATAGCGGGACCGACGAGGTCAAGACGAATGATCGCAACGCATGGAGATGCGTTGATATGCCGACGGAACCGACGAGAACGAGATAGACGATCACAAGGCATGGAGATGTGCCAGTGCACACATAGATCTTGATGTAAGTGATTGGGCCCATTGGCTCGGGTTTAACCACATTAGGATATGGTCCATGATCATCTGGTGTGATTGCTCATGTAATGTGTGATTGATTATACACCTACTAGATATGTATATATATTTATATGTGATGTAGATATATATTAAATATGTATATGTGTGGCACGTCATATAAGGAGACCGAATCAAAAATCTCCTCTTCGATAATATTAAGTCGGTAAATGTGAGGCAATTAGATTGACCCACGTGGCCTTCTATCATTGTAGGTAAGAACTGATTCTCGGTATAGATTGAGTTGGTTGAGTCCCTCGAGGCTCACCTATATCATGATTCGCTATCTTATCTATAACATAGAGATGTCACCGGTGACCTAAGAATATGGTATGCTTGGTCGAGTCCCTCGAGGGTATATCATCAAATCAGACTCATCTTGTAACAATGGTGATGACTTAACCAAACATCATGGTTGGTCGAGTCCCTCGAGGCTATGGTGGTTCGGAGGCCAAATAGGATGGGAATCACAAGGAGTTGTGATTGGCAAGAGTTGCTTACCATTTGGGCTTAGTGTGATTGGTCGAGTCCCTCGTGGTTACACTAAGATGCTGATTAGATCTCGATCCTCACTATAAGTCTACAGGAGACTTCCATTTCATATGCTGAGGGTGTCACGTGACTCTCTAGAAAAATAGTGGGAGCATGTCAAGATAGAAGTCCATATCTTGATTGTTTATATTTATGCAAAATTCATATATTATTTATTTTTACTACATCTTTATTTTGTTGTCATTAGACCTTCTACGTGGCATACTTTATGCCAACCACCTCATTGGTCCAAATTATACTGATTGGCTCCGTAACTTGAGAATAGTTCTCAGAGTAGAGAAAATCGTGTATGTCCTTGATATAATGATGCCTACGCCCAAAAAAGGGGCAAACGAGGATGAGATCACTCACTACATGAAGTATGCAAATGACTCCAATCTTGCTCAATATTACATGTTGGGCTCTATGACTCCCGAGTTATAGAGACAACATGAAAAGATGAATGTCAGATCCATACCCTTGCATTTCCTCAAATTGTTTGAGGAATAGGGAAGAACTCAACAATATAAGATATCGAAAAGTCTCTTCGATGCTAGGATTACTGAGAGGACACCGGTTCAGAATCATGTCCTTAAGATGATTGAGTGGATAAAGAAACTCATAAGTCTAAGTATGGTCTTAGAGGATAACCTATAGGTGGATCTTATACTTTAGTCCCTACTAGATTCCTTTTCATAGTTTTCTATACTGGTAAGACTAGAAAGAAAAGGAAGACAGAGAAGTCCCTTAAGAAGGGTAAGAGTAAGGGCAGACCAGGTAAAGCAAAGTTTATTGAAAAGACTCGAAAAATGATAAAAGCCAGTGCTTTTATTACAGCAAAGACGGGTACTAGAAGAGAAACTATAAAGAGTACATTGTAGAGAAGGCAAAATAGAAGCTTACAGAAGCTTCAGATATGCATTCATGATTAGTCTCTATCTGTTAGACTCATATGATAATACATGAATATTGGATACCAATAGTGTTTATCATATCTACAATTCATTATAGATTCTGGCAAGACCTAAGAGATTGATGAAAGGCAAGATGGACTTCAAGATGGGCAATGAAGTAAGAATTGCTATTATTACTATTAGCAAAATCACCCTACATTTACCTGGTGGAGATACTATTGCATTAGATGCATGTTATTTTGTTCTCTCTATCATCAAAAATGTTATTTTCATTTTATGTTTGACATTGAATGATTATAAAGTAGTTTTTGAGAATAATAGTTATTCAATTATTAAGGATAATGAGATCATCATGAGAGGAACATTGCATAATAGTTTGATTATGCTAGAAACTACTTCATATATCATGAATGTAAGTAAGTCCAAGAGGAAATGAGATGAGGTGAACAGTGCACACCTATAGCATTGTAGGCTAGGTCATATCTGTGAGGGAAGGATTCAAAAGTTGTTATTAGATGGATACCTAGATCCATTTGACTATGAGTTATATGTGACTTATGAACCTTGCCTTTGTAGAAAGATAACCAACTCTCCATTTAGTGGAACTAAAGAGAGAGCCACTAAGTTATTAGAACTCATACATAGTAATGTATATGGTCACATGTCAACTCCTACATTATTTTTACTGATGATTTCTCTTGGTACGGACATGTGTACTTGATAAAGTACAAGTCTGAAGCCTTCGAGAAATTCAAGGAGTATGAGAATGAAGTAGAGATTCAAACTAGAAAGATTATCAAGACTCTTCGATCAGATTGAGGAGGTGAGTGTTGGAGATCGAGAACGACACTAAGAGGGAGGGTGAATTAGTGCAACGGTTAAGTATGACAAATTCGATGATTTAAAAGATTTTAGAAAATCTCATATGAAAAGAATCACGTTTCGATTAAAACTATTTTGATTGTATGTTAACTTGAAGACGTATGTAAAGAGATGAAGAGGAAGTGGAACAAGTAAAGTAAAGGCTTACAGCAATATAAATGATAACAAATAAATGCAAACCAGATTTTTATAGTGGTTCGGTCATCCGACCTACGTCCACTCTCGATTCCTCTTCATTTAAGACCATCGGCTTTCCACTTGTTGTCCTCCTTCTAACGGGCGAGGACTGACTCCCTTATAGCGCCTTCTCCTTTTGACAGGCTCAGGAGATAACTCTTACAAGCACTCACACACTCCTCTCTTTTTGCTAAAAATAAATGAAAGCTAGAGGAGGGATTTCTAAAGAGATTTTTATAGTGTTTTCTTCCTTTTAAAGTTTGTGTGCTTGTGTATTTAACCCAAGGATGGGAGGGGTATTTATAGGCTCCAATCTGATTTAAACTTAGAGCCAAAAACCTTCCCATCCTGAGTTTTTCAAGTACTAGCGGTACCACCACCTGTGCACTCTGGTTCTATTAATGTACTGGGCGATACCACTGCCCAGACACACTATTAGTGGGTGGTACCACCACCTAGACTTAGTCTTGAAGACTGAGCCTTCAAGTGGTTCCACCGCCTAGCTAGTGGTGCTATCGCCTAACGTAGCATTTGAGCACTGTTTGAGCCTTTCATCCAGCCCAACATAGCCCTGATTCGGGCCTAGTTGGCCCCTATCTAGGTTAAGAGGATTGCCTCCCAATCTTAACTCTAATTACATGCTAACTATAAAATTAATGATATTTTCTAAGCAAATCAAAATTCGGCACATCAAGGCTTCTTCCGGTGAGCTTCCGATGAACTTCTGGTGCACTTCCGATGAACTCTCAAACATCTTCTAGTGGACTCCCGGTAAGCTCTTGAACTTTATGATGACTTGGCGAGTTCCGACGAGTCTTCTTTGGCAAGCTCCGATCTTTCTTGGTGAGCTCTACGAACCTTTGACGAGTCTTTCTAGTGAACTTCTAATGAATCCTTCATCAAGTTCCCAACTCACTCTCGGCCAATTTCGATAGCATTCCCGATGAATCTTCGGACTTCCGACTAACTCTCGAACTCCCAACGATTCGATCGTCCTTGACTCCGGCATATTATTTTGCTTTATGCCTTCATCGTTATCGTAGTTAATCCTACACACTAATTAAACCTTAACCCTACTTCGATCTAGACAAATTTTATAATGTGAATCAACATCCTATTGCTCGGCACATCATTGGCTCATCGACACTTCAGCATACCATCCTCTCTTGTGGCTTGTTGTCCAATCAATAATTGACCTCCACATCTCCAATCTCCTTGGCATAACTCTGTTCTTCTTAGCCCAATGCCTGATTTCATTGTCTGAAGTCTTCTATCGATCATTGACCAAACCTCTGGCTCGATGTCCAATCTCCTTACGTATTCTCCTTCGGTGCAACGCTAATTCATCCTATGTCAATTGTCTAATGTTGATCGAGAGTAGAGCTATGTGACTCAAAATACAGTTAGATTATCAAAACATAATCAATTAGTTTCATCATCAAAATCCGAGATTCAAAAATCTCTTCTTTTTTTATGATGACAACTAATTGATGACGGAGTTAACCTTAACTCCCGGAGTTTATCTAAACTCACCCTATCAATATGCCATATTGATAGAGCACTTGGATGATGCCAAATCTAAGCAACATGTTATGAAAAACATCAAACCATCATGTAAATATATAAAATATTCAATACTTCATTCATTGCATGAAATCATCAATCTACTTACCAATCTACTTCTCTCCCTTTGTCATCAACAAAAAGGAGAAGTGGCATCTAGTAAGATTAAAAGATATGTAAATTTTTCAACATTCAAGCTAAATTTACAACACAACATTCAATCATAGCAAATTTTGAAGTATAAGCATGGCAATTTTTTACTTGCTTCTTGATATGTGCAAGTTTGCACTTAGTTTCTCACGATAGGCAAGATAGCACTTTGGTTATTCTTCTTTTGAGAGGTGCAACTTAGTTTCGCCTTAGCAAATTTTTACAATGTGCTAGCAATATTGTATAATTTACTTTAAACATGCAAGCTAAATTTTCATTACAACATACAAGCATAGAAGCATAACAAGTGTAAGATTTGCAAATTTTCTAAGTTTTGTATTTTTTGCTTCTATTAAGATAGCAATTCTTTGCTTCTCTTTAGATTGCAAGATTGTAATTATTTAGAAGTTCTAGCTAGCTAGTTTTTCTTGTGATGCACAAGCTAGCAAGTTTTCTCCATGATATACCAAGCTAGCAATTTTGCTTCAAGCTAACAATTTTTCTCTCCCTTCATCATTGTCAAAAGGAAGGGAGAATGCAATGTTGTAATTCATTTTCTTTGTCATCAAATTTTTTCAAGTCATGACAAATGAGATATCAAAAATAAATATTGACATAAATGTTTCAATCATCAAAATTCAAGTCATGAATATGAATTCAACATTCAAGCTAACATTTAAGGTTCTCTTTAAGATGCTAGCAATTTTGTGATACGTTAGCAAGTAATTTTTGTTTGCTGTAGCAAAATTCTTTCTCTTGTGATGCACAAGCTAGTAAGCTAGCTTCCCCTTAGTTATTATCAAAATGAAATGGAGGATCCAACGATATAGATTTTTACATTGATTATAAATTTGCATCAATAAAAGTTTATATTTATCTTTCAATCATCATATGATGCATTCAAAGAAGTATTGAAACATAGGAGAAAAATCTAATTAAGCATACTATGTTTCAATCATGAAAGTCAAGTCATCATAAATGTAAAAGACATTATACATGGTTCATAAATGTTCTTTTTAGTAAGATCAAGATCAAGATCAAGATTTACAAATATTTTCTTTAGCATGAATTTTCAATTCATGATAAAGGGTATACAACCAAGAATTATGATACATAAAAAAAACATATCAATATCATAGATCATCAAGTCATGATTCGTGATTCATCATAAAGCAAATTAACTTTCAATTATCACATAAGGCATGCAAGCCAAGGTAATCATGTTATTTCTAAATCATGAAAGATATGATATCAACACAAATCTTAGGAAAATAAGGAAGATATCTAGATTCATGCATAATATCCCTTATTTCGTCATGAATCAAAAGAAATAATTTCAAGTATCAATTATTTCAAGACTTGGATTGTTTTCCTCTTTAGTAAATGATAGAATGAATGAGTCATTGAGAAAAAGGAATTTGATTTGCATAAAAATATCTCAAGTCAAGAAATCAAAAGCGAGTTCATGATTCACTTGAAACAAAAAATCTCATTCAAATCAATTTGTCAACTCATAACCCATAATCATTCTCGAGATTCATAACATGAATAAAGTTATCAACTTTTTAGGGATTCAAAATGACAAATAAATTTTTTGATAAAAACTTATTATCAAATCATCAATTTCATGATTCATTTGGAAGGTTCTCCCCTTCAGTTTCATGATTCATTTGGAGAATAAAATGAATTAAAGGAGATAGAACATGATTGAAGCATTGAACATGATTGAAGCATGATTCATATTTTAAATGTATCTTACATCATAAATATCAATCAAGCATTTGTCAAATCTGAAATCATCCTCAAAATCACATTCAATAAATTTATAAATGACAAGCATAAATTCATGAATTTCTTATGGAAAAATTGATAAGATTGAGATAGAGGATTGCATTTCATTTTTATATGTGATTTGCTTTTTATAAGTATGCTTTTGTCTTTTATCATCGTATAGATCCGAAAAGCAAGTTTCAAGAGAAATCATTGAGACCAAGAACATGATACACACATTAATTTTTAAAACATTCATCATGATTATTTTCAAGAGATTCACAAGATTCATAAAATGAATTCATTAACCTCAATGAGATCGAGAATCCATTTTCATTTTATGTAATTGATTTCATATATTCAAATATTTATATGAAAGCCATCGTCGTATAAATTCAAAATACAAGTTTTGTCATTAAAGCCATTAAGATCAAATGCATCAAACATAAAACATCTTGATAGTGCATTTTCTCATTTTTATGTGTTTCAATTTAAGTGATTTGATCTTTCATAGGAATGTTAAAAAAAATTATATGAAAGCCAAGTATATAAATCCAAAACAAAGTTACGTCAAAACCATCAAGACGAAAAATACATCATTCCAAAACATAGGATTTCAATTTATCATACACATGCATGATGTAAAATCATTAAGCATTATGTTTAAAACTAAAATCATCACATATATTTAATATTTTCATTTTATCATAATCAAGCATAATTTCATATAAGCATGCCCAAGCATTTATGCCAAAATCATGCATTTAAGAAAAGCCATACGTAAATCGTCAAGATAAAAATTCATGGATTTAATCTTGTACAAGCATTATCACAAATCATACAAGTATTATTTTAATTTTTTAAAACACAAGAAAAGCATGATATTAAAAAAAATATTCTCTACTAACTAAGTTAAGCACTTAAGAAAAATTTTAAGTAATTTCATAAAGCAAAGGGGCTTTGATTGAGTTGCTTACCTTGTAGTCGAAAACCGTCAAAGTGCATTTCACCATTTCATCACTTGATTTGTCCTTGAGTGCCTTCCTCTTCTTTCCATTCAAATTCATTTTTAGTTTTAAATTTTTATTTTATAAACTTATTAAATTTGAGTGTTCGAAGTTCAAGTTCATCATCAACATGATCCTTATCACTCGAGTCATCATTCAAATGGTATTTTATAGTCCGAAGTTTCAAACTCTTTTTGTTCTTTGAAAGGTGGTTCATATGTTCATCATGTTCAAAGAAGCTCATTTCATAGATCATTAATGACTCGATTAGTTCTTCCAATGGAAAGTTATTTATATTTTTAGCTTCTTATATAGTGGTTACTTTCGGATCCCACCTTTTTAGAAGGGATCTTAAGATCTTGTTAGTGAGTTCAAAATTCAAAAAATATTTACCAAGGGCTCTTAGACTATTGACGACATCCGTGAAACAGGTGTACATGTTGTCGATAGTCTTGCTTGGTTCCATTCGAAAAAGCTCAAAATCGTGTATTAAGAGATTTACTTTCGAGTCTTTGACTCTATTAGTTTCCTCGTGCGTGATTTCTAGTATGCACCAAATATCGAAAGCCATTTCATAAGTGGAAACACGATTAAATTCGGTTTTATCTAAAGAACAAAATAAGGCATTCATAGCCTTTGCATTTAAGAAAAAAGTCTTCTTCTCTAAGTCATTCTAATCTTTCATTGGAAGAGAAGACTTTTGAAATCCATTTTCAACTATGCTCCATAAATTTAAAACCAAAGAAATCAAGAAAACTCTCATTCGAGTTTTCCAATAAGTGTAGTCTTTCCCATTGAACAATGAAGGATGAACAATCGAAAAACCCTCTTGAAAGCCATGAAGAGCCATTTCTCATAGGTGTAAAACTAAAAAAGAAATAACGTGGCTCTAATACCACTTGTTGGGGATTGAGAATGGCACTAAGAGGGGGTGTGAATTAGTGCAGCAGTTAAGTACAACAAATTTGACGATTTAAAAGATTTTAGAAAACCTCATACGAAAAAAATCGCATTTCGATTAAAATCATTTTGATTGCATATTAACTTGAAGACATATGTAAGAAGATGAAGAGAAAGTAGAACAAGTAAAGGCTTACAGTAATATAAATGACAACAAGTAAATGTAAACTAGATTTTTATAGTGATTCGGTTATCTAACCTACGTCCACTCTTGATTCCTCTTCACTTGAGGCCACCGGCTTTCCACTAGTTTTCCTCCTTTCAAGGAGCGAGGATTGACTCCCTTGCAATACCTTCTCCTTTTGATAGACTCAGGAGATAACCCTTACAAGCACTCACACACTCCTCTCTTTTTGCTGAAAATAAATGAAAGCTAGAGGAGGTATTTTTAAAGGAATTTTTATAGTGTTTTCTTCCTTTTAAAGTTTGTGTGCTTGTGTGTTCAACCCAGGGATGGGAGGAGTATTTATAGGCTCCAATCTAATTCAAATTTGGAGCTAGAAACCTTCTCATCCCGGGTTTTTTGGATACTACCGGTAGCATTGCTAGTGCACTCTAGTTCTATCAATATACTGGATGGTACCACCGCCGAGACATACTATTAGTGGGTGGTACCATCGCCCAAACTCAGTCTTGAAGATTGAGCCTTCAGGCGGTTCCATCGCCCAACTAGCAGTGCCACCGCCTGATGTGGCACTTGGGCATTGTTTGGGCCTTTCATTTGGCCCAACATAACTCTGATTCAGGCCCAATTGGCCCCTATCTGGGTTAAGGCGATTACCTCCCAATCTTAACCCTAATTATGTGCTAACTATGAAATTAAAGATATTTTCTAAGCAAATCTAAATCGGCCCGTTAAGGCTTCTTCCGGTGAGCTTCCGGCGAACTTCTAGCTAACTTCCGACCAACTCTCAGACATCTTCAGGTAGACTCCCGGTAGGCTCCTACACTTTATGATGATCTTGGCGAGTTCCGACGAGTATTCTTTGGCAAGCTCTGATCTTTATCAGTAAGCTCCGTGAACCTCCGATGTGTTTTCCGGTGAACTTCTAATGAATCCTTCATCAAGTTCCCGACTCACTCTCGACCAATTCTAACAGCATTTCTGATGAATCTTTGGACTTCTGTCTAACTCTTGAACTCCTATTGATTCGATCGTCCTTGACTCCGACATGTCATTTTGCTTTATGCCTTCATCATTATCGTAGTTAATCCTGCACACTAATTAAATCTTAACCCTACTTCGATCTAAACAAATTTTACAATGCAAATCAACATCCTGTTACCCAGCACGTCATTGGCTCATCGACGCTTCGTCCGACACTTCGACGCATCATCCTCTCTTGCGGCTTATTGCCCAATTAACAACTGACCTCCATAGCCCTAATCTCATTAGTGCAACTCGGCTCTTCTTGGCCCGATACCCGATTTCATTATCTGAAGCCTTCTGTCGATCATCGACCAGACCTCCGGCTCGACATCCAATCCCCTGACATGTTCTCCTCCGGTGCAATGTTGATTCATCCTGCGTCAATTATCTAATGCTGGTCGAGAGTTGACCTATATGACTCAAAACGTAGTTAGATTATCAAAACATAATCAATTAGTTTCATCATCAAAATTCGAGATTCAATAGTAAATACTTAAGTATAGAGTTCACCCAGTTCCTCAAGGACCATGGGATTATATCCCAATGGACACCACCTTATACACCCTAGCTCAATGGTGTATCTAAAAGGAGGAATCATACACTATTAGATATAGTGCGGTCCATGATGAATTTCACTAATCTACCCATCTCATTCTAGGGATACGCCCTAGAGTTCGCAGCTTACTTTTTTAACAGAGTTCGCAGACATCTTCCGATAGACTCTCGATAGGCTCTTGGACTTTACGATGATCTTGGTGAGTGCCGATGAGTCTTCTTTGGGAAGCTCTGATCTTTCTCGATGAGCTCCATGAACCTCCATCGAGTCTTTCTAGCGAACTTCTGATGAATCCTTCGTCAAGTTCCCGACTCACTCTTGGCCATTTCCGACAGCATTCTCGACGAATCTTCAAACTTCCGGCAAACTCTCAAACTCTTAATGATTCGAACATCCTTGACTCCAACACATCATTTTGTTTATGCCTTCATCGCTATCGTAGTTAATCCTACACACTAATTAAACCTTAACCCTACTTCAATCTAGATAAATTTTATAATGTGAATCAATATCCTAGTGCCCGGTACGTCATTGGCTCATTGGTGCTTCGTCTAACACTTCGGTGTATCGTCTTGTCTTGCAGCTTGTTGCCCAAACAACAATTGACCTCCATAGCCCTGATCTCCATGGTGCAACTCCGCTCTTCTTGGCCCGATGCCTAATTTCATTGTCCGAAGCCTTCTGCCGATCATCGACCAGACCTCCAGTGTAATACTGATTCATCTTACGTCAATTGTCTAATGCTGATCGAGAGTAGACTTGCATGACTCAAAATGTAATTAGATTACCAAAACATAATTAATTAGTTTCATCATCAAAATCTGAGATTCAACAGTAGCACTTAAGTATAGAGTTCACCCAATTACTCAAGGACCATGGGATTCTATCCCAATAGACACCTCCTTATACACCATAGTTCAATGGTATATTTGAAAGGAGGAATCGTATATTGTTAGACATAGTTCGGTCCATGATGAGTTTCACTGAAATACTTGTCTCATTCTAGTGATATGCCCTAGAGTTCTTAGCTTACCTTCTGAGCAGAGTTCCAACTAAGTTGGTAGTGTCTATACCATATGAGATATGGAAAGGGAAGCCCGATCTTAAGGTTGTTAAGATTTGTGGCTGCCCTACCCATGTTAAGAGACACAAGCCCAACAAATTGAAATCTAGGATGGAATGGTGCAAGTTCGTAGGATACCCTAAGAAAACTTATGGATATTATTTCTATCACTCCTAGGACTAAAAAGGTCTTTGTAGCCAAGAGATCGGTATTTCTTGAGAAGGAACACATTCTTGGTGAAGTGGGAGTATGATAGAGTTGAGCGAGGTTGGAGAACCTAGCTCAGGCACCATTCCACAGCCAAAGTCTGTTCAGGTACCTAGCACATAAGTTCTAACTTTATATAGGTTTGATAGAGTATTTTATCCTCCTGATAGATATGCGGGACATATCAAGGGAAAGGATGTTGAATATATTGATCCTCAGACCTACAAGGAGGCGATTACGAGTACAGACTCCAGGAAGTGGCAAGAAGCCATGAATTCAAAGATGGATCCCATGTACTCCAACAAGGTTTAGAACCTAGTTGATGCACCTAAGAGTATCATACTTATTGGCTACAAGTGAATTTTCAAAAAGAAGTTTGGAGTAGATGGAAAGGTAGAGACCTATAAAACAAGGCTAGTGGCTGAGGGGTATCGTAAAAGCCAAGGTATTGACTATGATGAAACCTTCTCACCCATAGCCATGTTAAAATCCATCTGAATTCTATTGGCTATTACAACACTGTGAGATTTGGCAAATGGATGTGAAAATCATATTCCTCAATGGCAACCTCGAGCAAGAGGTATATATGATACAGTCTTAGGGATTCATGTCCAGGGATAGTCCAGATAAGGTGTACAGGTTGCTTAGATCCATCTATAAACGAAAGCAAGCTTCCCAAAGTTAGAACATAAGATTTGATGAGGTGATCAGATTTTATAACTTCATTAAGAACGAAGATAAGCCTTGTATGTACAGAAAGGTAAGTGGGAGCACTATCACCTTCTTGGTTTTATATTGGATGACATCCTAATCATTGAGAATGATGTAGGAATACTCTCCATGATAAAGGTTTAGCTATCTAAACACTTCTCCATGAAGGACTTAGGGGAAGCATCCTACAAATTGGGGATTCAGATCTATGGAGATAGATTCAAGTGGATGCTTGGCTTGTCCCAGTCCAGGTATATAGATATCATTATCAAAAGTTTTGACATAAAAAAATTTCAAGAGAAGTCTCATATCGATGAGACATAGGCTATCACTTTCTAGGAGTATATCCCCAAAGGCTCCAAGAAAGGGCACACATGGATACCCTATGCCTCAGTGATAGCGTCCATCATATATGTTATGCTATGTACCAAACCTAATATAGTATATGCTCTAAGTGTCACGAGTAGGTATCTGGCAAATCCAAGCTTGGATAATTGGAAAGCAGTAAAGTGTATCCTTAAGTACTTAAGAAGGACTAAGGATCTTTTACTGGTATGTGGAGAAAGTAGCCTCAAGATTGAGGGCTACATGGACTCGAGCTTCAAGTCCGATGTCGATGATGGCAAGTCTAATTCACGATATGTGTTTACCCTGAATGGAGGAGTAGTATGCTGGAAGAGTTCCAAGCAAGATACTATTGCTGACTCGACCACGGAGGCATAGTACATTGCTGCGACAGAGGCAGTAAAGGAGGGAGTCTGGATGAAGCAGTTCATCACAGATCTGGGAGTCATGCCAAGCAACGAGGAGCTGATTCCCTTATATTACGATAACTATGGGACGATTGCTCTAATAAGGGAACTCGGGTCTCATCAAAAGTGTTTTGAGGAGGTTCCAACTTATTAGAGAGATCATGGTCCGAAGAGATATAATAGTGGAAAGAGTTTCATCTGAAGATAATATTGTAGATCCATTGACAAAACCATTGACTCAAATTATATTTGAGCATCACAAAAGTCTGATGGGGATCAAACACATAGGTGATTAGCTTTAGGTCAAGTGGCGAATTGCTAGTTATAGGTGCCCTATAAGCTACTCACGTGAGTAATGGCACTTGTAACATGCTGCGTCAATCTCTTTGCTTATGATTACTGGTATTTTCTCACATTATCTAGATGTGTATTGTGATATCCTTGGATCTTTACAATGAGAATCGGATCATGATAAGATCACGATAATGAGACTGATTCACCTTTAAACATAGACCTTTAATAATCATGGTCATAGGTTATTCGAGATGGACATTGAGATAACCGGATAGACTAGTGTGCTGTATACCCATCCATATAATAGACTAGTGACCCATAGGTAGGTGGTCTCATAACTACTTGTGTGGGGACACTAAGGATACAATATAGGTGCTCCTTAGAGAATGAGTTCACTGATTGATCTGCTTACAGAATGTTGGATGGTTACTGAAACTGTTGTCAAACAACGATTCCATAGTCCTAGTAGTATATCTAGTTCTTAGACTTAAGACACCAAGGATATCCTGTAGGAGTTCTCCACTCTTTGATATAGACTTATAGGTTTGGAAGTTTCATATCGAGCACAGTCAGTTATTGAAAGTGGTAGCCAAACTTATGAGGGCTATTGAGTGTCAATAGAGGATCATCCACTCTTAGTATCAAGAGAGAAATATTTTATATGTTCTTGCTCAAGCAAATCTCTGGCTGGGGTCATTCGGATTAAGAGAGAAAGAGTTCTCCGGGAGAATCCAATTAGAGTGAGACTCGAGTGGAAACCGTATGGGCCTAACAACACCATGCCTAATATACGGTCTCTAGCATATTAGACGAATGAGAGACTATATATACATGGTAACTGAGGACAGATAGCTCCAAAGGATTGGATTTCCCTATATTGTCTATGGACTACAGCGTAGTGGCCTAGTACGTTCGCAATCGATAAGTCAAGTGAATTATTATGGAGATAATAATTTACTGAGTCAGAATGAGTTTTAATAAGTAAGACTCATAGCTAGCTCAATATTAGGCCTAGAGGGTCACACACATATGGTAGGTGTTGCGACGAGTAGAGATTCGAATATGAGATATCCGCCGGAGCCCCTATCTTATTGGATACCCAATAAGCCCCTATATTATTAGATCTCATGGATGAGATCTAATAAGAGCTAATAAGAGATTATTAGGTAGAGACCCATTAATCTAAAAGGGTTGGGTTATTGGATAGAGATCCAATACCCAATAGGGTAAGATCCATTAGGGTTAACAAAGAGCCTCTATAAATATGAGAGAACTAAAGGTCCATAAGCTAGGGTTTTCTTGGTAGCCACCTCCTATTCTCCTCTCTCCAAAGAGGAGCATCTACGCAGTCCTTGCCATGTGGATCACCACTAGAGAGGAGGACACTTAACCTCCTTCATCCTCCCCCATTGATCTATAGGAATCTCAAGGATATACGATCTCTCAAGATACTATCTTTTTACATACGTAATTTTTAGATTCGTGGATTTGTTTTGTGTACTGATTTTCGCATGATGACAAAAATTTTCATAGAAATCTAGGATGTTTTATTTTTCGTTCTTCCGCTACGCATAAGATGTCGCTCCTGAATTTCTCAACACCTTGAAGACCTACGATAAGACTAGTTTTGGCTCCAAGTTTGAATCCATTTAGGGCCTATAAATACTCATCTCATCCCTGCTTAGAAGACACAAGAACTAAGAGTAAAAACTTAGGAAAACACTCTAGAAATCTTGTAAGAATTCCTCTCCTCTAGCTCAAGTGTTGAATTTTGTTTTAAGAGAGGAGTGAGTGCCTTGTAAAGATTGTCTCCTAAACCCGTGAAAAGAAGAAAGGGTTGTAAGAGGGTAGTTGATTTCGGCCATTGAAGAAAGATCGTTAGTAGACACTAGTGGCCTCGAGTGAAAAGGAATCGGGAGTGGACGTAGATTGGAGTGACCGAACCACTATAAAATCGACTTACACATCTTACTTTGCTATTTACTTTCATTGCAAATTGCTCTACTCGATTATTACTCTCTTATGAATGCTTTCAAGTTAAACATCTTTTCGATATGGTTTTCATCAAAAAGAAAGTTTTCATATCGTTAACGATTTTATCGTAAGCACTAATTCACCCCCCTTTCTTAGTGCCGATTTCATCCTAACAACTTTATGGGTAACACTCAACAAAAGCCAACTATCTTCATTAAAGAACCCACATTATATATTTCACCCGCAAACAAATGTAATTTTTGTGAAAGATTTGGACATTATGCCTATAGATATTCATTTAAAAAGTATAGTCCACACAAATTAGTTTGTGTTCCTAAAGGAATCATAAATAACTCAATGTCATTAGTTAAGTTAGGTAGATCTATTAATGAGGCACATAAAGTTAAATGGGTACCTAAAAGAAAACCCCTTCTTATAGATATATTTACAATCAAAAGCTATGATCAAAAAGAATATCTTGATTGTTGGTGATCAAGACTTATGATTGGAGATCTAACACATCTTTTAAGCTCACTAACTAAAACAACAATAAGGAAAGATCATTTGAATCAAAATGATTGAAACTTGATGATTTTTGTTATGATAATCCTTTTGATTAAAGATGGTTTATGTACTGTCTTTCGGTCTTAAATGATGATGCATGATTTTTGTATGGAATACTTCGAGCATACTAGTATAAAAATGAATTAAAGCTAAACAACCTTAGCTATTTTTAATCTTATAAGAAACTATCTACATTGCTTTCATTAGATTTCCCAAAAAGTGATTTTGATGATGATTTTGGATTTGTTTTCATATGAGATAATATGTGGGTGTCTATGACTTGAGATGTATCGTACATGAAACAATTTTTCTGGATTCTTAAAAATATTTATCCAAATAAATCTTAATTCTTTCACTTGATATTTAAGAATTAAGATTTATTTTATATGAATCCAATTTTTTCATTAACTATTTTCCTATGATTTTTTTTTTGTATTGACCAAGGAAAAATATTTATCCAAAGAAACCATAATATGCCACTAAACTTCTTGATGTTTATAACTTGAATTTTACTATGTATAATTTTCTTGTATTTATGATTTATATTTCTCATGACATGATTAAATTATTGTTGTAAAAGTAGAAAAAATTGATGGCTTGCACTTCTCAAAAGAAAAGTAAAGTTTGCATTATTCAATAAGCAAAGAGTGGCTTGAATGCTAAATATAAGATTGATATCAGCCGCTTGAATGATAGCTTAAATTTTATTGGATGATTGATTTGAATATTAAATGTTAGCACTACTGGAATGTTAAATGTTAAATGTGGAAGCTTGAATGGTTGAATATTAAAATTATAGCTTGAAATAAGTTGAAAGTAGTGCACCAGCGATAGCATTGCCAGAGCATACTGCCCATACATGGTAGCACCGCCTGGTTGGCGGTACCACCACCCGAAACCCTGCCTTATAAAAATTCTTTTAGGTCTGGCGACAGAACCATCCCCAACCCTTCCTCCACCTCTCCTCAACCTCTCTAAACCTTTCTCCACCTCTCATTTCCCTTACTCTCCCTCTAGAAACCCAAGAAAACCCATCTCTTTTACAAATTTAAGGATTAATCTCTACCCTTTTGGAGATCACAACAAGGGAAATCCTTAAACTTTAATCTTAATTTATTACTTGGACTTGCTTCTTATATGTAGTTCTTTTATTGATAATACATGTAGTTCCATCGCACCTAGAAGATCCTCAAGGGACAAAGGGAAAAGGAGATTAGATAAAACCTATGACCCTATACTCTTTGACTCTAATGAGCATGCCCTTAAATTCCTAACCTTTGACTCTAGAAGTATCTATAAGAGAAAATATGTGGATCTAGAAGAATTGAGAGATTTAGAACTAATTCAATGGTTTGCTAACTTAGATGTCACTCTAATTTTTCAAATTAGTGAACTCATTTATCCTTAGACATGTTCGGTTGTTTTACAATAACTTACATATGGATGAACACGATAAGGTGTCTATTTATTTTTTAAGGTATCACATGCCCATTACAGATAGCATAATTTGATGCATTATAGGAATTCCTAATAAAAGAAGAGATTGCTATTGTAGAGGAAAATGGGACATATGTTGAGGCTTTATATGTTATTTTTGAAAACCCAAATTTGTCTATCGTTCTAAAAAGTTGTGAAAATTTGCTACCTGTCAACATAAAATTGCTTTATCACATTATGATAAGTATTCTACTTCTAAAACAACACCATCAGGTGAAGTTAGTCAAATGGAATTAGGAACAATATATTAAATTATGGTAGGATATGATAACCATTTTGGATATCTAATACAGCAAAACATGATTGGACTGTCAATAAAAGATATGATGCTTCTATATAATGACTTAATCACTAGACTAATACATGCCTATGACATAGTCATTTCATCAAATAAAGAAACTATAAAACTAGATAGATTTAATGTCATCAATAGAAACCTTTTAAGAAGATTAAGATGCATAATAAGAAATGGTATTTGCACTAGATTACCTAAGAGTACTGATCCTCCCCTACCTGAGCTAGAACCAGAAACAACTATATATAGGGAAAGTCAATCTCCTCCTACTAGTCCCTTTGAGGTAGCACCTATGGAGCAGCACCTTCCTTATTTGTCGATCCCATAGTAACTCAATTAAATTGAATTAACTTTATCAAGATCAAATCTTAATTGAGATGCAGCAAATTTATCAACAACTTGACACTTTGTTTAGGCATTTTAGTTTACCACTACCTGAATAGCTTGTATATTTCTTCTCCTTTTTATTGATAACAAAAGTGGAAAAACACCTTTCCTTTTGTTGTACTCTTCAATATATTGTACTTCTTGTCTTGCACTCTATAATGTACTTTTAGACATTATGTACCTTTCAATATCATAATGCATTGATGATATTATGATGCATGCAACACTCTATGATTTTATAAGAAGAGAATTAAGCTTGTTAAATCTTCCAAATGCATGAGTTCGTCTTATATATTTTTTGGATTTCTTAGTTTTTGTAACTTGAGTTTTTATCGAGATCATTTCCTATCATCTTCTTGCAATTTTTATTCATGGATTTTTGATACACTTGATCTTTCATTTGATGATTTTTTTCCTATGAATCCTTTCTCTCTTTACTTACAAAATAAAAAATTTTATTCATAGACTTTTGGTATACTTGATCTTTTATGCGATGATCATTTCCTATGAATCCTTCTTCTTTCTATTTACAAGAATAGGGATTTGATTTATGAACCATTAGTATGCACATCTTGATCTTTTATATGATGAATCCTTTCTCTTTCTATTTACAGAAGTATAAGTTTGTTTCATAGATTTTCGGTTCTTATAACTTGATATTTTTCTTATGAATGAATTTCTCCCTTCTTCTTTTTCTTCCTCTTATTCTTATGACAAAGGAGATAAAGAAACTTGCTAGCATCTCAAGAAAAGCAAAAATGCTAACTTGCACATTTTAAGAAGAACCAAAAGTGCTTGCACATCTAAAGAGAAGTGCTAGCTTGCCCATTTCAAGAAGCAAAAGTTACTATCTTGCAAAATTTTGCTAACTTCACATCTCACAAATTTGCTAGCTTGCATAGAATGGTGTAAAACTTGCTTACATGGTTTAAATACTTGTTGAATATTTCTCCATTTTATTGATGATAAAGGGGGAGACATGATGAATGTTGGTATCATGCCAAAATGATGTTAAGTTTGGTATCATGCATGAAGTAACAAATGGTTAAAAAATATTTTAGTATCATGTAGGTTATGCCCAAAGTGATGTTGATTTGTTTTTGGGATCATGCATGAAGTGATGAATGCTTTAGTATCATATAGGTTATGCCCATAGTGATGTTGATTTGTATTTGGTATCATGCATGAAGTGATGAATGCTTTAGTATCATATAGGTTATGCCCAAAGTGATGTTGATTTGTATTTGGTATCATGCATGAAGTGATGAAATTGTGCATGTTATACTTTGATGACTTGAAACTATGATGATGCATTATGTATGAAATTTTGATCACTATGATCGAAATTATTTCACTTGAATTCAAAGGTTATGATTCCTTTTGAATTCAAGTTTGCTTTATCTCAATATAACATATAGATATGGGGAGTTAAGGTTGACTCCATCATCAATTGGTTATCATCGACAAAAAAGGAGAGATTGTTGAATCTTGAATTTTGATAATGAAATCAATTAGTGAATTATAGATCTAATCCATGTGTTGAGAAAAGTGATGCAGGATGAACTACGATCATGAAAAAGGTATAAAGCAAAAAAATCAGACGTTGGGTCGGAGTCGAAGATCGAGTGATACACTAAAGGTTCGGACAATGCGTCGGGAGCTCGCCAGGAGTTCGCTAAAAGCTCATCGAAAGCTTGCCGGGAGTTCACTGGGAGTTAGTTAGGAGTTCGCTGAAAGCTCACTAGGAGTTCACCAGGAGTTCGTCGGAAGTTCGCTAGGAGTTTACCGAAAGCTTATTGTGTGTTTGCCAAGAGTTCACCGGAAGCTCACTGGAAGATCACCGGAAGTTTACCAAGAATTCACTGGAAGAATAATTGACATACTAGACAATTGAGATTACTTAGTTTTAGCCTTAATTACCATAGCTAGGACTTAATTTGAGTTATGTTTGGGAGGTAATCCCACTAACTCAATTAGGGGCCAATTGGGCCTGAATAAGGATTGGTTTGGACCAGATTGATGGCTCATTTAGTAACCTAGAGCCATGTCAGGTGGTAGCACCACTAGGGTTGGCAGTGGAACCGCTTGAGGCTCGTCCTCCCAGAGTAAGCGATGGTACCACTAGTAGTTAATACTGCTAGGTGGCGGTACTACTAGAGCTTAGTGTCCAAGACTCTGCTAGGTGGTCATACTGCCTAGATCGAGTAGTGGTACCACCAATACAGAGGTGTCAGGTAGTAGTACTGCCTAGAATTGGTGGTGGTACCGCCAGTACATTGAGAACTTGGGATGAGACTTTTTTGGCTCTATTTTTAAAGCTATTTTGGGTCTATAAATATCCTTCTCATCCTTGCTCAGAAACACAATGATCTTAAATAAAAATTAGTGTGAAACGCTATTATAATTCCTTAAAAATCCCCTTTCTCTAGCTCTAAGCCTTGAATTTAGTTTGAGAGAAGGGTGAGTGTACTATAAAGGTTATCTCCTAAACTTGTGAAAGGGAGAAAAGGGTTATAAGAGCATAGTTGGTCTTTATTCATTGAAAGAAGACCATTAGTAGATGTCGATGGCCTTAACAAAGGAGGAATCGAGAAATAGACGTAGGTCATGATGACCGAACTACTATAAATCTAATGTGATCTCTTCTTTACTACTTTCTCTTTATATTGCATACTGATTAAGTTGTACAATCCACTTTATATCTTTTTTAAGTTAAACACATTTCCAACATGGGTTTAATCAAAATGAAGTTTTTCGAATCACCGATGTTTTTACGTACACACTAATTCACCCCACACCACTCCCCCACCCCCTAGTGTCGATTTTGGTCCTAACAGCTATAAGCACTTAACTCTTCATTTGTTCATTCATTTATTACCTCTAAAATGTGGAGTGTTTATAATATTTTTATAAGGATAAATATCCCTTGGATGAGTATCACATACTACCTTCTAAAAGAAAAGTAAATAGGTATTTATAGGATGGAGACAAGTGTCCACTCTTAAATGAGTGTTATATATATCTTTAGTGGTGAGTGGGATTTATAGGATGGAGACATGTTTACTTCAAGATCTTTTACTATGTACACTTTATGATATGCACATGACATCTCTTTGATGATCTCATACAAGCCCAAACCTAAAGTCCAATACAAATATATTACATACCCAATGTAGGATAGCCCTCCATGGGTATATAGGCCCATTTGACTCCGATATAATGATCCAAAACTTTGCGCCCTCGTGCATAATTGTAATGGTGTAGTAGGACTCTAATCCCTATCAACTCTCCCTAATTGGAAAAAATTCACCTTCGATGTGTTAAACCGAGATACTACTCTAGGAAGTCAAGGTCTATTAGTCATAACTCCTCTTTCGAAATTCATGTTCTCAAAATTGGATTATCCATGTCATTGTACCAAATATCTACACTTCTGATTAGTAGAAGAAGTCATAAGCTAGTTATCCAAGATGTTCTCAACCCATTCCCAAATGGTTAAGTGTTGAGGGAACTCTAAAACTCGGGGTATTGGCACTAAAGAAAAGAAATGATCCCGAGTTATGTGCAAGAGAATATTTACGATGTGGGCTCCATCATTTTATGGTAGGGTGATAAGTCCTCCATATTGAAGACATTATTGATGCTTATGTCTTCTGGTAACTCAAGGATGTAGCCATTATCATCAATCCTATGAAGTATCTTATAAGGACCTATGCTTTTAACATACAACTTTTTAATAGCCTTAATATGATATCTTTCAGGCCGGATTCTTATCATCACTTACTCTCCCTCATGAAAAGATTGATACTTATGATGCATATTTATTGCTAACTTATAAAGTCATTCTCAAAGTAATATTTTATCTAATCTCATCATGCAACTCATAAATGTGTTTAGCAAAAAATTCAATAGTATTTGAGGGATGAAAGTGGGTGGGAAGAGAGGTAAAATCAACAAGTGTTTTAGGTTGATAGCTAAGGATAATCTGAAATGGACTTAGATTAGTTGAGTGATTGATGGTGCTTTTAAATACAAACTTGGTTAGCTATGTGATCACATACTAAACATCGAAGCAAGTTACATTATGACCTATTGACTACTTTAGTCTATCCATCAACTTGGGAATAGCACATTAAGGAAAACCTAAGTTTTGTTAGGGATCGAGCGGCACTAAGAGGGGGGGGGGGGTGAATTAGCGCAGCGGATAAAATGATGGATTTTTCAGCGATTTAAAACAAGTTTTGGAAACTTCGTACGATGAAAGCAACGTTTCGTTTGAAATTGATTTTTGCGTTCTAACTTTAAAGCATGCGTACAAAGATAAAAAGGAAGTGGAGCAAGTAAAGTAAAGGCTTGCAGCAAAGTAAAACAGAAATTTAAACACTCACATAATCAAGACGCAGTGATGTATAGTGGTTCGGTCAAAGTGACCTGCATCCACTTCCGAAGCCTTCTCCGATGAGGCTCCCAACTTCCACTAGCAAATCCTTTTGTAGAGGAAGGACCAAATACCCCTCTTACAATCCTTTACAAGTGATTCACACTCTTACAAGATTTCACAAGAAGAAGGAAATGAGGTGAACACTTAAGCAAATGAAGAACAAGACTTTCCCAAGACTTATTTTCAAAATCTAGCTCTCAAAGGGTTCTCCTTTCAGCTGAGAAAGAAGGGGTATTTATAAGCCTCAAAGTGATTCAAATTTGGAGCCCAAACTTGGAGCCAAAAATTTGAATCTTTTGAGTTTTTCGGTGCTGTCAGTCCTAGCAGACTAACACACCCAGGCGGTGCTACCGCCTCGGCCGAGCAGTGCTACGCGCACCTGCTACAGAATCCGAGGTGGTGCTACGCTTTTGCTATAGTAGCGGGCGCCGCTACAGAGCCAACGATGCTACTGATGAGCGAAGCGGTGCTACCGCCCAGTCGGGCGGTTCAACGGCTGGCCCATTCAAATTAAGGCTGAATGGGCCCTATTTAAGGCCCAACTTGGCCCAGTAGAGGCCCGGTTGGCCCCCACTGAGTTTAGGCAGGATTTTTTCTAAATCCTTGCCCTACTCATGTACAAACTACGAACTTAAAGACATTCCTAAGCTGTTATAAAGTCTGTAAGTCAAGTCTTCTTCCGTCGAGCTTTCGGCGAACTTCCGATGGTCTTGCGATGATCCCTCGGAAACCATCCTGCGGACTCCCGGCAAGCTCTCGGACTCCACGATGATTTTGGCGAGTTCCCCCGAGCTTCTTTGGCAAGCTCCGATCTTTCTTGGCAAGCTCCGCAAACTTCCGACGAACCTCCCGGCGAACTTTCGAAAACCCTTCGGCAAGCTCCCTACTCGTTCTCGGCTAGTTCCGGCAGCACTCCCAATGAATCTTCAGACTTTCATCGAACACTCGAACTCCCAATGATCCATCACACTTGACTTCGACCCTTTGTTTCGCTTTACGTCTTCATCCTTATCGTAGTTACTCCTGCACACAAACAACAAACACTCTACTTCAATTTAGACAGTTATTACAGCACGAATTGACATTCAGTTGCCCGACATGTCATTGGTCGGCGCTTCATCCGATCCTTTGGTACATCGTCCTCTCTTGCGGTCCGTTGCCCAATTGGTGATTGACCTCCGCAATCCCGATATCCTTGGTGCAACACGCTCTTCTTGGCCTGATGCCCGACGTACGAAGCCTCCTGCCGATAGTCAACCGAACCTCCGGCTCGACATCCAATATCCTGACGTGATCACCTCCGGTGCAATGTCAATTCCTCTAGTGTCAATTGTCTAATCCTGATCGATAGTAGACCTGCGTAACTCAACACATAGTTAGACCATAAATCACACTCAATTAGTTTCATCATCAAAATCTGAGATTCAATAATCTCCCCCTTTTTGATAATGACAACTAATTGATGACTGACGGAGTTAACCAAAACTCCTCGGAGTTTAACACAAACTCCCCCTATCAATATGCCATTGATAGAATCCTTGGATTATCCCAAATCCAAGTAACATGTATCATTTATGTAGTGAGAAAACAACAAACCATCATGCAAATATAAAATATTCAATCAATGCATGAAGTCATCAATCTACTTCTCCCCCTATGTCATCAACAAAAAGGAGAAGTAACATTATAGCTAGTTTTCAAGGATATGCAAATATTACAAACATACTAGCTATTAATCACATCATACAACATTTAGGTATCGCATGTTTATCATGATAAGCAAGATAGTGCTTGTCATGATGATGGCAAATTTTTCTATGTTCCTTTGAGAAGTACAAGCAAATTGTGCATTTTCTTGACTTCTTTTACGATATGCATGCAATTTTATAATTTCTTTCTTCTCTTTTGAGAAGAGCAAGCTTGCAAGTTTTGCTTTCTTTGCATGCTAGGACTTTTGCATTCATTTGTAAAAGCCTTCTCCCCCTTTATCAATATCAAAAAGGAAAGGAGGATTAATACTACAAATAATCTTGCATGAGATTCAACAATAATTTGTAACAAAGATGCAAGCAATTTTGTTGAAAAAGTGAAGTTGACCAAGATTTTTGCCTCTCTTGAGATAGCAACTTTTTGCTTCTCAATGTTTAAGCTAGCAAATTTTTCTCTTTTGATACACAAGTTAACAATTTTTCTCCCCCTTTATCAATATCAAAAAGAAGGGAGGAACCAATGAGAAAATTGCATCAATCAATATATCAATCATCACATGATGCATACGAGATGATATTGAAACATGAGAAATCATGTCATGAAGGATATCAATATGTAAATTCAACAAGAATCAAAACTAAAAGATATCATCCATGATTCATAACTTTTCATTTTAGCAAGATCTAGATTCATATTTATCAATTTTTAATTCAAGATAAATGTCATACAACCAAGAATCATGATATATGAAAGCATATCAATATTAAGGATCAAATCATGATTACAAGTGCTAACATATTTTCTTTTCATTCATTTTTAAGCCATGATAAAAGAATAAATCAATGATTCAAATATTAAGCACAATGCTTTTTCATCAAATTTTCAATCATCACATAAGGCATTTGAGAAAGTATTGAAACAATAATAAAAAAAATCAATTTTAGCATATAATGTTTCAATCTTCAATCTTGAGTCATGAATCCAAAAGTCATAAATCCAAAGATTCATGAATCATTTTGACAAATCTCCTTTTTAGGAAATAACAAGTGGAAGTCTTAGGAGATCAAACACAAGATCTTGATTCATACATAAGAATTTTTTTACCAAGATCATATTTCATAAGAATTACGACACGAATTCATAAAAATTCAAGTATTAAATTCTGAGAAATCAAAAGACAAGTTACATTTCATTTAAAGAATTTTCTTTTGATAAGACGGAAGGAGCATGGTAAAAGATCTTGATTTATAAAGAGTTTCAAGTCATAGTTGTCAAGATCATGATTTCAATAAAATTTCTTTATAGCTAAATGAAATCTTTTAAAACTTGATTCAAACATTAAATATGTCTTAACAAGTCATAATTCCAAAAGATTCAAGAATCGTTAAAAGAAAAATCATTCAAGCTCAATTTGTCAACTCGAAACTCATAATCAAAATCATTTTAGAGATTTAAAATGCTAGCTATATGCATTAATCATGACAAGTGATATATCAAAAGTCTACATCAATATTTCAATTATCATGTCATGAAGCATACAAAGTGGTATTGAAACATGAGAGAAAAGTTCAAATTGCACATACAATGTTTCAATCATCAAAACATATTTTCTCAAATTGATTATCAATAAGTTAAGAGAAAATAATTTATATTTTTCTTCATATAACATGGGAGAAACATAAGAGAGTATAGAGATAAAAACTCAAGTTATCAAGATGATGATCTCATAAAAGTAATTCAAAACCATAGTTTCGTGAAACAAGAGATAAGTTATATTTCATTTGGAAAATTCTCTTTTCAAGTAATTTTTTTTATCTAAATATGCCTTTGTCTTTATATACCAAGATAAGCATGAAAGTTCAAGATGTAAAGGCAAAATCTCATAAGGCATTATCAAGACAAAAATGTAACACATTATTTCAAGACATGAGTTTCAATATATCATGATAATGTGTTTCATTTTAAGTTATTTGTTTCATGTAAGTGTACTCATGTTTCAAAAGATGAGTATCAAATTTTAAAACCGAAACATGAGTTTGTCATCAAGATATAATGCCTTTAAATACTCATGATATCATAAAATCATTAAGCATGACAACCAACTATCATTATCAATGATGATTACATAAGGTATGTCCAATTATTTATATGAAAGTCATCATTGTATTACTTTGAAATACAAGTTGTCATTTCGCCCATTAAGATCAAAAGCATTATACGTAAGCATCATGATAGCGTAATTTCTCATTTTTTTTATGTGTACTATTTTAAGTGATTTGATGTTCATATGAGTACTCATGTTTTTCATATAGGTCCAAAGAGCAAGTTTCAAGAGAAATCATTAAAATGAAAAACATGAAGTATATTTTTTAAAAATATTCATCATGTTTATTTTCATGAGATTCACAAGACTCATAACATGAATTCATTCATCTCAATAAAAAATATTTTCATTTTAAGCAATTTGATGTGAGCATATTCAAAAAATTTTATGAAAATATGTATCAAAATAAAACACAAGCTTAGTCATAAAATCGTCAAGACCAAATACATAAAAATGATAGCACACTTTCAATTTTTATGTTAAAAGGCCATGTTCAAATTTTTGACAAAATCATGCATCTATTTATAAATTCAAAAAATAAGTTTCATCATCACAATATGACACTTTAAAAGCTCATGCATGATATAAAATCATCAAGCATCATGAAAAGCAATTAAAAACATCAAGATACACATGCATGGATTAATTCTAGGCAATATCATAAATCATGCAAATATCATTCATAATTTTTACTTTTCAAAAATCCTAGAAAGAAAAAACATAAAATGAAATTTTATTTCCTACTAACTAAGTTAAGCACTTAAAAAAAACATCATGTAATTTCATAACAACTCAAGGGAGTTAAGTTACTTACCTCATTGTCGAAAACCGTCAAAGCCCATTTCACCTCATCTTTACTTGATTCTTCTTTGCAAGTCTTCTTCTTCTTCTTTGGCGTAATCCTCCGTTCAAGTTCATTGTTCATTTTAGATTTTTGTTTAATGAACTTGTTAACATTCATTGTTATGTGTTCAATGTCCTCATTGTCCTCATCACTTGAGTCATCACTAAAGTGACATTCATTTGTCTGATGTTCAAAAACCTTTTTGTTCTTTAGAAGGTGGTTCAAATGTTCATCATGTTCATGATATTCTAAACATTCCAAGAAACTCATTTCATAGGTCTTTAAAGACCCAATAAGTTCATCAATAGGATAGTTATTTAGATCTTTTGTTTCTTGTATTGCGGTTATTATTGGATCCCATCTTTTTGGAAGAGATCTTAAAATCTTGTTTACGAGTTCAAAATCCAAAAAACATTCACCAAGAGCTTTTAGACTATTGATGACATCCAAGAAATGGGAGAACATGTCATTGATAGTCTCACTTGGTGCCATTCGAAAAATCTCAAAATCATGCAACAAAATATTAACTTTCGAGTCTTTGACTCTACTCGTTCCTTCGTGCGTGATTTCAAGAGTTCGCCAAATATCAAAAGCCGTTTCGCACATTGAAATCTGATTGAACTCGTTCTTATCTAAAGCGCAAAATAAGGCATTCATAGCCTTTGCATTTAAAGAAAAAGACATTTTCTCTAAATCCGACCATTCGTTCGTCGGTTTAGAGGAAGGTTGAAAGCCATTTTTGATAATGTTCCACAAATCCAAATTCATTGAAAGCATGAAAACTCTCATTCGAGTTTTCCAATATGTGTAGTCCGAACCGTTAAAGAACGGTGGACGAAAAACCGAAAAGCCCTCTTGAAAACCATTTAGAGCTATTTCTCACAAGTGTAAATCCGAAAGAGAAAGAACGTGGCTCTGATACCAATTGTTAGGGATCGAGCGGCACTAAGAGGGGGGGGGCATTAGTGCAGCGGATAAAACGATGGATTTTTCAGTGATTTAAAATAAGCTTTGGAAACTTCGTACGATGAAAGCAACGTTTCGTTTGAAACTGATTTTTGCGTTCTAACTTTAAAGCATGTGTACAAAGATAAAAAGGAAGTGGAGCAAGTAAAGTAAAGACTTACAGCAAAGTAAAACAGAAATTTAAACACTCACACAATCAAGACGCAACGATGTATAGTGGTTCAGTCAAAGTGACCTACATCCACTTCCGAAGCCTTCTCCGATGAGGCTCCCAACTTCCACTAGCAAATCCTTTTGTAGGGGAAGGACCAAATACCCCTCTTACGACCATTTACAAGTGGTTCACACTCTTACAAGATTTCACAAGAAGAAGGAAATGAGGTGAATACTTAAGCAAATGAAGAACAAGACTTTCCCAAGACTTATTTTCAAAATCTAGCTCTCAAAGGGTTCTCCTTTCAGCTGAGAAAGAAGGGATATTTATAAACCTCAAAGTGATTCAAATTTGGAGCCCAAACTTGGAGCCAAAAATCTGAATCGTTTGAGTTTTTCGGTGCTATCAGTCCTGGCAGACTAACACACCCAGGCGGTGCTACCGCCTCATCCAAGCGGGGCTACCTTTCACATAAGAATCGAAGCGGTGCTACCGCCCCATCCAGCAGTGCTACACTTTGCTATAGTAGCGGGCGCACGCTTTCACGATGGCCGGGCGCCTACTACGAGAGCAGGCGCGCTGCTCTGATGAGACAACGCTGCTACGAGAGTTTGGCGCCTACTATAGTAGCCAAGGCTGAATGGGCCCTGTTTAAGGCCCAACTCGGCCAAGTAGAGGCCCGGTTGGCCCCCACTGAATTTAGGCAGGATTTTTTCTAAATCCTTGCCCTACTCATGTGCAAACTATGAACTTAAAGACATTCCTAAGTTGTTACAAAGTCCGCAAGTCAAGTCTTCTTCCGTTGAGCTTCCGGCGAACTTTTGACGGTCTTCCGACGATCCCTCGGAAACCATCCTACGGATTCCCGGCAAGCTCTCGGACTCTACGATGATTTTGGTGAGTTCCCCTGAGCTTCTTTGGCAAGCTCTGATCTTTCTTGGCAAGCTCCGTGAACTTTCGACGAACCTCCCGGCGAACTTCCAAAAACCCTTCGGCAAGCTCCCTACTCGTTCTCGGCCAGTTTCGGCAGCACTCCCAATGAATCTTCAGACTTCCATCGAACACTCAAACTCCCAATGATCCATCGCACTTGACTTCGATCCTTTGTTTCGCTTTACGTCTTCATCCTTATCGTAGTTACTCCTGCACACAAACAACAAACACTGTACTTCGATCTAGACAGTTATTACAGCACGAATTGACATTCAGTTGCCCGACACGTCATTGGTCGGCGCTTCATCCGATCCTTCGGCACATCGTCCTCTCTTGTGGTCCGTTGCCTAATCGGTGATTGACCTCCGTAATCCCGATATCCTTAGCGCAACACGCTCTTCTTGGCCCGATGCCCGACGTACGAAGCCTCCTACCGATAGTCGACCAAACCTCCGGCTTGACATCCAATATCCTGATGTGATCACCTCCGATGCAACGTCAATTCCTCCAATGTCAACTGTCTAATCCTGATCGATAGTAGACCTGCGTAACTCAACACGCAGTTAGACCACAAATCACACTCAATTAGTTTCATCATCAAAATCCGAGATTCAATAAGTTTATTTTCTAACAATTTCCATAGAGGCTTCCAAAAATAGCTAACATACATCTCTGTCAAACTCAATAGAATTGGGAAGATTGTGCAACCTAACAATCTTTTAAAGAAATAGCTTACCTATATGAGAGGTATCATATGTCTTAGAGTAAGGGATAAAGTATATCATATTTGAAAATCGATCAACAATAATAAAAATAGAATCGTGCCTAATAACAATGTGAGGGAGGTCCTAAACAAAGTCTATACTTATATTTTTCCAAGTGTGGGATTGGTAGTAGGGTGTATAGGCTTGTGTTGTACTTTTTGATCTTGGCTACTTGACAGGTATAGCAATGCTTAACAATCTTAGCTGTATCTTTTCCTAGGTTATGTCAAAACAATCAATCTTTTATAAGTGTGATAGTGCGATCTCTACTATGGTGTCAACTTATACCTCTGGCATGTAACTCTTAGGAATGCACAACCTAATTCCTTAAAATATATATCCATCATGTAGTATATAATTTGGGTAATTAATGAATCCACAAGATAATTGTGCACAGGTGGCAATTTACATAAGCTTTTGTCAATTTATCAAATCCAATCACCTCATGTTGAATCTCGAATTTTGATGATGAAGTCAATTGATGGTTATTTGATCTAATCTATTTTTGAGATAAGTGTGCAGGATTAACTATGATAGAGCAAATTACCGAAGTCAAGTTGTTGGAAGTTCAAGAGTCCACCGGAAGTCCGAAGGATCATCGGAAGTGCTGCCAAAGCCAACCGAGATGAAATCGGGGACTTGTCGAAGGTTTCGGAAGTTCATCGGAAAGATCGTCGAAGGTTCACAGAGATCACCAAGGAGGTTCGGAAGGGTGCCAAAGACTTGTTGAACTCGCCATAGAATCCGGGAGCCTGCTGGGAGTCCACCGGAAGGAATCCGAGGGAGTGTCGGAAGTCCGTCGGAAGATCGCCGGAAAGCTCTTCGGAAGATAACTTGATGGTGTCGGTTTAATTTGGCTTTAAAAGTTCATAGCTAGCACTTAATTAGGGTATAGACTAGGTGTTAATCTTGTCTAGACCTGTATTGGACCAATTGGGCTTTTATTGGGCTGTATTGGGCTGAAGGTTAGGCCCATACAATTTCTGGAAAGGGCCGACGGTAGCACCGCCTGTTGATCGTAGGTCGGGTGGTAGCACCGCCCCAAGCAGGCGGTGGTACCACCTGACAGGTGGTTGCAACCACCTGCGTTAGGTGGTAGTACCGCTAGTGCCAGGCGATAGTACCGCCAGCACACTAACACATGCAAAGGTGTGTCAGGCGGTAGTACCGCCAGTGCCAGGAGATAGTACCGCCTACAGTCTGAAATTTCAGATGAGACCCCTCTTTGAGCAAGATTTTTGAATCCCAAAAAGCTCTATAAATACCCCTTTAATTCTAGCTGGTTGGGGTACCTTTTGCAGTGTTAGAATTGAGTCTAAGCTATAGCAAATTCCTGCTTTCAATTGCTCAAGTGTTAACCTCCTTTCTTCTCCTTGTAAAAATTTTGTAAAGTGAGGGAACCTCTGATAAAAGGCTGTAAAGGGGTGTTTGGTCCTTCCCCTTCAAGAGATTTGATAGTGGAAGTTGGGAGCCTCATTGGATGAGGCTTCAAGAGTGGACATAGGTCATTTGACCGAACCACTATACATCGCTGCGTACATTTGCTGTGTGAGTGTTTGAATTTCTATTTCGTAAATTTCTTAGCTGCAAAATTGATCGAAATTCTTCTCCCTACTTCTGACTTTATTCACCTGAATTACTTCAAGTTAAAGTCTCTTTAATTATATCAAGTTTCTATACGAATCTCCGGAATCAAATTTTAAAAGGTCAAGTTTTAATCCGCTGTACTAATTCACCCCCCCCCCTCTTAGTGCCACTCCAAACCTGACAATTGGTATCAGAGCGAGGTTCACTCTCATATTTGGTTTAAAACCCAAGAGAGATTGCCTTTTCCGGCATGCAAGAGGGTCACTCCATTACTCGTCCACCTATATTCAATGGGTCGGATTATACGTATTGGAAGACTCGTATGAGGATTTTTCTTATTTCAATAGATTTTGAGCTTTGGAATATCGTTGAAAATGGTTTTGAAAAATCTTCTCTTCCGATGAGCGAATGGAATGAGTCAGAGAAGAAATTGTTTGCTTTAAATGCCAAAGCTATGAATGTCTTGTTTTGTGCACTAGACAAAATCGAATTTAATCGCATATCAATTTGTGAATCGGCTTTTGATATTTGGCAAACTCTTGAGATCACTCATGAAGGTACTAGCCGAGTGAAAGAGTCCAAAATCAACATTCTTGTGCATTCTTACGAGCTTTTTCGAATGAAACCAAGTGAATCCATTAGAGACATGTACACCCGCTTTACGGATGTCATCAATGGACTCAAGGCACTTGGTAAAGATTTTTCTAATTTTGAATTAGTAACAAAAATTTTAAGATCCCTTCCGAAATATTGGGATCCAAAGGTTACGGCCATTCAAGAGGCCAAGTACCTTAAAACTTTTCCTATCGAAGAACTCATAGAGTCTTTAATGACCTATGAAATGACATGTCATGCTTATGATGAGTTAGAGAACCCCCTTCCAAAGAACAGGAAGGATATGGCATTAAGAACTCAAGAAGACCACTTAAAAGAAACATCAAGTGATGAGGACTTTGACAAGGACATTGCACTCTTAACTAAAAAATTTAAAAAATTCATTAAAAAGGGCAAATTTAAAAATGAATTCAAGAACAAACTTGAATCAAAAAAGGACCAAGTCATATTTTATGAATGCAAGAAGCCGGGGCACTTCAAAAATGAATGCCCCCAAACCAAGAAGAAGCAACTCAAGAAGAAGAAGGCTTTGAAGGCTACATGGGATGACTCGAGTGATTCCGAGGATGAAGAAGCAAGCATCAAAGAGGAGGCCAACTTCGCTCTAATGGCTTTGGGAGAAGAGGTAAGTGATTTACTTAATAAAGATTTATCTTTCGATGAGCTTTTAATTGCTTTCCATGAATTATTTGATGAATATAGAACTGTTACAAAAAGCTTCAATTCTTTAAAAAAGGAACATGCTTTATTGCTAGATAAGTTTAAGAGTCTTGAGCATGATTCTCTCCCTCTACTCCCATGCTCTAAGTGTAATCACTTAGAAGCAATCAAAAAGGAAAACTTGATACTCAAAGAGACCTTAAACAAGTTTAAGGTTAGTAGCAAGAGCTTAGACATGATCCTTGCTAACAAGGGACATGTCAGAAATAGATGTGGAATTGGATTCGTGAGTGGATCTCACCGAACTCAAACCACATTCATTAAAGGGCCAACATTACATGTATCCTCTCATTTGAAATACAATTTTTGTTATAAATCCGGACATGTTATTTACAAATGTCCATATAGAAAACTTAGCCCAAATAAATTAGTATGGGTTCCTAAAGGATCAATTAGGAACTCATTGAATAATGATAAATTTAGTAGATCAGTTTTTGAGGCACCCAAGTCAAAATGGGTACCTAAAAACCATCCTTTCTTGTAGACAAAAATACCCACACAAGCTAGGAGCAAGAGATGGTACCTTGATAGTGGATGCTCAAGGCACATGATCGGAGATCCATCTCAATTCTCTAAGCTCTCTAGCCAAGACGAAGGGTTTGTCACCTTCGGAGACAACAACAAGGGTAAAATTATTGGCAAGGGTACTATAGGTAACAAATCAACCTTTTCAATTAATAATGTGTTATTAGTAGATAGTTTAAAATATAATCTCTTGAGCATTAGTGAATTATGTGATAATGGTTATATTGTAAGATTTGAATCTAATACTTGCATCGTCGAAAAACCACACAACAATACATCTATAATTGCAATCAAGCAAAATAACGTCTACACTATTAATCTTGATGATCTTATAGTAAAATATATTTTTCGGCTTTGAATGATGATGCTTGGCTTTGACATAGAAGATTAGGTCATGCTAGCATGAAACTAATCTCTCAAATCACATCTAAAAACCTTGTAAGAGGCATTCCTAAGGTTAAGTTCATTAAAGATAAAGTATGTGATGCTTGTCAACTAGGGAAATAAATCAAAACTAGCTTCAAGCCAAAAAATCAAATAAGTACCTCTAGACCATTACAATTGATCCATATGGATTTGTTTGGACCAATTGATACAACAAGCCTAGGAGGTAACAAATATGCCTTTGTGATTGTAGATGACTATAGTAGATTCACGTGGACCTATTTCTTAGCTCACAAAAGTGATTCCTTTAAATGTTTCTCTAAATTCTGTAAACTTACTCAAAATGAAAAGGGTTTCATGATTTCATCAATTCGGAGTGATCACGGTGGTGAATTCCAAAACCGTGACTTTCAAAATTTTTGTGAATCAAATGGGTATAACCATAACTTCTCTACTCTAAGAAATCCACAACAAAATGGAGTAGTAGAAAAAAAAAATAGAAATTTATAAGAAATGGTAAGAACCATATTAAATGAATATAGTTTACTAAATATTTTTGGGCCGAAGCCGTTAATACGGCTTGCTATGTCATGAATAGGGTTCTAATAAGACCATCTATATCCAAGACTCCTTATGAATTATGGAATGACAAAAAACCTAATATTTGTTACTTTAAAGTTTTTGGTTGCAAATGCTTTATTTTAAATGAAAAGGATGCTTTAGGAAAATTCGATGCTAAATCTGATGAAGGCATCTTTCTTGGCTACTCTTCTGTTTCTAAAGCTTTTCATATTTTTAACAAAAGAACATTAGTTATAGAAGAGTCTATTCATGTAGTTTTTAATGAAATTTCTAAATTTAAGAAAAAAGATTTTGATGATGATTTTGGTTTTGATAATTTGAATTTAAATGAACCCTCTCCTCAAAATAGCAACTTGGAAGCATCTTCTTCCGAATTCTCCTTACCTAAGGAATGGAAGTATGTAGATGCCCATCCTAAGGAGTTAATCATAGGAGACACATCGAAAGGGGTTCAAACGCGTTCTTCATTTAAAATTTTTTATACTCATGTCACTTTTCTTTCTCAAATTGGGCCTAAAAGCATTGACGAAGCCTTGAAAGATAATTTTTGGGTTATCGCAATGCAAGAGGAATTGAACCAATTTGAGAGAAATGAGGTATGAAAGCTTGTTCCTAGACTAAGTGACCATTTAGTTATCGGTACTAAATGGGTCTTTAGAAACACGCAAGATGAATATGGTATCGTGGTTAGAAACAAGGCTAGATTAGTGGCCAAAGGTTTCAACCAAGAAAAAGGTATCGATTACGAAAAAACCTTCGCTCCTGTGACTAAATTAGAAGCCATTAGGATGCTCCTTGCCTATGCTAGTAGTAATAACTTTAAGCTTTTTCAAATGAATGTCAAAAGTGCTTTTTTGAATGGTTTTATTTCTGAAGAAGTTTATGTTGAACAACCACCCGGTTTTGAAAACTCTCTTCTTCCTAATCATGTGTTTAAATTAACTAAAGCTCTATGGATTGAAACAAGCCCCTAGGGCTTAGTATGAGAGGCTTAGTTCTTTCTTAATTTCAAATAATTTTATTAAAGGCAAGGTTGATACTATATTGTTTATTAAACATTTTAAAAATAATTTTCTTATTGTTCAAATTTATGTTGATGATATCATTTTTGGTTCTTCGGATGAATCACAATGTGACTCATTTGCTAAGTGTATGAGTCATGAATTTGAAATGAGTCTAATGGGTGAGTTAAACTTCTTTTTAGGATTACAAATTAAACAACTTAGTGATGGAATATTTCTTAATCAAACCAAGTATACATTTGAATTGTTAAAACGATTTAACATGGATAGTTCTAAAGCCATCAACACTCCAATGAGTACTTCCACCAAGTTAAACTTGGATGAAAATAGAGAAAATTTTAATCAAAAAACTTATAGGGGAATGATAGGTAGCTTACTCTATCTCACTGCAACTAGACCTGATATCATGTTTAGTGTAGGTCTATGTGCAAGATTCCAAGCAAATCCTAAGTTATCTCACCTTAAAGCTGTTAAAAAATCCTTAAGTATCTTAAAGGAACTCCTAATCTAGGATTATGGTATCCAAAATCTAATAACCTTGATTTAAAAGCTTATGCGGATGTCGATTTTGGCGGATGTAGAATCGATAGAAAAAGCACATCCGGAATATGCCAATTTCTAGGATATGCACTTATTTCTTGGACATCCAAGAAACAAAATTCTGTTGCACTATCTACGGTGGAAGCCGAATATATAACTGCAAGTGCATGTTGTGCACAAGTTGTTTGGATGAAAAACACTTTAGAAGATTATGGAATTAATTTAAGAAACATTCCAATAAAATGTGATAACACAAGTGTTATTTGTCTAACCAAAAATCTCATTCAACACTCAAGAACTAAGCATATTGATATTAGACATTACTTTATACGAGATCATGTCGCTAATAATGATGTAACTCTAGAATTTATTGATACAAAACACCAATTAGTGGACATTTTCACAAAGCCCTTAAATGAAGAACAATTTGACTTCATTAGAAGAGAATTAAGCATGCTAAATTTGTGCTAGTATTTAATAGTGCAAACTTTGATTTTGATAGTTTCACCTTTATAATAAAAATCATGTTTCACCTTCATACTATCTTCACCTTTGTTTGTGATGACTAAATGGATTATATAAGCTTGGTATATGCATAAATTAATGTCATGGATTCTGCATAAAAATCAAGCTCTTAAATATTTATTCATGTGCTAATCAAGTTTTTATGATTTCATATCTTCTTCCTTCATAAAAATAACAAGTTGAATCTCATCATGAATTTTCTTGGATATGTTTGATGATTGGCTTCAATGATGTATCCTTATACATATTTTGACAAAAATTTGATGACTTGATAAATATCATGCATTGTATTAAAAAATGACTTTATGAATCCTCTCACTTATGTCATTTTTTTTCTCAAGTTTCACCCTTTCATCAAGTTTATTCATCTCTTTTTTGTTGATGACAAAGGGGGAGAAAAATGTAAAATTGATGACTTGTTGAATGTGGCCTTTATGAGCAAAATAATTTGATGACTAAAAATATGAAATTGATGACTTGTTGAATGTGGCCTTTATGAGCAAAATAATTTGATGACTTGATAAATATCATGCATTGTATTGAAAAATGACTTATATAGTGTAAATGAAATAAAAAATATCTCATAAGATTTGTTATTGCAATTCAATTGCTCTTGCCATGCTTTGTGTCAAAAACAGGTTGCAATCCTTAAAAAGCATTATAATGAACCCATAAGTAATGCAATACATCACATTGCAATTGAATTTTATAGTTAAAAGATTCTTACTATATCATGTTTATCAAATGGCATCTTTCGATTGATATGATAAGTTTTCATCTCATGATTTATCTGATATGGTATCACGCTTTTTCAATCATGAGATCCTTATTGTAATCACAAAATTTTGGTATCTTTTGATGAAATGATAAATGTTTATCATCTTTCGACTTGAAATTAAATGTCATGCTTTGATATTGCTTACGAATGAAACCTCATGCTGATTGAGCATGATGATAAGTTCAACGCAAGTAACTTATCGGTTTTGGTTGAATTCAAAAGACTGAATTCAAATGTTTTTACTTTCTCATTATATGGCATATAGATAGGGGGAGTTAAGAATAACTCCGTCATCAATTTATTGTCATCATCAAAAAGGGGGAGATTGTTGAATCTCGGATTTTGATGATGAAGTCAATTGATGGTTATTTGATCTAATCTATTTTTGAGATAAGTGTGCAGGATTAACTATGATAGAGAAAATTACCGGAGTCAAGTTGCTGGAAGTTCAAGAGTCCACCGAAAGTTTGAAGGATCATCGGAAGTGCTGCCGAAACCAACTGAGATGAAATCGGGGACTTGCCGAAGGTTTCAAAAGTTTGTCGGAAAGATCGTCGGAGGTTCGCGGAGATCACCGAGGAGGTTCGGAAGGGTGCCAAAGACTCATTGAACTTGTCATAGAATCCGGGAGCTTGGTGGGAGTCCGTCGAAAGGAATCTGAGGGAGTGTCGGAAGTCCATCGGAAGATCACCGGAAAGCTCTTCGGAAGATAACTTGATGGTGTCGGTTTAATTTGGCTTTAAAAGTTCATAGCTAGCACTTAATTAGGGTATAGACTAGGTGTTAATCTTGTCTAGACCTGTATTGGACCAATTGGGCTTTTATTGGGCTGTATTGGACTGAAGGTTAGGCCCATACAATTTCTGGCAAGGGCAGGCAGTAGCACCGCCGGTTGACCGTAGGCCGGGCGGTAGCACCGCCCTAGGCAGGCGGTGGTACCGCCTGACAGGTCGTTGCAACCACCTGTGTCAAGTGGTAGTACTGCCAGTGCCAGGCGGTAGTAGTGCATCACTGACACACACACAGCAAAGGTGTGTCAGGCGGTAGTACCGCCTACAGTCCGAAATTTCGGATGAGACCCCTCTTTGAGCGGGATTTTTGAATCCCAAAAAGCTCTATAAATACCCCTTTACTTTTAGCTGGTTGGGGTACCTTTTGCAGTGTTAGAATTGAGTCTAAGCTATAGCAAATTCCTGCTTTCAATTGCTCAAGTGTTCACCTCCTTTCTTCTCCTTGTAAAAATTCTGTAAAGTGAGGGAACCTCTGGTAAAAGGCTATAAAGGGGTGTTTGGTTCTTCCCCTTCAAGAGATTTGGTAGTGGAAGTTGGGAGCCTCATTGGAGGAGGCTTCAAGAGTGGACGTAGGTCATTTGACTGAACCACTATACATTGCTGCGTACATTTGCTGTGTGAGTGTTTGAACTTCTATTTCATAAATTTCTTAGCTACAAAATTGATCGGAATTCTTCTCCCGACTTCCGACTTTATTCACCTGAATTACTTCAAGTTAAAGTCTCTTTAGTTATATCAAGTTTCTATATGAATCTCCGGAATCGACTTTTAAAAGGTCAAGTTTTAATCCGTTGCACTAATTCACCCCCGCCTCCCCTCTTAGTGCCGCTCCAAACCTGACACCTCAATCATAAGGGTATATACAAAGGTGTTTCTTGATGTGGTGTAGCATATTCCCTAGGTCATTTAGATTGTAGTAGATTTTATGCTGGCATAAAGGTTTGGTTATCATCAAGATGATCCCTTCACCTAGGTGGCAACCAAATAGCTTCAAGAGTAGTCAAAAACTCTTCGAATGTTTGATAGTGCTCTTCACAACAAATTAGGTGGGCACCCATAGTCTCAAGTTTAGCATTGATTTAAGTCAACACTTGTATAACCTAATCTAAATCCATCATAGGTTGTCCCGGGTTAATAGGTTTGTTGAGATAGTTAGAAGTTCCTTTATAAGTACATAGGTAAAATGTGTATAATTGGAGCTGTCAAGACAACACAGACTTAAGGTGTTTAGGGAGGCTATAGGTGGTATTTTTGGCCAAAATTTTTATGCTTGGTTGGTTCTTTACTCAAATTTGGACATATTTAGAGATGTCTAGGTTTGGAACATGAGTAAAATAATACTAAAAACGGAAGTAAAAAAACTGTTGAATGTAAATGACTATTAAAGGAAGTAAAATAAGACATAAAAGAAATAAAAAACCATTGAGCCAATTTACTCTGATACCAATCTAAGGTAGGGGGTGTGTCATGGGCAAATATAAATGGCGTAGTAAGAGGTGATGAAATGAAATCAAAGAGCTTAAGAAAGATAATCGGTAGTAATGAAGATGCTCTTATTTTTCCAACCATGATTTGATTAACTTTCAAATAGTTTGAGCAATGAATTAATAAATCTAAATAAGTAAGTGTAAAATAACTAGATAAAAGAAACCAAGAGGGGTTAAAAGTCTCACTTTAGGTGGAAGGGCTGAAAATGAAATATGCTAAGAGCTAATTCTAAACAATACACAATAATAGGCTAGATCATTCCTATTCCCTAAATTAATATATTACCAATGTTAGGATCGGACAAGCACTAAGAGGGGGGAGGGTAAATTAGTGCAGCGGATTAAAATCGTAAACTTGAAATCGATTTCGGTAAAAGGCTAGTTCGTATGAAAACTTCGATCTGACGAAAGATGACTTGGTAGAAGTTGCTTGAGTAAAAGTAATGACAAACTAAATGGTTTGCAGCCAAGTAAAGAGATGAAATAGAAATTTAAACACTCACACATTCAAGACGCAGCGATGTATAGTGGTTCGATCAAAGTGACCTACATCCACTTCCGAAGCCTTCTCCGATGAGGCTCCCAACTTCCACTAGCAAATCTTTTGAAGGGGAAGGACCAAATACCTCTCTTACAACCCTTTACAAGAAGTTCACACTCTTACAGATTTTTCAAAGAGAAAGAATGAGGTGAACACAAACTACTGAAAACAAGACTTTTGCAAGACTTTAGCTTGATTTCTAACTCTCAAAAGGGTACCCTTTCAGCTAAGAAAGGGAGGGTATTTATAGATCCAAAATGGATTCAAATTTGGGCTCCAAATTTGAAATCAAATTGGAGTTCCTGGTGCTGGCGGTGCTACCGCCTGTCAGAGGCGGTGCTATCACCTGTCAATTGTTAGACTAATAGTGCACAGGCGGTACTACCGCCTAGAGCAGGTGGTACTACCGCCACTGTTCATTGTAGCCGGGCGATTCTACCGCCCAGCACATGGCTACCTGGCGGTGCTACCACCTGGCACAAGCGATTCTACCACCTGGCCCATTCAACAAAGCTGAATGTGCCTTGTTCAAGGCCCAAAAGGCCCAGTAAGGGCCCGGTTGGCCCCTACCAATTTAGAGCATGATTAATTCGAAATCCTTTCCCTAAGTACGTGCCAACTACAAAATTAAAATATAATTAATAGTAATTTAAACTGACATTCTTCAAGTCTTATTCCGGTGAGCTTTACGATGAGACTTCGGCGGTCCTCCGATACTTCCCTCGGATTTCTTCCGACGGATTCCCAGCATGCTCCCGGCTTATATGGCACGCTCAATGAGTCTTCGACAAGCTTCCGAACCTTCTCGGTAAACTCCGCGAACCTTCGACAATCTTTGCAGCGAACTTTCGAAAACTTCGATAAATCCCTGATTCGATCTTGGTTGGTTTCGGCAACACTTCCGACGATCCTTCGAACTTTCGATGAACTCTTGAACACCCAACGGACTTGACCTCGGCAAATCACTTTATATTTCTGACCCATCGTAGTTAATCCTGCACACTTATCTTTGATAATATAGATTAGAATAAATATTTTACCAATTGATTTCATCATCAAAATCTGAGATTCAACAATCTCCCCCTTTTTGATGATGACAATCAATTGATGATGGAGTTAAACTCAACCCCCCCTATCTATATGCCATATCATTAGACGGTAAAAAGCACTTGAATTCAATCTTTTAAATTCAAGCCAAATCGAATAGATTTCATTCAATATAAAGCTTAATAAACAAGCTTAGGCATAAATACTAAAAACATGATATCCAAAAACATGTATTTTAAACAATGTCAAAGTATTTACACCTATAATAACCAAAAATATTAATTCAAACATGATAAAGATCAAGTGATATCCAAAAGAGTGTTTTAATATCAAGACATGATATCAAATGAAAAAGTAGCTTATCTCAAAAATAAGAGTTCTTAAGCACTTGCAATGCGATGCAATTGATTCATATTTCACTTTAAGCATTTTATTCCAACATAGCAACAATTACTCCATCAAAGCAATTTACATTTTTCTCCCCCTTTGTCATCAACAAAAATAATGAAGGTGGAGAAATCATTCATTGTCATCAAGTGAGCCATGGAGAGAGCAAGGAGAGAGCCATGGAGAGAGTATGAAACCACTCGAGGAAGGCATCAAGTCATAAAATAATATAAAAGTGTCATCCATAGTAGTCATAAGAAGGAAGGTATCAAGTCATAAAATTACGATCAAACCGAAAAAAAAGTTCATTCAAAAGCTGAGTAGATAAAATGAAAATAACAACACACAACATCATCCATAGTAGTCATAAGCATAACAGGACAAGTGTTTTAAAAAGAAAACAACAGCTACTCCGAAGGGGGAACGCCAAAATGCCTATACAAGTGATCTATTTTGCAGTTCATTTGTTGCACTTCCTTCAAAATTTCAGCTTGTTGTGATGTGATTTGATTTAAGGCAAGCATCATCGGATCTTCAGTAGATGGAGCAGGAGCTGGCTCAGACGGTGCTGGATCAATGGGACTAGGCGGAGGAGATTCATTTCCCCTAAAAATTGGTGTTTCAGGTTGCTCTACTAGTGGAGGAACTATATCAACCCTTCTAGGTTGCCTAATCCATATGCCATCTCTAAAGGTGCATCTAAGCCACTTCAGGAGACTTCTATTAATTGTGTTATATCTATCAACCTTCATTACTTCCTCATTGGGTGACACACAAATGTCATGGGCAAAAATGAATCTAGTGATCAACCCACCATATGACAACATCGAGTCCCTAGAGAAAATTTCTATCATATATTGTCTAATCAAATAACCAAAGTAGTTGTTTTATCTAGTCATGATCCAATACATCGTACTCAGTTCTAACATACTCATTTCATCAGGATGAAACTGCTTCGGAAGTAGAATGCTTATCATAATGTGATGAAGTAATTTCGAGTTAAAAGGTAATAAGTACTCGTAGCTTTTAGGGATGATGCCTAGGTTAGGATTAGCAAAAATCATTTCTAAGGCTTCGGAGTGGGTTGCTCCGATTGCATCCATATCCCATTGGCCTCTAAAATAACATCCTTTATTCTTTTCTTCAATTCCAAGTAACTCACATATGATACGATCAGAAATCTGAATTGTGGTTCCTAACACATAGGTAGACAAAACATCATCTTCAATAATCATGTTAGCATAAAATAGCTTAACCAACCTAGGGTAGATTGGTTCATTAATTTGCAAGATAGGTAGAGTATTTAGATTAGCAAACCATCTAATAGGTTCTAGGTTTCCTAGTTCGCCTAGATCAACATGTTTACCCTTATGTATGGTTTTACAATCAAAATTTGGGTATCTTAAGACTACCTCATTAGATCTAAAAAGGGTTGGGTCGAATGAATCTCCTTCCAACCTTTTCCCTTTGCCTCTTGTTGATTTCTTAGGAGCCATATCTATATCTATTCATGATGAACAAACAAAAGGAAATAATAAGGAAAAGACAAGTAAATATGAGTAGAAGAGAAAATTTCAGCTATCACCTTATTTGTGTTTCCTAGAGAGGTGAGGAGCTTGGATCACAAAAATGCCTTTGATTGCCCTTTAGGAGGAGGAAGAATGGAGAGGAGAAAGCTTAGAGGAGCTTAGGAGGAAGAAGGATGAAAGGGAGGAGGTTTTCGGTGGGTTCTACCGTCGACCCTAACACCCCCTTTTATTTGGGGGTGTTCGGGTGGTACTACCGCCAACCAAGTGGTGCTACCGCTTGGGAGCCGAGTACCCAGGCGGTACTACCGCCGGTTCAGGCAGTGCTACCGCTGGCCTACAAAATAATTTTTTTTAAAATTTGTTTACTAGTGTTGAAATGAGATGAGATGTAATCATAGATCACTCCTTAAGATATAGAATTAAAATGAGGGAGGCAAATCCGCAAGAGCCGAGTTTTCGTAAAAACCACGAAAGCCGAAAGAAACTATATATAATGCTTCTCATTCACAAGGACAATTTAACATGCCTATTTCCCTCCTAATGAAGTCAAATTGTTTTTCATTTAAAGGTTTCGTAAAGATGTCCGCTAATTGATGTTTTGTATCGATAAATTCAAGAGTGACATTGTTACTATTAACATGATCTCGTATAAAGTGATGCCTTATGTCAATGTGTTTAGTTCTAGAGTGTTGAATAGGATTTTTGGTTAGACAAATAGCACTTGTATTATTGCATTTTATAGGAATGTTATTTAAATGAATTCCATAATCTTCTAGTGTATTTTTTATCCAAATGACTTGAGCACAACATGCACTTGCGGCTATGTATTCGGCTTCTATCGTAGATAGTGCAACTGAATTTTATTTCTTGGAAGTCCAAAAAATAAGTGCATGTCCTAAAAATTGGCATGTTCCAAATATGCTCTTTCTATATATTCTACATCCACCAAAATCCACATCTACATAGCTTTCAAATCAAAGTTATCATATTTTGGATACCATAATCCTAGATTAGGAGTACCTTTAAGGTATCTAAGAATTCTTTTAATGGCTTTAAGATGAGACAACTTAGGATTAGCTTGAAATCTCGTACAAAGTCCTACACTAAACATGATATCCGATCTAGTTGTAGTAAGATAGAGCAAGCTACCTATCATCCCCCTATATGTCTTTTGATCAAAATTTTCTCCACCTTCATCCAAGTCTAACTTGGTGGAAGTACTCATTGGAGTGTGAATAGCTTTTGAACTATCCGTATTAAATCATTTTAACAATTCTAATATATATTTGGATTGATTAAGGAATATGTCATTACTAAGTTGTTTAATTTGTAATCCAAGAAAGAAGTTTAATTCTCCCATTAGACTCATCTCAAATTCATGACTCATACATTTGGCAAAAGATTCACATAGTGATTAAGAACCAAAAATAATGTCATCAACATAAATTTGAGCAATAAGAAAATTATTTTCAAAATATTTGATAAATAATGTAGTATCAACCTTACCTTTTGTAAAATTATTAGAAATAAGAAAGGAGCTAAGCCTTTCATACCAAGCTCTAGGAGTTTGTTTTAGTCCATAGAGAGCCTTAGTTAATTTAAACACATGATTAGGAAGAAGAGAATTTTCAAATCTAGGTGGTTGTTCAACATATACTTCTTCGGAAATAAAGCCATTTAAAAAGGCACTTTTGACATCCATTTAAAATAGTTTAAAATCATTACTACTAGCATAGGCAATGAGTATCCTGATGGCTTCTAATCTTGCCACAAGAGCGAAGGTCTCTTCATAATCAATACCTTCTTCTTGGTTGAAACCTTTGGCCACTAATCTAGCCTTGTTTCTAACCACAATACCGTATTCATCTTGCTTGTTTCTAAAGACCCATTTAGTACCAATAACTAAATGGTCATTAGGTCTAGGAACAAGCTTCTATACCTCATTCCTCTCAAATTGATTTAACTCATCTTGCATTGTGATGACCCAAGAATCATTTTTCAAGGCATCATCAATGCATTTTGGTTCAACTTGAGAAAGAAAAACGGCATGGGCACAAAAATTCTTAAATGAAGAACGAGTTTGAACCCCTTTAGATGTATCTCCTATAATTAACTCCTTGGGATGGGCATCTACATACTTCTATTCCTTGGGTAAGGAAATTTGGGAAGAAGATGCATCCAAGTTGTCATTTTGAGGAGAGGGTTCATTCAAATTCAAATCATTAAAACCAAGATCATCATCAAATTCTTTTTGCTTTGATTCAGAAAATTCATTAAAAACCACATGAATAGATTCTTCTATAACTAAAGTTCTTTTATTAAAAACCCGAAAAGCTTTAGAAATAGAAGAGTAACCAAGAAAGATACCTTCATCGGATTTAGCATCAAATTTTCCTAAGGCATCCTTTTCATTTAAAATAAAGCATTTGCAACCGAAAACTTTAAAGTAAGAAACATTGGGTTTTTTATTATTCCATAATTCATATGGAGTCTTAGATAGGGATGGTCTCACTATAACTCTATTCATAATATAGCAAGCCGTGTTCACAACTTCGGTCCAAAAATATTTTGGTAAATTATATTCATTTAACATGGTTCTAATCATTTCTTGCAAATTTCTATTTTTCCTTTCCACTACTCCATTTTATTGAGGATTTCTTGGAGTAGAGAAGTTATGGTTATATCTGTTTATTTCACAAAAATTTTGGAAGTCATGATTTTGAAATTCACCTCCGTGATCACTTCGAATTGATGAAATCATAAAAACTTTTTCATTTTGAGTGAGTTTACAAAATTTAGAGAACATTTGAAATAATCACTTTTGTGAGCCAAGAAATAGGTCCAAGTGTATCTACTATAGTCATCCACAATTACGAAAGCATATTTGCTACCTCCTAGGCTTGTTATGTCAATTGGTCCAAATAAGTCCAAATGGATCAATTGCAATGGTCTTATGGTGCTAATTTGAATTTTTGATTTGAAACTAGTTTTTATTTGTTTTCCTAGTTGACATGCATCACATACTTTGTCCTTGACAAACTTCATATTGGGAATTCCTCTTACTAACTCTCTAGATGAAATCTTAGATATTAGTTTCATGCTTGCATGACCTAATCTCCTATGCCAAAGCCAAGCATCATCATTCAAAATCGAAAAATATATTTCATTACTTAATTCATCTATATTTATGATGTAGACATTATTTTATTTTAAAGCAATCGTGGATATGTCATTGTTTGGTTTTTCAATGATACAAACATTAGATTCAAATCTAACAACATAACCTTTATCGCATAATTGACTAATGCTTAAAAGATTATGTTTTAAATCATCAACTAGCAACACATCATCAATTGAAAAACTTGATTTGTTACCTATGGTTCCCTTGCCAATGATTTTACCCTTGTTGTTGTCTCCGAAGGTGACATACCCTTCTTCTTTGCTAGTGAGCATAGAGAAATAAGATGGATCTCCGGTCATGTACCTTGAGCATCCACTATCAAGATATCATTTCTTGCTCCTAGCTTGTGAGTTTGTCTATAAAAGAGGATGGTTTTTAGGTACCCATTTGATTTTGAGTGCCTTACAAATTGATCAACTTAATTTGTAATTCAACATTGAATTGTTTATAGTTCCTTTAGGAACCCATATCAATTTTTGTGGACTAATTTTCTTGAATGGACATTTATAAATAACATGTCTAGTTTTACCACAAAAATTACATTTCAAATGGGGTGATATATGCAATGTGGGTCCTTTAACAAAGGTGGTGGGATTTTGATGAGATCCACTCATAAATCCAACTCCACATTTATTTTCGACGTGACCCTTGTTAGCAAGGATCATGTCCAAGCTCTTGCTATCGACCTTAAACTTGTTTAGGGTCTCTTTGAGTAGCAAGTTCTCCTTTTTTATTGTTTCTAAGTGTTCACACTTAGAGCATGGGGGTAGAGAAGGAGTTTGGAGACTATTGAACTTATTTTGTAATAAAGCATGCTCTTTCTTAAGCAAATTGAACTTCTTGCTAATAGTTCTACATTCATCAAATAACTCATGAAAAGCGATAGAAAGCTCATCGAAAGATAATTCTTCATTAAATAACTCACTGACCTCTTCTCCAAGGGCCATTAGCGTGAAGTTAGCCTCCTCTTTGTTGCTTGCTTCTTCAACCTCGGAGTCACTTGAATCATCCCATGTAGCCTTCAATGCTTTCTTCTTCTTGGGTTGCTTCTTCTTGGCTTGGGGGTATTTATATTTGAAGTGCCCCGGCTTCTTGCACTCGTAGCAAATAACTTGGTCCTTTTTATGTTCAAGTTTATTTTTTGTGTCATTTTTAAATTTGTCCTTTCTTATGAACTTTTTGAATTTTCAAGTTAAAAGTGCGATGTCATTGTCACTGTCCTCATCACTTGATATTCCTTTCAAGTGGTCTTCTTGTGTTCTTAGTGCCATATTCTTCCTATTCTTTGGAAGGGGGTTCTCGAGCTCTTTATGATCATGACACGTCATTTCGTAGGTCATTAGAGACCCAATAAGTTCTTCAAGAGGAAAAGTCTTAAGGTCCTTGGCCTCTTAAATAGCCGTAACCTTTGGATCCTAACTCTTTGGAAAGGATCTTAAAATCTTAGTTATAAGTTCAAAGTTGGAAAAACCTTTACCAAGTGCCTTAAGTCCATTGATGACATCCGTAAAACTGGTGTACATGTCTCTAATGGACTCACTTGGTTTCATTCGGAAAAGTTCATAAGAATGCACAAGAATGTTGATTTTAGACTCTTTCACTCGGCTAGTGCCTTCATGAGTGATCTCAAGAGTACACCAAATATCAAAAGTCGATTCACAAATTGATACGCGATTAAATTCGTTTTTGTCTAGTGCACAAAACAAGACATTCATAGCCTTTGTGTTTAAAGCAAAAACCTTCTTCTCCGATTCATTCCAATCGCTCATCGGAAGAGAAGATTTTTGAAAACCATTCTCAACGATATTCCAAAGCTCAAAGTCCATAGAAATATGAGAGTCTTCCAATACGTATAATCCGACCTATTAAACATAGGCGGACGTGTAATGGAATGACCCTCTTGCATACTAGAATAGGCCATCTCTCTTGGGTTTTAGACTAAATATGAGAGTGAACCTGCTCTGATACCAATTGTTAGGATCGAACAAGCACTAAGAGGGGGGGTGAATTAGTGTAGCGGATTAAAATCGTAAACTTGAAACCGATTTTGGTAAAAGGCTAGTTCGTATGAAAACTTCGATCTGACGAAAGATGACTTGGTAGAAGTTGCTTGAGTAAAAGTAATGACAAACTGAATAGTTTGCAGCCAAGTAAAGAGATGAAACAGAAATTTAAACACTCACACATTCAAGACACAGCGATGTATAGTGGTTCGGTCAAAGTGACCTATATCCACTTCCGAAGCCTTCTCCGATGAGGCTTCCAACTTTCACTAGCAAATCTTTTGAAGGGGAAGGACCAAATACCCCTCTTACAACCCTTTATAAGAAGTTCACACTCTTACAGATTTTTCAAAGAGAAAGAATGAGGTGAACACAAACTACTGAAAACAAGACTTTTGCAAGACTTTAGCTTGATTTCTAACTCTCAAAAGGGTACCCTTTCAACTGAGAAAGGGGGGGTATTTATAGATCCAAAATGGATTTAAATTTGGGCTCCAAATTTAAAATCAAATTGGAGTTCCCGGTATTGGCGGTGCTACCGCCTGTCAGTCATCAAACTAGTAGTGGACAGGCGGTACTACCACCACTATTCATTGTAGTCGAGCGGTACTACCGCCCTAGGCTGGGCGGTAGCACCACCCAGCACATGGCTGCCAGGCGGTGCTACTGCCTAGCACAGGTGGTGCTACCGCCTGGCATAGGTACCGCCTGGCCCATTCGGTCTTGTTCAAGGCCTAAAAGGCCCAGTAAGGGCCCGGTTGGCCCCTACCAATTTAGAGCAGGATTAATTCGAAATTCTTGCCCTAAGTACATGCTAACTATAAAATTAAAACATAATTAACAGTGATTTAAACTGACATTCTTCAAGTCTTATTCCGGCGAGCTTTACGATGAGACTTCGGCGGTCCTCCGATACTTCCCTCGGATTTCTTCCGATGGATTCCTAGCATGCTCCCAGCTTATATGGCACGCTCAACAAGTCTTCGACAAGCTTCCGAACCTTCTCGGCAAACTCTGCGAACGTTTGACGATCTTTGTAGCGAACTTCCAAAATCTTCGGTAAATCCCTGATTCAATCTCGGTTGGTTCCGGCAACACTTTCGATGATCCTTCGGACTTCTGATGAACTCTTGAACACCCGATGGACTTGACCTCGGCAAATCACTTTATGTTTCTGACCCATCATAGTTAATCCTGCACACTTATATTTGACAATATAGATTAGAACAAATATTTCACCAATTGATTTCATCATCAAAATCCAAGATTCAACAACCAAAGCTTTGAGGGCAGGGAATATTTCTTCCATAAATAGCCCTTAACAAAACTAAAATTGATCAAATGCTCTTAACCTTAGACGATGAAATGGTGGTTGAGTGGATGGTATGGTAGAAGTAGTGGTGCATAGGGTGGTGGTTGTCCATAGGAGCTATGTTAATGTCATTAGTGATTAATGGTTGTTGCTCCTTTTGGTGGCGGTGCTATTGTTATTAATGTGATGGTATTGTCGTAATGGTTGAAGATGAAGGAGAAGGATGGTGGGTAGTAAAAGGGAAAGAAAAAGAATAGATAAGCTAAGATCTCTCACCTTTGATGACTCTATCCTCACTTAGGCCTCTCATCTAAGATTCTCGGTGGCTACAAACACTCAACTCTTCATTCATTCATTCATTAATTAACTCTAAAATGCAAGGCATTTATAATACTTTTATAAGAATGGATGTCTCTTAGATGAGTATCACATGCCCTCTTCTAGAAGAAAAGTGGGTAAAGATTAATAGGATGGAGATAAATATCCAACATTGGATGAGTGACACATATTTTCTTATAGAAGAGTGGTGGGTAGGGACCCATAGAATGAGGATAAGTGTCTTTCTTTACATGAATGTCACATGCTTATCTTTTAGAAGAGAGGGGTTAGAGATTCATAGGATGGAGATATGCATCCATTCTAAGAACCTCTACTATGTGCACTTTAAGATGTGTGCATGACATTCCCTTTGATGACCTCATAAAAAGCCTAAAGTCTAATATAAATATATCTCATACCCAAATCCCATTACAATCTAATAAGAAAATAAAATATGTATAAAATGAACCCCCTATGGGCATTTAGGCATATTTTGGCCCGATATATTCATTTAGAACTTTTTGTGCCCTCTTGGACTATCGTAATAGTGTGGTGGTGCTTTGATCCTCATTAGTTTCGACCAAAAAGAATGTATAAATTATAAAGAAATTTTCACTCTTATTGCTAGACTTAAGCCATAAAAATACTTACTACCTATGTTTATTTTAAAATTTTCAAACTATCTCAAATGGATGTTAAAAGTATTTTTCTTAATTGACTTATTTAGAAAAAAATTTACATAGAACAACTACTGAAATTTGAAAATATTTTTTATCCAAATCATGTTTACAAATTGTCAAGGTTCTCTATCGGTTAAAACAGGCCCCTAGAGTTTGGTATAAGAGACTTAAGCCTTTTTTATGTAAAAATAATTTTTTAAAAGATAAGGTCAAGATCACATTATCTATTAAACATATTAATGATGATATTCTTATTGTTCAAACTTATATTTATATTATATTTAGTTCTACAAATGAAGCTTTATGTAAATTATTTTTTAAGAGTATAAGCTAAGAATTTGAAATGAGCCTAATAGGTAAACTAACTTTTTTTCTTAGTCTTACAAATTAAAAAATAAAATCTAAGGATGAAATATTTATTAGTAAAACTAATTACACTCAGGACCTACTTAAAAATTTTAACATGAAAAATTCTAGGACTATCAATAAACTAATGAGTATATCCACAAAATTGGATATTGAAAATGATGATAAATGTTTTGATTAAAAGACTTATAGAGATATGATAAGAAGTTTATTATATCTTACTATTACTAGGCCTGATATTATATTAAGTATAGGTCTTTATGCTAGATTCCAATTGAATCTTTAAAAGTATCACTTTAACGTTATAAAATGAATTTTTAAATACTTAGAAAGAGTACCATCTCTTATATTATGGTATCACAAATCTAATAGTTTTGATTTGATTGTTTATACTAAAATTGACTTTGTAGGATATATATATATATATATATAATAGATAAAAAAGCACCACTAGGACGTACTTAAAAGATTTAATATAGAAAATTCTAAGACCATCAATACACTAATGAGTACATCTACAAAATTGGATATTGATAATGATAGTGAACTTTTTGACCAAATAACTTATAAAGGTATGATGATATGTTTGTTGTATCTTATTATTACTAGACCTATTATGTGTTTAGTATAGGTTTTTATACTAAATTCCAATCAAATCCCAAACAGTCTCACTTTAAAGCTATAAAAGAAATTTTTAAATACTTAAAAGAACACCATCTCTCATATTATGATATCCTAAATTTAATAATTTTAATTTAATTTCTTATATTGATACTGACTTTGCAGGATATATGATAGATAGAAAAAGCACCATTGGGAATTATCAATTTCTAGGTTATGCACTTATCTCTTAATCATTCAAGAAATAAAATTCAATCGTACTACTCGAGAAATAAAATTCAATCATATTGTATATGGCTAAAGCTAAATATGTAGTACTAGGTGCATAATATGCACATATCAAATAATATTTAATGATCTTATTTAAGACACTAGATTTTTAAAAAAATTAAAAACCTAATGATTGCATCTCCAGACTTAGCATCAAATTATAATAATTTAGATTTTATAATAATTTACACAGATGAAAATAATAGGTCATCAACCTATGTTCTAGGGTATCATATTCCTATCATCATAGATAATATAATTTATGACATCTTAGGTATCAAGTAAAAGAGTCGAGATTGCTTTCCTCAAGGACAATGGGACACCAAGTCCATTGGGGCCATTTATCATGAGGCTATTAATACTATTTTTAAAAATCCTAACTTGCCTAATATTTATCAATTATCATAAATTATTTTATCATATTTTAATTATTTTACTTCCTAAGTAATATCATTTTAATGAACATAATACTTTGAAAATAAACACTATGTATTGGATCATAACAAGGCATGATTGTTAACTTATTCATCAAAATATAATTGATATATATTTTAAAAAGGATATGAATCTTTCATATAGAGGCCTAAGTACATGAATTTTACATGTCGTTGATATAGCAATACCAACAAATAAAGATATCATAAAACAAGATAGATATAATATCATTAATATAAACCTAGTAAGAAAGTTGAAGTATGATATAATTAATGAAATATAAATTAGATTTCTTAGGAGAACTGACTCTCCTCCACCCAAGGCTATCCGAGATCCACTTATACATAGGAGTAATAATTGAGATATAATTATATGAGCAAACCATAGCTTAGTAAGCATAGTAACTCATATTTTGGTCAAAACTTATCATAAATAACTATTTTTGAAATATGCATGAATATCAAATTTTTTTATGCTTATAAAAAATTAAACTTTAAATACATTTCTAAATCATGATTTGTTAACATAAAATGCTTGAATATCAAATTCTTCATCAAGCTTATATAGTTTACAAAACATCATTTTTCATATACATTTCAATTCATGTCTTCTTAACAGTACTTTTCAAGGTATGATACATTTAAATATATTTTCATAATATAAATATTAATATAGTTAATATCATATATCAAAGCATAACATTGTCATGCAAATACTATCATTTACTTTTCATAAATAACTATAAATATAACTAAGGCTTCTAAAGATAAATATAGCTAAGACATTCATAATAGAATAGAAATAGTAATAGTATCAATGGATATGACAAAGATATATTCCTATGACAAGGCCTAGAACCATATATAACCCCTGGTATAGGCAACACACATCTTTCTATGTCAAGGCCTAAAAAAAATTACTTTCCGAAACATATTCAAATGTATAACCCATATTAATATGGTTCAGATCATAACCGGACAACTATCACATTACTCAAATTATTATATTAATGACTTTCTTACAAAGCTAAGAGTTTTAACAAATCCTTTTTTTACATATCATTTCAAAATATAATGGAATCATAAATCATTTAAATTAAATAATAACTAGACATTTTTCTTATATTTTTAAAAATAATGTTGATAACTATTTTAATATAAATTATGATAAGATAATTTAAACATATTTACAAAACAATAAATAACATATCAAACCATATGCTTTATTAAATTATAAATATTTATTTTTTAATACTTTTAAATAACAGACTTATAAATCATGTATATCGTATATATTTATCAATTTTGAACACATGTATTAATATTTTCGAAAATAGATTAGATAGAGTCTCGGATACTTACCTTGATTGTAAATCCTCGATACAATATATTCCAATCTTTCCTTTCCTTTCTTCAAATATCACTATTTTTCTCTTTTTAACTTCCTTCACAACATAAATATATAATTCATTAAAAACATATTAATTCATTAATCTATAATCCAAAACATAAATCTGACTAATAAGAATATAAAAGAATTCAAAATCATACCTCATATAATTTTTACGAACTTGATCTAAATCCATTGGGTATGAAATCAAATCATCCATAGTTCCTCTTATTTTTTTTATTTTTTCTCTTTTTTTTCTTCTTTTCCTTTCTTCTCCTTTCTTTCTTCTCTTCGTTCCTCCACAGCCTAAGCCTGACCACCTCTTTCTCTTTCCTTCCTCTCCTCCCTTCTCTTTTATTCCTTTCTTCTTCCTCTTTTCTACTCTGATACCCTTTTCTTTCTTCTTTTCCTTCTCTTTTCTCTCTTTATCTTTTCCTTCTTTCTCTTTTTTTCTTTCCCCTCTATTCTTCATCTGTTCTCATAGCTGACGCCTCGATAGTATCTCCTTAAGTTTTGTCGGAACTAAATTTTAATTAAGATGTAGTATATTTATTAGTATCTTGATATTTTTTACATATATTTTCATACTTTGTTCAGACATTTTGGACTACCATCACCCAAATAACCTATGTATTCTTCTTTTTTTTTTTTTGTTAATGAGAAAGAGAGAAGTAGTAACTTATGCTTGACTTTTACTTATCTTTATTTTTTTTTAGTTTACGTGTTGAACAGGAAGAATTATAATATTGTTTTGGTGGGTATATGACTCTTGTTTGACTTATGCAAATAGATAACTTATGTTTTTCTTTGTTTATAACTAATGGTGTAGTGGGATTGTAACATAATATAAATCCACCAATTTTTGAATGATCATAACATAAGGATCAAATATAAGGCAAGAGTTTAAAGTCATCTTTATCATTTGATTTTATTCATACATATTAAGAGAGCAAATACCAATCAATATATAAGTAGGTCCTTGCGAATCATGTCAAAGAAAAATATATCGTGTAGTGAGATTATATTATAATGTAAATCTTCTTATTTGCAAATGGTTATAATATAAGTCTCCTACAACTTCACCCCAACCACATTTAGAAGAGGTCATATGTCGATGAGTCATCATGGTTCCACAAATATAATATAATTCTTTTTCTATTTTAGCAAAAGGACTAAATTATCCTACCAACATTATAGTACAAATAAGGATGTTCTGATGTACAAATCAAGAAAATAGATATGTAATTGAAGCATATGTGAAACAACTAAATTATATATGAGCACGTGTGAAGGAAGCCAAAGCTATCATGAACATGTATGCAACTCATTCCATTCTAACAAAAATCAATAACCAAAGATTAAAAAAAAAATTAAAGCATCACATAGTATTCATTGGATGGAGGCTTTTAGCTTTGGTTGAATTCCAGAAAATAAAGGCAAGAAATGTGTAAGTTTGAAAACTATTCATACTAGTTGAACTTCTAGAATCAATTATAAAATTCATCTGGATAGATAATTTTGCTCTAAATTATTCAAATAAATATTGTCAAAAATATATATTAGTCTACTTGCCCATAAAATCTATTTTTTTATAATTTGGAGTTGTCCATAGTAAGTTATAAGCAATTTACTACAGACAGATCAGATCACTTTGTCTCTACTTAGCATAATTCAGATGATCAATTAAAACAAGCATTTGAATGAGAAATTTTTATTCAAATCATTCAGATACAATTTTGATTGAAATATATGTGAGTCTACTTTTCAATAAAATAAGCTTTGCACAAATTGAAATTTATCCACAAAAATTTATAAGCAATTCAATACAGACATGTCAAATTACTTTGTCTCTGCTTAGCATAATTTGAATGATCAATTGAAAAAGGGATTTGAATGAATATTGGTTATCAAAACTATTTAGATATTTGATTGAAAATCAAAAAATAGATTTTTCTCAATTTAGAGTTTATACAGAATATTACAAATAATTAAAATAAGACAGGTAGATCAGAATACTCATAATTTCGATATTTTGAGTTTACAACTCAATTAAAGTTTAAACTCATAAAAGGAAATAAATCTATTAATCACTCATAAATAAGAAAAAAAAACCAAAGATCAATTTACTTTAGGACCAGATAGAATACTTGTCTTTGAGTTCTAAAATACCCAAAGATATTGACTTAGACCAAATACTCTAAGCCAAAACTAAGTACTTTATCTTCTTTTTCTTCTCCCAAACCTCCCACTCTTTCTCTATTGTATGGTGCAAGGCAACAGAGGCACTAATTAGGTAAGATTTTAACTTTGTTCTCTAATTATTAATGTTTAGCTAAATCTTAATGATGCAAGGTGACTAGCATCAACAAAATAACACTAGATGTCAAGTATAGAACAAACATAACTCGGCATCCTCATTTATTTGCATTACCCTTTTTTTCACTAAATTATCATGAAAAAAGATATAAATGAACATTTTTATAAACCACTTTCATGTTTTAGAATTCACAATTAAGGTTGTGGGATAGAGTCCATTAGGACCACCTATAATGAGTCTATTAATACTATAGTTGGTTTAACACCCGTAAGCCAACGAAAAGCTAAAGATGATACAACATCGCAATCCTATAAGTTTTCTTATAAGAATTGAAGGCCAAAACCAGAACATAATAACTTCCTTAGTATAATTATTGGATAAATCAATTCATAATTAATCAACCCGCAGGACATTAATAATATAATTTAATCCATAATCAATCCACCCATAGGATAATTAATAATTTCAATAACTTAAGAATTTATAACATTCCAATCTAAATAACATAATACAAAATAATCTTAATATACAATGATCTCAATAGAATGATTACATAATTCAATTAATGATCCAACATGTTTTTTCTACTCGACTCTAAAAAAATTGAGATATAATTATATGAGCAAACCATAGCTTAGTAAGCACAGTAACAAATATTGCAGTCAAAACTAATCATAAATAACTATTTTTGAAATATGCATGAATATCAAAAAAATTTTATGCTTATAAAAAAATTAAACTTTAAATATCTTTCAAAATCATGACTTGTTAGCATAAAATGCTTGAATATCAAATTCTTCATCAAGCTTATATAGTTTACAAAACATCATTTTCATATACATTTCAATTCATGTCTTCTTAACAATACTCTTCAAGGTATGATACATTTAAATATATTTTCATAATATAAATATTAATATAGTTAATATCATATATCAAAGCATAACATTGTAGTGCAAATACTATCATTTACTTTTCATAAATAAACAAAAATAGAACTAAAGCTTCTAAAGATAAATATAGCTAACACATTCTAGAATAGAAATCGTAATAGTATCAATGGATATGACAAGGATATATATCTCTGTGACAAGGCCTAGAACCATATTTAACCCCTAGCATAGGTAACACATCATTCTATGTCAAGGCCTAAAAAATATTACTTTCTAAAACATATTCAAATGTATAACTCATATTAATATGGTTCAGATCATAACCGGACAACTATCACGTTACTCAAAATAATATATTAATGACTTTCTTACAAAGCTAAGAGTTTTAACAAATCCTGTTTTTACATATCATTGCAAAATATAATGGAATCATATATCATTTAAACCAAACAATAACGAAACATTTTTCTTATATTTTTAAATATAATTTCGAGAACTATTTAATATAAAATCTGGTAAGACAATTTAAACATATTTATAAAACAATAAATAACATATCAAACCATATGTTTTTTTAAATTATAAATATTTATTTTTTTAATACTTTTAAATAACAGACTTGTAAATCATGTATATCATATATATTTATCAAGTTTAAACACATGTATTAATATTTTCATAAATAGATTAGATAGAGTCATCGGATACTTACCTTAATTGTAAATCCTTGATACAATATATTCCAATCTTTCCTTTCCTTTCTTCATCCAAACTTTCCTTTCCTTTCTTCAAATATCACCATTTTTCTTTTTTTAACTTCCTTCACAACATAAATATATAATTAATTAAAAACATATTAATTCATTAATCTATAATACATAAATCTGACTAATAAGAATGTAAAAGAATTCAAAATCCTACCTCATATAATTTTTACAAACTTGATCTAAATCCATTGGGTATGAAATCAAATCATCCATAGTTTCCTCTTTTTTTTTTCTTTTTTTCTCTTTTTTTTTTCTTCTCTTCCCTTTCTTCTCCTCCTTTCTTTCTTCTCTTCGTTCCTCCACAGCCTAAGCTTGACCACCTCCTCTTTCTCTTTCCTTCCTCTCCTCCCTTCTCTTTTATTCCTTTCTTCTTCCTCTTTTCTTCTCTGATTGCCTTTTTCTTTCTTCTTTTCCTTCTCTTTTCTCTCTTTATCTTTTCCTTCTTTCTCTTTCTTTCTTTCCCCTCTATTCTTCATCTGATCTCATAGCTAACGCCTCCCTCTTCTCTCTTTTCTTCTTCTCTTCTCTTCTTTCTCCTTTCTTTTTTTCTTCTCTCGATTTCACCTCACCCACAGCCCCTATCTCGTATAAGGGAGAGGCGGCGTAGAGGCCATTACGCGAGGAGGACGCGATCAGAAGAAAACTTTTTTTTTTAAGTTTTTTTACCTTTTTATGTTTTAGTCCTTATCATTTTTTTTATTTACATTTGCATTCTCAATTAAAATATGAGGTATTACAGTTGGACACTTAACGTATCTCACTTTATCAAAGTTGTGAATATCTTCTTATATTTAACACTAAATTATTTCATCACGTATTCATTAATATTTTATTTCTTAAATAATATCATCCTAATGAGATTAATATTTTAAAAATAAATACTATGTTCTAAATAACGACTTGGTGCAACTATTATTTTAGATATCTTATTTACTAAAATATAATCAATATACCTGAAAAGAATATAATGCTTTCCTATAGAAACTTGAATACACGAATTTTAAATGCTAATAACATGGTCATATGAGGTACTAAAGGAATATTTAAATAAGATAAATTTAATATCATTAATAGAAGTTATAGTTAAGTTAAGGTGTGTTAATAAAATATGGATTAGATTACCTTAAGAACTGAATCTTCTTCACCTAAGTTTGTCCCACATACACACCCATAAGGGTAGTCATCCTCCTCATACTAATCATGTTGAGGCCAGACCTTTATCTTCTTTAGTGAATCTAGCTTCTACTTTATCTTTTGATTCTATAACAACCTGCTTAGATTGCCGAAAGATTGTTAGAATCATATTTTGACTAAGATATAGCATCTTCACTATCATCTTAACACTGTTGGTAAATATTTTTAAATTTTGTTAGGGCATTTTTGACTAACACCACTCGAGTAGCTTAAGTTATTTCTATTTGTATTCTTTTTTATTGATCATAAAAGAGAAAAAAAAAAAGTAACTCATGCTTATGCCTTCACTTGTGTGTTAACAGCGAGAAGTAACTTATGTTTTATATAACTCATGTTTGGCCTATTTTATTTGTTTAACATATGCAAGTTATTAACTTGCATTTATCATGTGTTTATGAGTAATGCTTGGCATTATACCTTAATAATGACTAAATCTTAATATTTGAACTTGATATTGTTTATGGTTGTACATTGAGATTTTAAATTTGAACTAGATATTGTTCATGATTATACCTTGAAATTTAAACTTGAAATGATTAAATCTTTGAGATCAAATTTTGTCATGCTTAAATTTAACATATGCTCTTTTCTATAAAGGATATCATGATCAGATGTAGATTGGGGAGTCTTATTAAAATCTTATCATCAAGTGATTATCATGATAAAAAAATCTATATTAAATATCAGATTTTAATAATGAAAATAACTAATGAATTTGATGAATTAATGCATTGTTGAGATAAATGACATTGAAAATAATTTGACTAAGGACTCAAACCATCAGAAGATTTAATATTGAGCTAAAGAATGGATCATTGCACTGAAAGATTGTTGAAAAAATTAGATATCAAGTATAGGAATGGTTGGCCTACGTAAGATCGAACATCAAGCAGAAGTATATGGCAATGTGCTAAAAGATTTGATGATGTGCCCAAAGTTACAATGATATGGCAAAAGTTTCAACAATGCGTCAAATAAACGGTTGATTAATTAAGGTCTTCATCCAGATCATTTTAGCCCAATTTAAGTTGATATTAGGATGAAATAGAGCCTACTTATTATAAAAGTTTACAACAGCTATTAGGCTTAAAATTGGATTGGAATTAGATCTATTAGAAGACAAAAAATATAGCCTAAACAGGTAATGGTATTATTAGACCTAAGTAGTGATACTATTTGAATAGTCAACAAATGTCATTTACATTTTATTAACATTATCTACAATGGTAACACCCATGATGGTAGTAATATTGCCTAGAGAGGTGGTGATAATACCTATGGTGGTGATAATTCATGTCAAAAATTATAGTGACAATATCTCCCTTGCCTCAAAATCATAAAAATTTATATTTTTGACTCAAATTTTTAAATTTTTTTGTAGCTTTGAGTTTATAAATATTATAACTCTCTCTTTAATATTATTTGAGTAATCTCTACCTTCTTAAATTAAGTTATCATTCTAAGTGGTCGAAAATGAATGTTCTCCTATAAAATATTGAGTGTAAAAATTCTCTCTTAATTTTGAAAAAGAAAAAATTATGATAAAGATAGTTAATATTCAACAGACTAAACCACTATAATTTCATCTCTTATTTATGTCTTATTATTTGTGATTGTTTATTTACTTATTATTATTTAATATTCTATGTTTCTCAATATTTAGTTAACTTTGTTTCTAAATAACTTAAATAATAACTCAATTTAAGTTGAACTTAAAGTAAAACTTGAGCTAGTTCAGTATGGTCCTTGGGCTCAGATTCGAGCTTGAGTATGGTTCCATTGGATCAGGATCGATTTGAAATTCAACTTAAATTCTAATTGAGCTAAATTAAAGTTTGATTCAAATTTGGCTAGGTCTTCCTGTGTCAAGTAGCACATTCCAAAGTGGGCATATCTATTTCAGAAGGAAAGAATAGATGGAACGTTCTCGATGATAAGGGTCTCGTTGGTGCTATTGTTACTTCTATGGAGCAAAATCTGAAGCTTACTTCGTTAGATAGTGAACTCAAAGATCTCGTAAGATATAAGACTTATTAGGAGATTTATATATCATACAATCACAAGACCCGATATAATCTACTTAGGATATCTTTTTAGGAAACATCTTAGAATGTTATAAAAAAGATTATTTTTTAAGCAATGAATAATCTAAATATAACAAGGTATTGTGATGCTAATTGGAGAACTTGGTCACCTGTAAGAAGATCAATATATGAATATTGTATTTTTCTTAAGAATTCCCAATCTATTGGTAGATAAAAAATAATAATAATTAACTATTTCTCATTCTTCAGCCAAAGCATAATATTCCCAAGTTTTTTTTGTTTTTTACACCGCATTTACAAACCCTTAAATAAAAAAGCTTGTTAGACATAAACTGACAAGAGGCAACTAAAAGAAAATGCTATGGGTTGCTCACCCCATTATGAAGCCAAAACTTTAGATTTATCAGACTAATGAATGAATCTTGGATCTTTAACTTGCCAATATGGTCTTAGAAGTTACTGTCCCTGTTCACTGTGAAAAATATATATCCAAAACAGAGAACAAGACTTTTGAATCATCAGCAAAGTACAGTAGAACCTGTAATTTCGCAAGGATGCTATGCGCTGCAATAAGTTTGACTTCATGCTTGCTTATGCTCTGCAAGGTGGACCAGCGGCATTTTTTCTAATTTTCTCTTGAATCTGGGAATCACGTTAGGAGTAAACAATAATACCCAGATTGTGCCACATGCCCAAATGATGGTTCAAACATATAAACCAACAAGCTATGCTTATTAATTTATATTATTAATTTAGAAACTGTTGTCGGTGTTAGCATGATTTACCAAGTACATCAAACTTATTATCTGAAGCTTTTTCGCTGTGATGTCTGAGCTCACGTTCAGTGATATTAGAACTGCCGTGACTTATAAAAGCATAATCTAATAATAAAGAAACCAGGATAGGTGTGGTCTTCATCTAAGGCCACAGAGTCGTAAGATATTGTTTGGTGAAGCCTTTATCACAAGAAAAAATCCACTTAAGTTGGTTGCATGTGTAGATATTCTTCTATGATGACCCCACGTCATCTGATCCTGGGTCATCCAGCCGTCTGATGAGATAAAGATCGGGAGATATTTGATCGCTACCCATGAGCTACAGCACAAAAGTTAGTCACGGGACAAATAGGACATCAGAACGGCATACCTCCTCAGATCTCCCTTCCCCACATCGCCATTCCCCCTCCCTGCTCCTCGCTATAAATCCATTGATTGAGAAAAACCAAGCTCATCAAAGCTGGTTCTTCCTTTCTGTCAGCATCGACATATTGTGTGAGTGCGAGGAATAGAGAGAGCCGAATGGGTGGAAGGGAGACGGACAAGTCAGTGACGAAGCTTGCCGTTCTTTTCTTCAATTCCTTTCTCGCACTCCTGCTGTCGACTACTCCCGTCAACGCACTCAACATCGGCGTCCAATCCGTCAACGTCGGCATCTCTGCGGTTTGCACTCTCAAATATATGCCACCACTTTTTCTACTTGCTCCTCAGCGTATCCAATGTCGCTGTTGCTTTCAACTACTTGGACTTAATTGGAACGCTATTTTTTCCACAGAGCAAGCAGCAATGCAGCAGAAAGTGCGAGTCTCAACACTGCAATGGTAAGACATATTCTTTCATGCTTTGTGTTGGATTCAGGATTTGGACCGTGTTTTGTGTTGGCTTTGCTCATGGTGATTGGGTTGCACAGTTCCTCCTTTCTTAAGATACGGAAAGTACTGTGGTATTCTGTACACCGGATGCTCAGGGGAGAAGCCCTGCGACGCACTCGATGCCTGCTGCATGGTCCATGATGCCTGTGTTCAATCCAAAAACAGTATGTGCACTCTTCTCTCTTCTCTTGAGCCTTCTCACTGCCATTTCTCTGTGTCAGTACCATGTTCTGATCCATGTTAATGAATTGATGGATACAGATGACTACTTGAGCCAGGAGTGCAACCAGAACTTCCTCAACTGCATTTCCCGGGTGAGGGAATTCGGAAAGGGTTCGTTCAAGGGGAACAAGTGCATGGTGGAGGAAGTGGTGGACGTGATCAGCCTGGTAATGGAGGCGGCCCTGTTGGCCGGGAGGGTTCTTCACAAGCCGTAGAAGAAGATATATGAAGAGAGACGATCCACGGCGTTGTGGGCCTCTCTAAATAGGTTGCAACATCACGGCAATTGCTATTCGTCTTGTTGGTGATGGAAGATTCACACACTGTTTGGTGGTCTCGTTGCCTCTTTACCTTGTTTTACTTGGCGAAATGTGTGACCATTGTGATATTGACTGCATATGGTTCGTATGATATCCTTAGAATCCGTTTGTTTCTTATGACTTTCTTGTGGTCGGCGTCAAAGATCCAACTCAAATTTTGGAGGGCGACTGTGAATTCTGTACAGCTTGTGAGGGTCCCATGGAAGTCGCACCCATAACTTTTTATCTCAACCACTGGTCCTGTTACGACCACTTTTGATCTCACGTGGCAGTTGCCGACGTTCTGGCACGTGCTTACACGTGAAGTTGGCTTAGGTGATTCCCGAGCCATGTAACCAAACAAGCGGCATCAATTCGTTTGACAGTACCGTTTTGGCTATATACTGCAGAGGGTTAGACCCCCAACCTTTATTGGACCCAATGTCATGGAAGGAATCAGATTAGACACCGAGCTGTCGAAGTTAAAGGTGAAATCAACCTTTCCGTTTCATATGTTTGGTGAATCGAGATGTATATTGTCACCTGTGTTCAATTCGACACGAGCAAAGGCTCACCATGACCCGATGCATCGAAGATTGGATTAGTCAAATGGAGATACAGTAGATAGTATCAAAATATTAGAAGCCGATGGTTGGATAAAAAATTGAGAACCAGATCATAATAATTCGATCTATTAGTTAGGCCGAGGATGTCTTGCTTAACCTAATCAATTTATTATAAATTATTGGGGAGATATGAGTTGAAACTAAAATAGAATTTTCAAAGATCATAATCAAAGAGCATACTAAAAGTTAATATTGAATGAGAAAATTAAATTCTTCATTACATTAAAATAATCAAATATAAGTAATATCTCTCTTGAATGAACTCAATCCTAAACCCGAAACTCTTGTACCCCTCTCATATAAATCCTCAAAAACACTTTTCTCTTGACTTTCTCTAGATCTATTAGAAAAAATCTCATGAGTACTCAAAATATTTTACTTTGTCTTTCTTTGCCAAAACCTTTAGATTTATAGTGTGCTTATATGAAGAAATCCTAACTCACTAAGGACTCCTTTTTCTACATAAATCCTTAATCTTAATCCTAATCCTATAAAAAATTAGAATCTAATTAGGATTCCTTCAACTAAGTTTGAATTTAATTAAAACTCATAAAATTTTTATCAATTCTAATAATATTAATCTTTGTGAGTCTTTTTTTTTAACTTTGTGTCTCCTGCATAAAACTTATAAACTATTAGCTTGAAAAATTTATCACAAACAAATTAGTTTTTGGTTCAACACTTGATTCTAATAGACTACCAATGCACCATGTGCATTCGGAATCAAATCAACGATGGTACTTGATTATGGTCCTAATTCATTAAGGACTTCACTTTCTATGCAAATTTTGAATCTTATAAAAGTTCAAATCTAATTCGATCTTTTTTAAGCTATTTAAATCTAATTAAGACTCATAAAATACTTTCCAATTCTAATAATATCCACCTTTCTGAGTATTTTTATTCTACTTTATGCCTCTACACAAAATCTATAAATAATTGACTTGAAGAATTTATCATAATTACATAAACAAATTAGTTCACAATCTAACACCTACTTATAATAAATTGTCAATGCACCATATGTAGTCGGAATTGAATCAACAATGCTATTTGATTATGGAAAGAGACACTCATCTCCTAATCTTATGATCGACAGATCATTTTGATACTCACTTTATCAAAATCCACCTTCATTGTTAGATCATTATCCAAATCTAACTTACTAATCAATTTATTATTTATTAAATCAAAATAATTCTTCTTGGATTAAATACATATATAGAATCTAAATGTGAACTCCTCTCAAAAGATGCATTGAGGCTGAGAACATCTTCAGTACCATTTATAACAAGAGAACACTCATTGGTCTTTTCTTTTTTTTTCTTTTTCCCTCAAATAATTTTATTTGATATGTTTGTACTTTTTGCATCTAGCACTGAATATCAACTGAAAACTTGACTCTTGCTCTTGACCTATCATGTTGAGATCCACCCTTATCAAAAAATCATGCTCATCCACTTGTTATAAATTTGTTCTTTTTATATCTCACCATCTATATTCTTAGATTTATTCTTTTTCTTGATATTATGAGATACAAAAGTATTTTTAACTTGTTTAACAGTTATTATATATTTCTCACATAGTATATATTAATAAAGTTATCACAGGAGTCAATGAGATTCTTTTGAAACTTGTTCAAGAGTTACAAAAGTATCTAAGATTATTTTGAACCTATTAGGATGCTTTACCAAGTCTTCATCTTCTTCCACCATTAACCTATATATTTTAATAAATTTTAATATATTTAAAAATACTTTTAAAAAATATTCTACCAGGGAATAAGTATAGATAATAACTAAAAGGAACAATTTATTTTGAACAAAACAATACATGTCTTTCACATACAGCTATAAAAATTAATAACCCTTTTTGAATGGCAATCCCAAAAAAACATACTTCTATGTCAAAAAAATATATTCATAAAAATATTTGAAAAAAAGGATTTTAGCTATAGTAAAAGATTTTTCTTTAGTGAAATCGATTTTCACCAAACATTAAAAAAGTTTTATTGTTAAAAAAACAAATAATAAAGTCTTAGAATAATTGAAATTAACATACCTCGAAGAACTTCAAATTTTTTAAGATGAACTATTCACATTAATTAATGTATTAAACTCCTTAATATCACTAAGTTAAAATTAGTTGTTGTAGTATGTAGATGTGGTATGTAGCATAAGAGTATGTATATTGAATTCTAAATTTTTTTTCATCTAATTTTCACAATAGAAATATATATTTCTATTATGAATAGTAGGGTATGATTTGTTGAATCTTGGATTTTGATGATGAATTCAATTGATAGATTATATGATCTAATCTATATTATTGAGAAAAGTGTGTAGGATTAACTATGATAGTAATGAAGACGTAAAGCAAAATGACATGCCGGAGTCAAATGTGATTAAACCATTAGAAGTTCGAGAGTTCGTTGGAAGTTCGAAGATTCATTGGAAGTGCTGCCAGAACTAGCCAAGAATGAATCGGGGGCTTGCCGATAGGTTGTCGGAAGTTCACCGGAAGGTTCGTCGGAAGTTCACGGAACTCACTGAGAAAGATCGGAGCATACCAAAGGAGACTTATCGGAACTCACCAAGATCGTCGTAAAGTCTGGGAGCCTGACGGAAGTCCACCAGAAGATGTTCGAGGGTTCATCAGAAGTCCGTCAAAAGTTCATCGAAAGCTCACTGGAAGAAGACTTGATTTACTAGTTTATGTTTTTGCTTAGTACGTCTTCAATGTCATAGTTAGCATGTAATTAGGGTTAGGATTAAGTATTAATCATAATTAACTCTGGTAGGGGCCAACTAGGACTTAAATGGACTCGATTGGGTTGGATTCAAGACCCATCCAGATTGTTGAAATTTGTCTAGTGGTGGCACCACCAGACTGGAGTAGTGGAACTGCCTAGGGAATAAGTTCCCAAGTACACTGGGCTGTGATACTACCCAGGTTAATGGTGGTACCGCCCTATCACGAACTTAGTTGGTTTTGCCTAAGCCGTGTGACACCATTGCGTGTCACCGTAAAGGTCAGCCTCCCCAAAATCTCCTACGATCCCTTAGGACTTGCAAAAGAGAAGACGGGACAGCGAAAGTGCTTCACATAGGATCCATAAGCCACCCTTTCAACAAACACTTTATAGCCAAAGCAAATTCCAACCATGGACATCACAAGCTCAGAATGGTTGCACAACAAAGGTATAAGATTGGTCCACTGCAGACCGAATTCTAGTACAAGTATTCACTCGATGCAAACTTTATGTACAAGCCTACAGTGGCTACCAAACTCACTCAAATGAGGCATTAGCTTTTGGCAAGCCCTTTATAGTACAAGTATTCACTCGATGCAAACTTTATGTACAAGCCTACAATGGCTACCAAACTCACTCAAATGGGGCATTAGCTTTTGGCAAGCCCTTTATAAGCTTTACAAGCTATAACAAACCAAAAGGGACATGGACACACATAAGCATTACACCTAACAAGCCGTTTATAATTTATCCGTGACATTCTCTCCTACTTATTCTTTCGACATCTTCGTCAAAGCCTTTGCTGACGCTGCAACTTCTTTTCTTTGCTAGATCTTCGATCTTTTGCTCATGCTGCGATGTACCCCTTAGCTCCCCCTCCGCTTGTTGTTGTTGAATTGTCGAACTTTAATCCGTCATACTGCTTCAACTCGCCAATAACTCTGACTCTAGTGTGGGGTTGGCAGAGTTGTGCTGATCCTTGTTAGTTCTTACGAATTCATCTGATGAAGGGAAAAGACCATCTTTGATATGCACCAGTCTTCAAATTCTTCTTGTCTCTTGAATTGGATAGATACTTATTGGAGCTTTAACAAGCATCGCCTCGCAACCTTTGAAGTTTTCAGGTCCTTCCTCTGCAAAATTTGCCCATCGAATCTTCTTCCACTTAGTTGTCTTGCCCAAGTAGGTTCGCATCATTTTCGCCTTCGATTGATATTCAATTGAGAAATGAAACGGACAATCTACTCTTAGTGGTACTGATCACTATTGGTGAGGACTTGACAACTATTTTCTTCCATTAGTCTCTTCGAAGGGTCTTCAAATTTGGGCAGAGCTCCTCTGTTAGATAACCAAGAGAGCTAGGGTACTCGGTTTCACCCATTCTCTTGAGAGTTGAGAAGGCAAAGGTTACTTGATTTTGCCCGCCTCCTCGAGATTATACTTCATGCGTCGAGCTGGTTACTAGACTTCGTCTGCTCTTAGCTCACACTTCCGAAGTACTTGAAGTATTTGCAATCCTTGCGCTGAGTCAGCTACTATGATTCGCCTTCTCATTGCCGTTGAACTTCTGGAATGCAAGAAGTTATCACTCCAACTTGGAGTAAGTCTCCGATAGATTTGGTCACCTTTGGGATTGTACCGCCTTCTTCGTCATTTCTGCCGCCAACTCCTTTAAGTAGCAAAGGTACATCACTGTGTACTGCCTACTCCGATCCTTGGTCATGCATTTTTGTATCGACCCGAAGTCCTTCACTTATGGCTATCTTGATGACAAGTCTATTGACACCGGTCTTACAAAGTTCTCTGGCCTCTACCCTTCAGCCTTATCTTGGTACATGGAGTTTGCCAATGCATTCTCCTCCTCCATGGCCCATATCATGATCAAGCACTCTCCCTCTATGAGAGCAAGGGATCGATGACTCCCCGGAAGTCCCGCCTCTACGGTACCATGGCACTGCATTGCCCATGGCACTACTATCCATTATCTCGCATCTGCGTCCCTTCTTCACAATCGGTAGATCCGCCTCTGCGGCACTGCGGCACTCCTTCGAGTTTACCTTCAATCTAACCAATGATTGATCTTAGGTAGCTGAGTCCCTCTGGACTCGTCATTGCTTCCTCGCCCTATTTCAACCACCTACTTCGACACCTCTGTGTTCTCTGAGTAATTCCACTTGGTCGCTGGAAAGACAGACTGCAACTCCCATGCATGGCCACCGCCATTCATGTTGTAGGGCTTGCACCGCTTATGTTCTCCTTAGCTTCATTGGTCGCAACGTTCGCTTACTCGGCCTTGTCCTTTGACTTGCCGAGCTCCCTTAAGCGAATGTAAGCTCTAAAGTAGTCCAACACTTCAGCCACTCCGATCATATCTCTGCATGATTTGGTCCCCCCCATGGGACTCACTGGTACTTGCATCTGAGCTTCTTCCTCGATAGTGCATAGCCCCCATAAGCTGATGCCCAAGGCTTTCATTCAATGCAGCATTCGATGCACGCACGGAAGATCCGCCTCTATGGTACCATGGCATTCACTATTTGAATCCATAGCTCTTCTTGCTGTCGTGTTGTTCACCAAAATGGAGCTCCCAATTGTTGCTCCCGATCATACTTCCATATGACCATGTCCCTCATGGGACACACTGTGTGTATCGCCTTGCCACGAACCATTCCACCATGATCTGCTGCATTATGTCGCCTCCTGGTGACATCTCCTTGCATTCTGATCCCTGTGATATGAACTCGAACTATGATATCTCCATGTGTGGACTTCGCCAACACATCACAGGGCCTTTGCCATCTTCGATTCTGTTTGCTCCTTTGGCAATCGACCTTCGTCCACCCGCTCTCGGGTCACACTCGGACGAAGCATAGCTCTAGGGAAGTCCATCGCCTAGTAGCTCCTCTAAAGTCCCCTGACTTCGCTGAAATTGGTGCACCATTATTTGGATCCTAGGACTCTACCCTTACCAACATAATCTCCACTGTATACCGCTTTTCTCATGGCAACTCGAATAGCAACACTATGGCATATTCTTCAAGAGTAACTACCTTTGCATCCTCTTGCCCCGTGCCAAGACCTTTTTGATAACAACTTTGCTTTTGCAAACTGTGTCACCTTAGTTCCTCCACCAAATGCTTCATCGAGATAAGGTGTATGTGCCTCAAAGCTCCCTTCGTCTCTGGCACCATGCAAGATGAGTCTACTCTATATGAATATGAAACCTATGGAACGACATGATCCTGTTCCTACCTCTACAAGAGTCCATGTCCTTGACCTTTGTCTAAGAAAAGCTCCAAGCCTCCACTCCATGTTCCATCTTCTAAGTCAACTCCCTTCATGCGGCTTGGGTACCTCACCAAGTTACCCCCAAGTTGCTCTGCTTCTTGATTGGCATTACGTTAATGGTGGCTCTCACGCCCACCATTCCACGGGTCAGCCCTCTGTTGAGTCTGATCTCACTATCGGCTCCAAGTGTAACTTCACTTTGTGTTGCCTAGAGTTGCTCCCCCACTTGATCTCGCTATGCGTATACCAACGCATCACCGCTTGCGAGATCATACGACGACTCCTTGTCGCTCACTCGATCCATCGAGCTTTGTCTTGAGGTACTCCTCAACTGGTGCAGTTCATTGCACATGATTCTCCCTTTGGAGAATTGGGACTTATCCCTCCAGGATATCTACCCCATTGGAGCAACTTCTCTCTTCGCATCCTTCTCTCTGGAAGTTTTGGAGACCACCATCCCCTTGGACTACTCCGCCTTTGTTGAACAAATTATGCCCAATTCTGCCTTCGCATACGCACTTGCTAGATTATGACACTTCGCCAATATAACTCGCACTGCACCCCTCTAAGTCTAGCAACATGTTGAACCTGCTGCACACTTCAGCCTCTTATGAAAGTATCCTGCACATGCTGAAGAGAAAGTTTCAATGCTCCATAGCACCAACCTTCGGCCACCTTAGGATGGCTACGGATATTCTATCGTCCGCATGCAAGCCCTTGCATGAGTATCGGATTCCTTGAGTTTGCAACTCCCCTCACCTTTGTGAGCTTTGCATAACTCTTTCGATCGTTGAATAACCCAATCCACCTTGTACGATCTTATCCTTTGCTAAGCACCTCGCTTTCCTTGAGCATCGCCAAGTTTGAGGGCCAACATCAAGCCATTGCTCGAACTCAGCCATCCCAACCTTTGTGCGCTATGTAATTCTTCTTAGCTTATTTGTCCTCGTGGTGCCTCTTGCGTGAAGGGTTGGCCATTCTTCTGAATGCCATTCTCGGATGCCCGCTCCTCTAAGCGACTCCTTCCCCTACAACTCTAAGTCCGTTTTCCAAACGGTCGCACGTGTTGGCTGCCCTCAACGTAGTCCCGCTAGGTCCTCCACATTTGCATGCTAAGTGTTTTTAAGTGGGCTTGTCCCGCTCTGATACTATCTGTCATGGACTTAGCTAATTTTGCCTAAGCCGTGCGGTACCATTGCGTGTCACTACAAAGGTCAGCCTCCATGAAATCTCCTACGATCCCTTAGGACTTGCAAAAGAGAAGACGGGACAGGGAAAACACTTCACACGGGATCCATAAGCCACCCTTTCGGTAAACACTTTATAGCCAAAGCAAATTCCAACCATGGACATCATAAGCTCAGAATGGTTACACAACAAAGGTATAAGATTGATCCACTACAGACCGAATTCTAATACAAGTATTCACTCGACGCAAACTTTATGTACAAGCCTACAATGGCTGCCAAACTTACTCAAATGGGGCATTAGCCTTTGGCAGGCCCTTTATAAGCTTTACAAGCTATAACAAACCAAAAGAGACACGGACACACATAAGCATTACACCGAATAAGTCGTTTATAATTTATCCGTGATAGCCCGGTAGTTATTAACTGTCAGGCGATGGTATCGCCCCTTTACAGAACCTGAAACCCTGTCAGGCGGTAGTATCGCCAAACTGGGCGGTAGTACTCCCTAGTGTCAAGGTCAGTTGGCAGTGGTACCACCACTGCTAGGATGTGGTATCATTAGCTCTCGAAAATCTAGGATGGGATCTCTTTTAGCTCCAATCTAAAGTCAATTGAGCTTATAAATGTCCCTTACTTCTCAACTGGCTAAGTACGTTGAGAAGTGTTAAGAACTGAGTCAAAACTATAGTAAAATTGCCTTGAAAAGTTAGAGTGTTCACCTTCTGAATTTTCACTTATAAAATATTTGTAAAAGGGTGTGAGCCACTTATAGAGTTCTGTAAAAGGGGTATTTGTTCCTTCTCTTTCAAGAAGGATTGATAGTGGAAGCCGAAAACCTCAACGGAGGAGGTTTCAAAAGTAGACGTAGGTCATTTGACCGAACCACTATAAATCACTGTATTCTTCTCTTGGTGTGTAAGTTTTAATTGCTGCATTCAATTCCTTACTTCACTATGCTCATATTCTCCTTCTCTACTCTCTTACGTATTCACTTGAATCAAACTTCTTTGTCAAAATTGCTTTCATCGGATGAAACTTTCTCAATGTATAAAGTATTCCAAAATTAGTTTAAATTGTCGATTTTTATTTGCTGTACTAATTCCCCCCCTCCCCCCCCTCTTAGTGTCACTATAGATCCTAACATGATTAGGATAGAAATGAAAATTTTTTTGTTTCTTATATGCCTAACAAAAAATCTAATTAGTTTGGTAAATCTTACCATTATATATAATGAAGAGTATTAATATATGTAACTTCTACTTCAAATATATTTTATAAGCCAAGCTTTTAGCTAAATAAAATTTTTCTAGCTTATCCTAAATAACTATGATAGAATCCTCATAAATAATACGATTGATAATTCATCAACATTGCAAATATGAAACAATATTTACGAGTCCATGACACAAGTATCTGTAATATTTACAAAAATAAGAGAACTAACAACTCATATGTCAGTACTCATGCGAGCTATGCACATGAATGGATAAATATCTCATGGCCATCTCTCATTGAGATCATTGAGAGTAAAGACTCTAAAATCATAGAGCCATGAGGGTGCTCGGGATGTAAGAGTTAGAAAATTTTCTTTTCGATATGAGACAATACTTCAAAGTAACAAACTTAAATCTAAAGAATCTGAGGTATCGTTAAGATGATATATCTCAAAATGATGTAAAACTATGATAGCACACATAAGAAATACAATAAGGTTGTTGTAACATTGATAATTGGGATGTATTGAGGGAATTACAAACTCCGTTCATGCTAAAGAACAAATAGTTTGTTGTGCAGTAGAAGTTACAACAATTTTGCTAAACCTCTACAATTCAAGATCATGTGAAATAGTTTTCAACATTAATGCTAAACATCTAAGATAAGTCTATGAAAGATAAACTTTTTTATTCCTTGATGGTTTGAAATCATGAGCTCAGTAGAAGGTCATGTGAATGTCCACAAGTTAGTAGGTACAATTGCTGAGGCAGAATGACTCATAAATTTCTCTATAGAGATAACAAAGAAAGAAATACTTATTAAAGAAGTGATCTCCAAAAGATTCTAAACGGAATGACTAAAAAATGAAAAGTGCTTTGTTGGTACATGGATTTAGAAGGATTGTCTCAAGTCTAACAAATATTTTTCGTGTAATGGAAAGGATCTAATAGTGGAATGATCACAATTAAAATAGGTGGTCAATGCAGTTATGGTTTCTTTCCAACCAACGGAGAAGGTGAGAGTAAAGGGGAAATCTTCTACCTGAAGCAGGTTGCATTTGAACAGCGATGTCTATCACCAAGACCTCACATGGGAGCTATATATTTACTAATTCATTGCAAAGTGAAGTCTAGGAGAAGCCTTGGCAAAAGCTAAAGAAGAAGATTGGCACTTCAATCTCAAGTTTGTCAGAATTGAACAGTGATGTAGGATTGTTATAATGATCTCACATTGGAGTGGTGCAATTACTAAATCTACTGTAAGGACAAGTGGGGGAAGCAATCAAAGGGAATGTTGGAAAAGGCAAAGGCATATAACAATCTATTAATATTTGTAGACATTAAGTTGAATAAAAATGTGACTCGGATTTAACTTCGTAGTAGACTAAGAGACAAAGTGATTAGGATTAAATTTTACAATAAGATCGAGCTACATAAAAGCAATCAATTTAGAGGCAAAGCTTATGTTAGAATGGTAAAGGTAGTTGGCATCCAAATTGGAGACTAGGAGTACCAAATTCATGGCACTTCCTTTGGATAATTTTCAAGTCCTATTAGGGTAGAGTTTCAAAATAAGGCAAAAACAGTAATCATATTATTCTTGAACTCTCTTTTTCATATGAATAGTGACTCTTCATGAATTGTGATACTTTCAAAAAGACATTGTACACACATATACTCATAGTTATGCAAGTGAGAATAAAAAAAAAAGACTTAGATTGATCCCACAATGATGTAGCTAATGTCAAAAGGCTTCAACATCAGGCAAGGGTCAATTAAGACAAACACTATTAAAAAATATGTTGGTGTGCCAAACAACTCAATTGCCATAGCCTTTTCCATGAGGATACAAGGTGAAATAATAGTTTAAACTCAATGAAGAAGTTAAATATCCAGTTAACAATCTATGTTGTTGGAAATGTTTACTTTGCTAGTCCCATTTTAGTTTGTCAAAAGTGTTTTTGTTTTCTATTTATTTTATAAAACTTAGAAATATTTCCAACATTGCACAAAGGAGAAAATAGTCAAAATAGCCTCATTCTTTTATGTCATGAGCTAAATTTTAAATGACTGACTTGTAATATAAAATATAAACTATCTCAGTATCCTAGAACCCACTAGGTGGCATTAGGTTTAATAAAATATAGTTAAATGTATGAGGGGTGATGCAATATCTTTAATGTGTCTATCTTCTTTTTGATAGAAGTGTTAGGTGAACATTAAGTCTAGACTTGTCTTCAAGACGTCTTTATGATTGTTCTGCTTATTTTCTAGAGCCTTTCATGCTTAATAAAAGATAATTGCTCTTTATTACTTGCAGTCCCTATTATCTTATCCTTTTCATGATCAAGGATGATCAAACCCAATATGCATCATACTCCAATTCAACTCAAACTCTATCTAAGTCATACTCCAATTCAGCTCAACTTCAGTTCAAGTAATACTATAATTCAATTTAGATTTGGTTGACTCAAATCCAACTCAATCTCAAGTAAGCTCAAACCGGAAGAAGAGTTGGACTTTGAATAAGAGTCCTATTTTAATTATGAGTCTAGGAGTTATCCAAGTCTGATTAAGAGTCTACGAGTCATTCAAGTCTAATTTGAAGAGTCATAGAAATCTATTTAGAGTAAGTCATCCAACTTTAGTTTGAATTCTTCCCCTCCACATATATAAAAGAAGGCGGGATGTGACAGCTAAAGGTGATAAGAAACCAACAACTCTAGCTAAACGTAGAGGGAGAGAAGACCAACCAGTAAGAGTCAACCTAGAGAATGGAGTAATTGGTCCTATAAGAGGAGACAACTAGAGGTTGTAGCAAATTACAGCCTCAAGAAGTTGGCAAGTTTGCCCTTGTGTGCTAGAAATTCGAGCTTTACTAATGAAGTCCTTCCATATATCCATCTTTAGGTATTCTTTTTTAAGACGACATCTATATAATTTTCCTATTTGTCCTCTCTTCTTTTAGCACCTTTATTGAGCTTCCCTCGAAGCATTAAATTTGTATAGAGGAAGGATCAAAATAATTAAGTCCTTACACCAAATAAATTGAAAATAACATTTATCAACTCGAGTTACATCCGCACATGAAGATGTACTTAATTGTGAACATGGAGAACATGAAGGCGCTCAAACCATCAATGCTAAATGATGAGCTAGCAAGATGTTGCCTTTGATAGATGACTTTGTGAACAATCGAAGACTTTTGTACGAAGATACCATCATAAAAAAGAATGTGAGTACTACAAGATTAGGTGTTAAAATAGTCATGAATGGAATGCAAAGGGTAAAAGCTTATTTTAGCAAGGTGGTTCATGAAAGAAGTCGATGGAATAGATTTTCCCATCTTAAATTCTATATTCAATGAGAGTTAAAACATTAAATTAGGAGAGTCATAATTAGGGACAATTAAACCCAATCCGAGTAATACTCTAATTTAACCTAAGCTTAAAGCTCAAGTTCAACTAGCTCAATGACTCAATTCAACTCAATCCAAGTTAGACTCCTAAGGCATCTTTTTTATTTAAAATAAAATATTTATAACTAAAAACTTTAAAATATAAAACATTAGGTCTTTTGTTGTTTCATAATTCATAAAGAGTTTTGGAAAGTAATATCCTTACTAGAACCCTATTCATGATATAGCATGTCGTGTTCATAGTTTCGGCCCAAAAATATTTGGGTAGGCTATGTTCATTTAACATGATTCTTGCTATTTCTTATAAGCTCTTATTCTTTTTTCTTTTAACTACTCCATTTTATTGTGAGTTTCTTGGAGTAGAAAAATTATGGTTGTACCCATTTGATTCACAAAAGTTTTAGAAATCATGGTTTTGAAACTCATCACCATAATCACTACGAATATATGAAATCATAAAGCTTTTTTTTTTATTTTGAACAAGTTTACAAAATTTTAAAAAACACTTAAAACAATCACTTTTGTGTGCCAAAAAGTATGTCCAAGTGTATCTACTATAATCATCAATAATTACAAAGGCGTATTTACTACCTCCTAGGCTTGTTGTATCAATTGATCCAAATAAATCTATATGGATCAATTGCAATGGTCTAGAAGTGCATATATGATTTTTTAATTTGAAACTACTTTTTATTTGTTTTCCTAGTTGATATGTATCACATACTTTATCTTTGACAAACTTGATGTTGGGCATTCCTCCTATAAGTTCTCTAGATGAAATTTGAGAGATTAATTTTATGCTAGCATGACCTAACCTTCTATACCAAAGCAAAGCATCATCATTTAAAGCTGAAAAGCATATTTTATTATAAAGATCGTCAATGTTAATAGTATACATGTTATTATATTTTAAGACAATCATAGATATATTTTTATGTGGTATTTCAATAATACAAGTATTAGATTCAAATCTTATGATATATCCTTTATCACACAATTGACTAATGCTCAGAAGATTATTGAATCTCAAATTTTGATGATGAAGGCAATTGATATGTTATTTGATCTAATCCATATTATTGAGATAAGTGTGTAGGATTAACTACAATAGCATGAAGACATAAAGTAAATTACCAAAGTCAAGTATATTGGGAGTTTGAGAGTCCATCAGAAGTCCGAAGGATCATCAGAAGTGCTGTCGGAACCAACCGAGAAAGAATCAGGGACTTGTTGAAGGTTTCGGGAGTTCACCGGAAAGATCGTCGAAGGTTCGCGGAGCTCACTGAGAAGGTTCAAAAGCTTGCCAAAGATTCATCGAACTTGCCATAAAGTCTGGGAGACTACTGGGAGTCCATCGGAAGAAGCCCGAGGGTGTGTGTCGAAAGTTCACCGAAAAGCTCGCCGGAAGAAGACTCGACGTTGCCGATTGTTAATTTGCTTAGAATTATGTTTCAATTTCGTAGTTAGTATATAATTAGCGTAAGGATTAGGTAATAATCCTTATTAATCCTAGTAGGGGCCAACTGGGCCTTATGTGCACTGAATTGGATTGGATTCAGGGCCCATTCAGTAGTACTGAACTAGGTCTAACGGTGGCACCGCCCCGAGAACAACTTCCTAGATGGTCTAGGCGGTGGTACCACCTGATAGGTAGTGGTACCGCTAGTCCATAGAGCCTGAAGACTTTGTGAGGCGGTTGTACCACCCAGTACACTAATAGAGTAAAGTGAACAGGCGGTGGTACCGCCAGTACTCAGAAATCTAGGATGTGACTCTTTTTGGCTCTATTTTTGAAAGCCAATTGAGTCTATAAATACCCCTCTTTTCTCTATTGGTAAAGCACCTTCAAAGAAGTTGAAAACTGAGTCAAAGATATAGCAAAATCTTGTTTGGATAGTTTAAGTGTTCACCTCCCTCTTTCTCTTTGTCAAAAATCTGTAAGAGTGTGAACCACTTGTAAAAGTTTGTAAGAGGGGTGTTTGGTCCTTCCCTTTGGATGTGAACACTTAAACTGTAGTGGTCCTTCCCTTAAGTGTTCACTTCCCTTGATGGAATCGCTATGTACTTTAGATGTGTAAGTTTTTAAATTTCTACATCTTACCTTTACTTAGCTCTAAATCATTTGGTCTTCTTCTCCCTACTCTCATTTGCATTCACTCAAACCATTTAGCTAAAACCTCTTTCGTCAAATCAAAATTTCTATACGAACCAACTATCTCCGAAATCGATTTCAAGTTTAATAGTTTTAATCTACTGCACGAATTCACCCCCCCCTCTTAGTTCCGCTCAGATCCTAACAAAGATTATACTTCAAACCATATACTAATAACATATCTTCAATCAAGAAGTTTGATTTGTTACATATGATTCCTTTGCCAATGATTTTACCTTTGTTATTGTCTCTGAAGGTAACATACCCTTCGTCTTGGCTAGTGAGCTTAGAGAATTGAGTTGGATCTCTGGTCATGTGCCTTGAGCATCCACTATCAAGGTACCATCTCTTGCTCTTAACTTGTGACTTTAAACATATCTACAAGAAAGGGGGTTTTCTTTTAGGTTCCAATTTGATTTTGGGTGCCTCATTAATCGATCTACCTAACTTATCATTTTGTATTGAGTCATTTATGTTAGAATCATAGTTGGCACTAAGGGCAGTAGTAATATTTCAGAAAATTCATTTCAATTGAAAAAATGTTTCGATGATTAAGTCCATATTGGTAAAATCATATCGAAAATGCTTAAACTTGTAATGAGTGAGGGCAGTGAGCAAGTAAAGTAATTTATAATATAAATAAAATTAGAACAGAAATTATAAACTCATTTATAGTGGTTCGGTCGTTCGACCTATGTCCACTCCCGATTCCCCCTTCGTTGAGACCAATCACCCTTTTACAATCCTCTTTTATAAGGTTTCCCTCATACTCTCCCTTAGAATACTCTCTATGCTTAAGAAGGAGAGACTCTATACTTTTATAAGGGTTTCAACTTTGAAATCATAGAGTTTTTGCTCTCTTTTCTTTCACAGTTCTTGCTATTCCAACCAAGAATAGCTGGGGTATTTATAGACACCAAGTGGTTTCAAAACTTGGAGCCAAAATTCAAACACCTTGAAATTTTAGGGTATTGGCGGTACCACCACCAATGCTGGGTAGTACCATTGCCTAAGTTTTCTGACACTGGGCGGTACCACTACCCATTCTGGTGATACTATTGCTAGACAGAGTCTCGGCTATTGGACCCAGGCGGTACCATCTCCTGCTTAGGCAGTACTATTGAATCTAATATTTTGATAATGAAATCAATTGGTAAATTGTTTGATCTAATCTATATGTTGAGAAAAGTATGTAGGATTAACTATGATAGCGATCAATGCATAAAGCAAAACAAAATACCAGAGTCAAGTTCGATCGATTCGTTGAGAGTTTGAGAGAGTTTGTTAGAAGTCCGAAGGTTCATTGGGAGTGTTATCGAAATTGGCCGAGAATGGGTCGGGAGCTTGCCGAATGGTTCGTCGGAAGTTCATTGGAAAGTTCATCGAAAATTCATGAAACTCGTTGAGAAGATCAGAGCTTACCAAAAAAGCTCGTCGGAACTCGCTAAGAAGAACATCATGAAGTCCAGGAGCTTACCGGGAGTCCATTAGAAGATGTCCGAGAGTTCGTTGGAAGTTTGCCGGAAGTTCGCTAGAAGCTCATCGGAAGAAACCTAGACTTACCAGACTTGTTTTCTTTAGTATATGTCTTAATTATCATAGTTAGCACATAATTAGGGTTAAGTTTATGAGATAATCTCACTAACCTTGTTAGGGGCCAATTGGGCCCCAAATTGGATAGGTTTGGGCCGGATCAAGGCCCAACCAAGTTGCTGAACCCTGTCTGGAGGTGGCACCGCTAGACTGGGATGGTGAAACTGCCCAGGGCTCAGTCTCCCAGAAGCTTGGGTGGTGGTACCACCCAGATTGGGCGGTGGTACCGCCAAGCAATTATTAATTGCCAAGCGGTGGTACCGCCAGACTGGGTAGTGGTACCATCCAGTTCTAATAGCTGACACTTTATTTGACAGTAGTACTATCAGACTAGGCGATAGTACCACCTAGTGTCAGGGTCAATTGGTAGTGGTATCACTAAAACTAGCGGTGGTATCACCAAAACTAGCGGTGGTATCGCTAGGACCCTAGAAATCCAAGATAAGACCTTTTTTGGCTCTATTTTTTAAGCCAATTGAGACCTATAAATATCCCTTACTTCTCAGTTGTTTTCACATAGAGAAGTGATAAAAACTGAACTGAAACTATAGTAAATTAGCATGTAAAAGTTGAGAGTTCACCTCCACCATTTCTAAGTGTGAAAGTTTGTAAAAGGAGAGTGAGCCACTTATAAAAGTTTTGTAAAGGGGTGATTGAACTTTGCCCTTTAAGAAAGATCAATAGTGGAAGCCGGTAACCTCATCGGAGGAGGTATCAGGAGTAGATATAGGTCGGACAATAGAACCACTACAAAATTGTCGAGTTTTCTTCTTGGTTCATATTTTATTTTCACTGCATTCTATTACTTCATTGCAATTGTCCAATCTCCTCTTCTCTACCCACTTACAATCTCATTCAAGTTAAACATCCTTCTAAAACATATGTTTATAAACAAAATATTTTCAATGTATGAAGTTTTTCAAAATCGCTTAAACGAATCAATTTTATTCGCTGCACTAATTCACTCCCCCCCCTTCTTAGTGTCGTTCTTGATCTTAATAGGTACCATCGCCTGACAGTTAATAACTACAAGTGATACCATTGCCTAGACCTCTTGGGAGACTGAGCTCTATATGGTTCCACCGCCCAGTCCTGGTGGTGCCACCACCAGATAGGATTCAAGATACTGTTTGGGCCACACTTGGCTCAACACAGCCCAAACTTGGGCCCAGTTGGCCCCTAATTGAGTTGGCCCAATTTCAACCTAATTACACTTTAATCTTACTTCAATCTAGATAATTATTATGAAGCATAAATTAATTTATTATCTGGTATATCATTGATCCATCGGCGCTTTGTCCGATTCTTCGACGTACCATCCTTTCTTGCGGCCTATTGCCTAATCGATAGTTGTCCTCCATAACTATGATCTCCTTGGTGTAATTTCGCTCTTCTTGGCCCGATGCTCGAATCCATGGCTCGAAGCCTTTTGTCGATACGTCAACCGATCCTTCAGCTCGACATCCAATCTTCTAAAATGTTCTCCTCCGACCCAATGTCTGATTCCTCCTACTTCAATTGTCTATTCTTGATTAAAGCTACCTGTGTCACTCAAAACATAGATTAAATTATAAACACTATCAATTGGTTTTATCATCAAAATTTGAGATTCAATAATCTCTCCTTTTTTTATGATGACAACCAATTGATGATAAAATTAACTTTAACTCCCCCTATCAATATTTATCAATATTATCATATTGATAAAAATAAAAAATTTAAAAAATCCAAGCACAACATGTCATCATAAAATCATGCATAATTATAATTTCAATTTAACATTTCATGTATGATCCTTACATCTTCTCCCCCTTTGTCATCAATAAAAATGAGAAGTGCATCTAGCTAGTTTTTGAGATATCTAAGTTTTACAACATACTAGCAAGCAATTTAGTAAGATTTACATCACTTTAAACATGCATGATCACCAAATCATCATAAGTTTTAAAGATGTGCAGGATTGTAAATTTTTTAACTTTGCACTTTGTCAGAGATCGAGCGGCACTAAGGGAGGGGGGGGGGGTGAATTAGTGCAGTGGTTAAGAACGATAAATTCGGCAATTTAAAACAACTTTTGAAAACTTCATATGTTGAAAATAATACTTCGATTAAATCCGCAACGAAAGATGCTTTAGAAGTAAATTGATTCGTAAGAAGGAGATGAGAAGGTAGAGCATCAAGGTGAAGATGGTTTGTAGTAAAATAAATTACAAGAATATAAACACAAACCAATTTATAGTGGTTCGGTCTTACGACCTACGTGCACTCCTAATTCCTCTTCACTTGAGGCCATCGGCTTTTTACTAGCTATCCTCCTTCCAACGGGCGAGGATGAACTCCCTTATAACACTTTTCCTTTTAACGGGCTTAGGAGGTAACTCTTACAAGGCCTCTCAACCCTCTCTAAGGCTAGATCACACTTTAGAATAAGAGGAAAAGTTTTGATACAATTTCAATAAGGTTTTTCCTTCTTCTTTCTCAGTTTTTGTGTGTGTTTGATCCATGGATGAGAGGAGTCTTTATAGGCCTCAAGAGGATTCCCAAATTTGAATCACTTTCGGTTTTTCCAGTGCTGGCGGTGCCACCGCCTGTTAGTGGCGGTGCCACCGCCTGTTAGTGGCGGTGCCACCGCTTGTCAGTGTCAGACACTAACAGTATACTAGGCGGTACCACTGCCCAGCCAACGATGCCACCGCCTGGGCTTGCTGTCCAGCGGCGGTATCATCGCCCAGCCCGGTGGTGCCACCACCTGGCTGGGGCGGTGGCTCTTCCAGCTCACTGGTTAGGCCTTAAACTCAGCCCAAACCAATCCGTTATCGGGCCCAATTGGCCCTTACTTGTTTTATAGGATTAACACCTAATCCTAAACTAAATTACATGCTAACTACAAATTTTAAAGACATTTCCTAAGCTATTACAAAGTCCATAAGTCAAGACTTCTTCCGGTGAACTTCCGGCGGTCTTCCGACGAACCCTCAAAAACCATTCTACGGACTCCCGGCAAACTCCTGGACTTCACAATGATCTTGGCGAGTTTGAACGAGATTCTTTGGCAAGCTCTGATCTTTCTTGGCAAGCTTCATGAAGTTCTGACGAACCTTCCGGTGAACTTCCGAAAGCCCTTTGGCAAGCTCCCTACTCGTTCTCGACCAGTTCTGGCAACACTCCCAACGAATCTTCGGACTTCCGTCGAACTCTCGAACTCCCAATAATCCATCACACTTGTCTTCTGGCACTTTGTTTCGCTTTACATCTTCATCGTTATCGTAGTTAATCCTACACACACACAAACAAAACTCTACTTCGATTTAGACAATTATTACAACACGAATTGACATTCTATTGCCCGGCACGTCATTGGTCGACGCTTCATCCAATTCTTCAGTGCATCATCCTCTCTTGCATTTTGTTGCCCAATCAGTGGTTGACCTTCGTAACCCCGATATCCTTGGCATAACACGCTCTTCTTGGCCCGATGCCTGGCGTACGAAGCTTTCTGTCGATTGTCGACTGGACCTCCAACTCGACATCCAATATCCTGACGTGATCACCCGATGCAACGTCAATTCCTCCAGTGTTAATTGCCTAATCCTGATCGATAGTAGACCTATGTAACTCAAAACGTAGTTAGACAATAAAACACAATCAATTAGCTTCATCATCAAAATTTGAGATTCAACAATCTCCCCCTTGTTGATGATGATAAATAATTGATGGCTAACGGAGTTAACCATAACTCCTTAGAGTTTAACCAACTCTTCAGAGTTTAAACACAGACCCTAAATAATCCCGATCATAGGTTACTCGAGAGAGACATCAAGACAACCGAATAGACTGGTGTGCTGTATACCCGTTCATATGATGGAGATTGCTGGTCTCATAGCCACCCGTGTGGAGACACTAAGGATACAGTGCAGGTGCTCATTGGGGAATGAGTTCATAAATTGATCCGTTTATGGAATGCTGGATGGTTATTGATACCTCACGTCAAACAACGATTTCATAATCCCATTAGCATATTTGGTCCTTAGACTTAAGACACCAAGGATGTCATGTATGAGAACTCCACTCTTTGATACTGGACTTATAGGTTTGGAAGTTCCAGATCTAGTATAGTCGATTATTGGGAGTGGTAGCCAACCTTACAAGGACTATTGAGTGTTAATAGAAGATCATTTGCTCTCGATATCATGAGAGGAATATCTCATATATTCTTGCTCGAACAAATCCTTGGCCAAGGTTATTCGGATTGAGAGAGAAAGAGTTCTCTAGGAGATTTTGACTAGAGCCAGACTTGATAAGAGACTGTATGCGCCTAACAACACCATGCCCGGTATAGGATCTCTGGGATATTAGATGGATGAGGAACTATATGCTAGTCATATATGCCCTGCAAGCCAATCACATGAGTGATGGTACTTGTGACTTGATATACACTTTTTCACCTTGCTTATTATTAGGCATTTTATCACTTTATCTGGCGTGTTGCATATATTGTGATGTCCTTAGATTTGTGTAATGGGAATCGGATCATGATGAGATCATGATAATGAGACCGATTCACCTTTAAACACAGACCCTGAATTATCATGGTCATAGGTTACTCGGGAAGGATATCGAGATAACCCGATAGACTGGTGTGTTGTATACCCGTCCATATGATGGAGGTGTTAGGATCAAAAGGCACTAAGAGGGGGGGGGGTGAATTAGTGCAGCGGATTAAACTCGTATTCTTGAAACCGATTTCGTAAAGAAACACAAGTTCGTAGGAAGATTTCGATTCGACGAAAGAGAACTTGAAAGTAATTGCTTGTGAAAAGGAACTAACTATGAACTTGCAGCCAAGAAATGAAATGATTCAGAAATATAAACACTCACACATTTAAGGACACAATGATGTATAGTGGTTCGGTCAAATGACCTACATCCACTCTTGAAGCCTTTGCGATGAGGCTCCGCTCTTCCACTAGCAAGTCCTTTGAAGGGGAAGGATCAAACACCCCTTTTACAACCCTTTACAAGATGTTCACACTTGTACAAGATCTCTCAAGAAGAAGAAGAAGGTGAACATTTAGCAAAGAAAACAACACTTTTCAAAACTCTTCAAAAGCTCAAGACTCAAACTTTTTCTTGCTCAAAAGGGTACTCTTTCAGCTGAGAAAGGGGGTATTTATAGATCAAAGTGGATTCAAAATTGGGCTCCAAATTCCAAGTGAATTTGGAGTTCCCATGTTCACAGTGGTCAAGGCGGTGCCACCGCTTTGTCGGCGGTGCCACCGCCTTTGTGTCGATCTTTGATCGCGTCTGAAGCGGTGCCACCGCCTAAGGCAGCGGTTTCCACGCCGTCGATCTCTGGCGGTGCTACGCTTGCACAGCGGTGCTACGCGCTGCTCTGATAGCGAGGCGCTTCATGATGAGAGCGCCGCTTCGATATCCGGACGCACTATAGTATCGGGGCGCTCACAAAGATGGCAGGCGGTGCTACCGCTTGCCAGCAAAAGTTGGCGGTGCCACCGCCAAAGCATGCATGCAACGTCAATGCACGAAGCGTATTTGGTTCGGTTTGGGCCAAAATTTTGGCCCAAACTCATCCTAATCAAAGCCCAATGGGCCCCCACTTTGGGTTATCTAATCCTAACCCAAAATACGTGCTAACTATGAATTTTAAAGACGTTTCCTAAGCTATTACAAAGTCCACATGACAACTTCTTCCAGCGAGCTTCCGGTCAACTTCCGGCGGTCTTCCGACGAACCTTCGGAAACCATTCGCGAGTCGGCAAGCTTTCGGACTTCACGATGATCTTGGCGAGTTCCCCCGAGCTTCTTTGGCAAGCTCCGATCTTTCTTGGCAAGCTCCGTGAACTTCCGACGAACCTCCCGGCGAACTTCCGAAAACCCTTCGGCAAGCTCCCTACTCGTTCTCGGTCGGTTCGGCAAGCGCTCCCAACGAATCTTGGACTTACGTTGAACACTCGCACTCCCAATGATTCATCAACCTTGTCTTTGGCCCTTTGTTTCGCTTTACGTCTTCATCTCTTTCGTAGTTACTCCTGCATAAACAAACACACTCTACTTCGATCTAGACAGTTATTACAACACGAATTGATATTCGATTTGTTCAAGACGCGTCATTGGTCGGTACTTCGTCCGATCCTTCGGCACATCGTCCTCTTTTGCGGTCCGTTGCCCAATCGGCGGATGACATCCGCAACCCCGATATCCTTGGCGTAACATGCATCTTGGCCCGATGCCCAACATACGAAGCCTTCAGCCGATTGTCGATAGAACCTCCGGCTCGACATCCAATATCTAGATGTGATCACCCAGCGCAACGTCAATTCCTCTAGTGTCAACTGTCTAATCCTGATCGATAGTAGACCTGCGTAACTCAAAACACAGTTAAACAATAAACCACAATCAATTAGTTTCATCATCAAAATCTGAGATTCAACAGGAGGTAGCTGGTCTCATAGCTACTCGTGTGGGGATACTAAGGGTACAGTGCTGGTGCTCATTGGGGAATGAGTTCACTGATTGATCCGTCTACAAAATGCTGGATGGTTATTGATACCTTACATCAGATAGTGATTCTATAGTCCTAGTAGTGTATTTGGTCCTTAGCCTTGAAACACCAAGGATGTCTTGTATGAGTACTCTACTCTTTGATACTAGACTTATAGGTTTGGAAAGTTCCAGATCTAGTATAGCCGGTTATTGGGAGTGGTAGCCAACCTTACGAGGTCTATTGAGTGTCAATAGAGGATCATCTACTCTCGGTATCATAAGAGGAATATCCTATGTATTCTTGCTCGAACAAATCCTTGGCCAATGTTATTCGGATTGAGAGAAAAAGAGTTCTCCGGGAGAATCTGACAAGAGCAAGACTCAAGGAGAGACCGTTTGGGGCCTGACAGCACTATGCCCGATATAGGGTCTCTGGGATATTGGATGGATGAGGAACTATAGATACATGGTAACTGAGGACAAATAGGTCCAAAGGATTGGATTCCTCTGTATCATCTGGGAGCCGTGGCGTAGTGGCCTGGTACGTCCGTAGTCGATGAGTTAGGTGAATTATTATGGAGATAATAATTCATTAAGTCAGAAGGAGTTCTGACAAGTATGACTTACGGCCAGCTCGATATTGGGCCTAGAGGGTCATACACATATGGTAGGTGTTGCGACAAGTAGAGGTTCGGATATGAGATATCCATTGAACCCTCTATCTTATTGGATATCCATTAAGCCCATGAATTATTGGATCCTGAGATGAGATCCAATAATTGCTAATAAGAGATTATTGGGTAGAGACCCACTAATCCAAGAGGCTTCAGTAATTGGATGGAGATCCAATACCCAATAGGGCAAAAGATCCATTAAGGTTTTCAGGGGGCCTCTATAAATAGGAGGGAACCAAAGCTCTATAGGCTGAGAGTTTCTTTTGGTAGCCACCTCCTGTTCTCCTCTCCCCAGAGAGAGAGGTGCATTGTTGCAATCCCTGCTGTGTGGATACCGCTAGAGAGGAGGATGCTTGACCTCCTTTATCCTCTCCCATAGATCTATAAGAATTTAGAGATATACGATCTCCCTAGGTACTTTCTTGTACACGTGCAGTTTTCGCGGATTTATTTTGATGCACTGATCCTCGCATGATGATGAAAACTTTCGATAGGAAATCTGGGGTGTTTTGTTTTTGTTCTTTCATTGTGCATGAGATGTCGCTCCCCTGACGGATTTCCCAACACTCTAGATACATGGTAGTTGAGGACAAATAGGGCCAAAGGATTGGATTCCCCTATATTATCTGGGGGCTACGGCATAGTGGCCTAATACGTCCGCAGTCGATGTGTCGGGTGAATTATTATAGAGATAATAATTCACTAAATCAAAAGGAGTTCTGACAAGTATGACTCATGGCCAGCTCGATATTGGGCCTAGAGGATCACACACATATCGTAGGTGTTGCGACGAGTAGAGGTTCTGATATGAGATATCCGCCGGAGCCCCTAACTTATTGGATATCCATTAAACCCTTGATTTATTGGATCCTAAGATGAGATCCAATAAGAGCTAATAAGAGATTATTGGGTAGAGACCCACAAATCCAAAAGATTTGGGTAATTGGATGGAGATCTAATATACAACAGGGTAAGATCCATTAGGGTTTATAGGAGGCCTCTATAAATAGAAGGGAACCAAAGCTCTATAGGCTGGGAGGTTCTCTTGGTAGCCACCTTTTATTGTCCTCTCCCAAGAGAGGAGCATCGTTGGAGTCCCTGCCATGTGGATACCGATAGAGAGGAGGACGTTTGACCTCTTTCATCCTCTCCTACAAATCTGCAGGGATTCAGGGATATACGATCTCCCTAGGTACTTTCTTTTACATATGCAGTTTTCGTGGATTTGTTTGTCACGCACCGATCTTCGCATGACGATAGAACCTTTCATGGAAATCTAGGGGTTTTATTTTTCTATTCTTCCGTTGTGTATAAGATGTCACCCCCTTGGGTTTCCCAAGAGTGGTATCGAAGCTAGGTTGTTCATACAAAGATCGGATCTTAAAATGCATGTGTTGTGATTTAGAATAATTTTATCGTCAAAATCGTTGGCGCAAAAGTGGTGAGGAAGGGCAGCAACTGTTGATGCCCTTGCTGCGCTCGTAGAACGACCAAAGGCAACTTACAGCCATAGCCACCGCTGATAGGCTACGGGTCGCAAGCAAGCAGTGCCTGTAGGCTGCCTGCACCTGCGGCCTACTGCTTGCCTGCAAGGGGTGGTTGACGCTCACAGGGGCAACGCCGCCTACGGGCACTGCCCCAACAAGGGCTGCGCCTGCGGGCATTGCACCCACGGGGATGGCAGCGCTTGTAAGGAAACAACCGAGGCGGCGGCGAGGGTGCGGGCGCTACCCATGCATCGGCAGCAAGGAGGTAACGCTGTATTGTCGTCATTGCGGGGCGCCCGACGCGTCCCCCCATGCAGAGGTGTCATTTGGCGAGGATGGCGACGCCGCAAACGAGCGAGGAAGGAAGAGACTATTTTTTTGGGCAAAAGATAGTTTTACCCTTGAGAATTTATGAAATTCTAATTTTATCCCCTTGGTCGAATGACCAAAATACCCCTTAAAATTTAGAAAATTTCCTATATATCCCTTTTTTCAAAAAAATATTAGTTAATTAAAATATTTAATTAACTATTATTATTTATCTAGTAGTCCTATATAATAATATATACATGTGATGTACGATATGGACAAATGATCATGGACCATGTGATGTGATGTGTGTGTACATGTGATTATTATTATTGGGGCCTACGAGCCTCTATTTTTTTCATTTATTGTCGGACCTACGTATCTGTAATTATATTATAATTACATGAAGAGACACAGTGGGAGTGTGGAAGCAATAGCGGGACCCACGAGGTTGAAACAGACGATCTAACGCATGGAAATGCGTTGAGATGTCGACGGAACTAACGAAGCGAGATGGACGATCACAAGGCATGGAGATGCGTCGAAACATATATAGATCTTGATGTGAGTGATTGGGCCCATTGGCTCGGGCCTAATCACATTAGGATGTGGTCCATGATCATCTGGTGTGATTGCTCATGTGATGTGTGATTGATTATACACCTACTAAATATATATATATATATATATTTACATGCGATGTAGATATATATATATATATATATATATTAAATATGAATATGTGTGATACGTCATATTAGGAGACCAAATTAAAAATCCCCTCTCTCAATAATATTAAGTCGGTAAACGTGAGGCAATTAGATTGATCCATGTGGCCTTCCATCATTATAGGTAGGAATCGATTCCCGGTGTATGTTAAGTTGGTCATGTCTCTCGAGACTCACCTATATCGTGATTTGCTATCTTATCTACGACATAGAGATGTCACCGGTGACCTGAGGATATGGTATGCTTGGTCGAGTCCCTCGAGGATATATCATCGAATCAGACTCATCTTGTAACGATGGTGATGACTTAACTAAACATCATGGTTGGTCGAGTCCCTCGAGGCCATGGTGTTGGGAAATCCACAAGGGGAGCGACATCACATGCGCAGCGGAAGAATAGAAAACAAAACCCCAAATTTCCCATAGAAAGTTTTTGTCATCGTGCGAAGATTGGTGCGTCAAAAACAAATTCGCAAAACTGCATGTGTAAAAGAAGATACCTAGGGAGATCGTATATCCTTGAATTTCTACAGATCTGTGGGAGAGGATGAAGGAGGTCAAACGTCCTCCTCTCTAGCGATATCCATACGGTATGGATTGCGACGATGCACCTCTCTCTCTAGGGAGAGGAGAACAGGAGGTGGCTACCAAAAGAAACCTTCAGCCTATAGGGCTTTGGTTCCCTCCTATTTATAGAGGCCCCTTGAAAACCCTAATGGATCTTTTGCCCTATTGGGTATTGGATCTCCATCCAATTACCCAAGCCTCTTGGATTAGTGGGTCTCTACCAAATAATCTCTTATTAGCAATTATTGGATCTCATCTCAGGATCCAATAATTCAGGGGCTTAATGGATATCCAATAAGATAGGGGGTTCAGCGAATATCTTATATCTGAACCTCTACTCGTCACAACACCTACCATATGTGTATGATCCTCTAGGCCCAATATCGAGCTAGCCGTGAGTCATACTTGTCAGAACTCCTTCTGATTTAGTGAATTTTTATCTCTATAATAATTCACCCAACTCATTGACTACGAACGTACCAGGCCACTACGTCATGGCCCCCAGACGATATAGGGGAATCCAATCCTGTGGACCTATCTGTCCTCAGTTACCATGTATCTATAGTCCCTCATCCATCCAATATCCCAGAGACCCTATACCAGGCATGGTGCTGTTAAGCCCATACGATCTCTCCTCGAGTCTTGCTCTTGTCAGATTCTCCCAGAAAACTCTTTCTCTCTCAATCCGAATAACCTTGGTTTGTTCAAGCAAGAACACATGGGATATTCCTCTCATGATACCGAGAGCAGATGATCCTCTATTGACACTTAATAGCCCTCGTAAGGTTGGCTACCACTCCCAATGACCAGTTGTACTAGATCTGGAACTTTCCAAACCTATAAGTCTGGTATCAAAGAGTGGAGTACTCATACAGGACATCCTTGGTGTCTCAAGTCTAAGGACTAGATACACTACTAGGAATATGGAATCATTGTCTGACGTGAGGTATCAATAACCATCCAGCATTCCGTAGGCGGATCAATCAGTGAACTCATTCCCCAATGAGCACCTGCACTGTACCCTTAGTGTCCCCACACGAGTAGTTATGATACCAACTACCTCCATCATATGGACGGGTATATAGCACACTAGTCTATCCAGTTATCTCGATGTCCTTCTCGAGTAACCTATGACCAGGATAATTCAGGGTCTGTGTTTAAAGGTGAATCGGTCTCATTATCGTGATCTCATCACGATCCGATTCCCATTGCACAGATCCAAGGATATCACAATATATGTAACATGCAAGATAAAGTGATAAAACGCTTAATAATAAGCAAAGAGAAAAAGTGCATATCAAGTCACAAGTGTTATCACTCATGTGATTGGCTTGCAGTGCATATATGACTAGCAATCTCCCACTTGACCTAAAGCCAATCACCAACATGTTTGATCCCCATCAGACCTCTGTGATGCTCAAAGACAATCTGAGTCAATGGCTTTGTTAGTGGATCTGCAATGTTATCTTCGGATGGAACTCTTTCCATTACTATATCTCTTCGGGCGATGATCTCTCTAATAAGTTGGAACCTCCTCAGAACACTTCTAATAAGACCTAGGTTCCCTTATTTGAGTAATCGTCTTGTATTTGTCGTAATATAAAGGAATCAGCTCCTCGCTGCTCGAGATGACTCCTAGATCTGCGATGAACTTCTTCATCTAGACTCCCTCCTTTGCTGCCTCTGCCACAGCAATATATTCCGCCTCTATGGTCGAGTCAACAATAGTGTCTTGCTTGGAACTCTTCCAGCATACTACTCCTCCATTCAGGTTGAACACATACCTGCTAGTTATAGGTGCCCTACAAGCCAATCACATGAGTGATTACACCTGTAAAACGTTGCGTCAATCTCTTTGTTTATGATTATTAGCATTATCTCACATTATCTAGATATATATTGTGATGTCCTTAGATCTGTGCAATGGGAATTGAATTGTGATGAGATTATGATAATGAGACCGATTCATCTTTAAACACAAACCCTAAATTATCCTGGTCATAGGTTACTCGAGAAGGACATCGAGATAACTGAATAGACTGGTGTGCTGTATACCCATTCATATAATGGAGATAGCTGGTCTCATAGCTACTCGTGTGGGGATACTAAGGGTACAATGCAGGTGCTCATTGGAGAATAAGTTCACTGATTGATTTGCCTATGGAATGCTGGATGGTTATTGATACCTCACGTCAGATAGCGATTCCGTAGTCCCAGTAGTATATCTGGTCCTTAGACTTGAGACACCAAGGATGTCCTGTATGAGTACTCCACTCTTTAATACCGAACTAATAGGTTTGGAAAACTCCAGATCTAGTACAACTAGTTATTAGGAGTGGTAGCCAACCTTACGAGGGCTATTGAGTGTCAATAGAGGATCATCCGCTCTCAGTATCATGAGAGAAATATCTCATGTGTTCTTGCTCGAACAAATCCTTAGCCAAGGTTATTCGGATTGAGAGAGAAAGAGTTCTCCGGGAGAATCCGACAAGAGCAAGACTCGAGGAGAGACCGTATGGGCCTGACAGCACCATGCCCGGTATAGGGTCTCTGGGATATTAGATGGATGAGAGATTATAGATAAATGGTAACTAAGGACAGATAGGTCCAAAGGATTAGATTCCCCTGTATCATTTGGGGCTGCGGCGTAGTGGCCTGGTACGTCCGCAGTCGATGAGTTGGGTGAATTATTATAGAGATAATAATTCACTAAGTCGAAGGAGTTCGATAAGTATGACTCATGGCCGGCTCGACATTGGGCCTAGAGGGTCACACACATATGGTAGGTGTTGCGACGAGTAGAGGTTCGGATATGAGATATCCGTTGAACCCCCTATCTTATTGGATATCCATTAAGCCCCTGAATTATTGGATCCTGAGATGAGATCCAATAATTGCTAATAAGAGATTATTGGGTAGAAACCCACTAATCCAAGAGGCTTGGGTAATTGGATGAAGATCCAATACCCAATAGGGCAAAAGATCTATTAGGGTTTTTTAGAGTGCCTCTATAAATAGGAGGGAACCAAAGCTCTATAGGCTAAGGGTTTCTTTTGGTAGCCACCTCCTATTCTCCTCTCCCCAGAGAGAGAGGTGCATCGTCGTAATCCCTGCCGTGTGGATACCGCTAGAGAGGAGGACGCTTGACCTCCTTCATCCTCTCCTACAGATCTACAGGAATTCAGGGATATACGATCTCCCTAGGTATCTTCCTTTAACACATGCAGTTTTTGCGGATTTGTTATGACGCACCGATCTTCGCACGACGATGGAAACTTTTTATGGGAAATCTAGGGTGTTTTGTTTTCTGTTCTTCCGCTACGCATGTGATGTCGCTCCCCTTGTAGATTTCCCAATAATATCTTGAATTAGACTTGCTATCATCGATATCGGACTGGAAGCTCGAGTCCGTGTAGCCCTCAACCCTGAGGCTACTACCTCCATATACCAGTAAAAGATCTTTAGTCATTCTCAAGTACTTAAGGATAATTTTTACTGCTTTCAAGTGCTCCAAGCTTGGATCTGCTTGATATCTGCTCATGACACTCAGAGCATGCGCTATATCAGGCCTGGTACATAGCATAACATACATGATAGATCCTATCACTAATGCATATGACATCATATCCATGTGTGCCCTTTTTTTAGGAGTCTTTAGGGACATACTCCTAGAAAGTGATATTCCATGTCTTATTGGTATGAGACATCTCTTGGAATTTTTCATGCCAAACCTTTTGACAATGGTGTCTATGTACCAGGATTGGGACAAGCCAAGCATCCTCTTGGATTTATTTCTATAGATCCGTATCCCCAATATGCAGGATGCTTCCCCTAAGTCCTTCATGGAGAAGTGCCTAGATAACCAAGTTTTTACTGTGGAGAGCATTCCTACATCATTCCCAATGATCAGGATGTCATCCACATATAATACCAAAAGGTGATAGTGCTCCCACTTACTTTCCTGTACACACAAGGCTCATTTTCGTTCTTAACGAAGTCGTAAGATTTGATCGTCTGATCAAATCTTATGTTCCAACTTTGGGAAGCTTGCTTCAATCCATAAATGGACCTAAGCAACCTGCACACCTTATCTGGGTTATTCCTAGACACGAATCCCTTAGGCTGTATCATATACACCTCCTCCTCGAGGTTGCTATTGAAGAATGCGGTTTTGACGTCCATCTGCCAGATCTCATAATCATAGTGTGTTGCAATAGCCAATAGAATTTGAATGGATTTTAGCATGGCTATAGGTGAGAAAGTTTCGTCATAGTCAACACCTTGCTTTTGATGATACCCCTTAGCCATTAGCCTTGTTTTATAGGTCTCTCTACCTTTCCATCTACTCCAATCTTCTTTTTGAAAATCCATTTGCAGCCAATGGGTACAATACCCTCGGGTGCATTAACTAGGTTCCAAACCTTATTGGAGTACATGGAATCCATTTCTGAATCCATGGCTTCTTGCCATTTCCCGGAGTCTATGCTCATAATAGCCTCCTCGTAGGTTTGAGGATCAATATCCTCAACATCCTCTCTTTTGATATGTCCTACATATCTCTCAGGAGGATGGGATACTTTATCGGACCTATCTAAAGTTGGAACTTGTGTGCTATGTATCTGAACAGACTCTGGCTGTAGAATGGTGCTTGAGCTGAGTTCTCCAACCTCACTCAATTCTATCATGCTCCCACTGTCTCCACCAAGAATGTGTTCCTTCTCAAGGAACACTGCTCTCTTGGCTACAAAGACCTTTTGGTCCTCAGGGTGATAGAAATAATACCCATAAGTTTCCTTGGGGTATCTTACAAACTTGTACCGTTCTGTTTTGGATTCCAACTTGTCAGGGTTGTGTCTCTTAACGTGGGTAGGGCAGCCCCAAATCTTAACAACTTTAAGATCGAGCTTCTTCCCATTCCATATTTCATATGGAGTAGGCATCACTGATTTAGTTGGAATTCTGTTCAGAAGATAAGCTGTAGTCTCTAAGGCATATCCCTGGAATGAGATGTGTAGGTCAGCGAAACACATATGGAACGCACCATGTCTAACAGTGTGCAATTTCTCCTTTTTGATACACCATTAAGCTGTGGTGTATAAGGAAGTGTCCATTGGGATAATATCTCATAGTCTTTGAGGAATTGGGTGAACTCTATATTCAAGTACTCACCTCCTTAATCTGATTGAAGGGTTTTAATACTCTTTCTAGTCTGGTTCTCCACTTCATTTTTATATTCCCTGAATTTCTCAAAAGCCTCAGACTTATATTTCATCAAGTACATATGTTCGTATCTTAAGAAATCATCAGTGAAGGTAATAAAGTAGGAGTAACCTCCTATAGCATGAGTCGACATGGGACCATATACATCACTATGTATGAGTTCCAGTAACTCAGTGGCTCTCTCTTCGGTTCCACTAAATGGAGAGTTGGTCATCTTTCCTCAAAGGCAAGATTCACATGTCGCATATGACACATAGTCAAATGGATCTAGATATCCATCTTTTAGCAACTTTTGAATCCTTCCCTCGTAGATGTGACCTAGCCTACAATGCCAAAGATATGCATTGTTCACCTCTTCTCGTTTCCTCTTAGATTCACTTACACTCATGATATGTGGAGTTGTATCTAGTATAAATAAATCATTATGCACTGTTCCTCTCGTGATGATCTCATCATCTAATATTATTGAACAACCATTGTTCTCAAAAACTAATTTATATCGAATAACTGTCAAACATGAAATGGAAATAATGGTTTTTGATAATAGAAGGAACATAATAGCATGCATCTAATGCAATAATAGCTCCACCAGGCAGATGTAAGGTGACCTTGCCAACAGCCAATGCAGCAACCTTTGCTCTATTACTCATCTTAAGGTCCATCTCGCCTCTGTTTAATCTCCTAAGTCCTGCCAGAACCTGCAACGAATTACAAATATGATAAGCACTCCCGGTATCCAATACCTATGTGTTATCATAAGATTATGACAAATGGAGACTGATTATGAATGTACTTGAAGCTTCTGCAAGCTTCTGTTTCGCCCTCTCTGCAAGGTACTCTTTGTAGTTCCTCTTCCAGTGCCTATCTTTATCGCAGTGGAAGCACTGACCTTTGTCCTTTGTTGGGTCTTTCTTGGCAACCTTTGCCTTACCTATTTTGCCCTTGCCTTTGCCCTTCTTAAGGGTCTTCTCAGCCTTCCTTTTCTTTCTGGTCTCATCAGTGTAGAGAACCAGCTTCTCTTTCTTGATGGTGCTCTCTGCTTCTCTCAACATATTGAGGAGCTCTAGGAGGGTCACCTCAAGTTTGTTCATATTAAAATTCATTATAAACTGAGAAAAGGAATCTGGTAGGGACTGAAGCACAAGATCCACACATAGGTTATCCTCTAGGACTATTCCTAGACCTGTGAGTTTCTCGATCCACTCAATCATCTTAAGGACATGGTTCTAAACCAGTGTCCCCTCAGTCAACCTGGTATGGAAAAGACTCTTTGATATCTCATATCGCTGAGTTCTTCCTTGTTCCTCAAACAGTTTGTAGAGATATAGGAGTATGAAATTAGCATCTATATTTTCATGTTGTCTCTGTAATGCAGTAGTCATAGAGGCCAACATATAACACTGAGCAAGAGTGAAATCATCTAAGTACTTCACATAACGAGCAATCTCATCCTCGCTTGCCCCTTCGTCGGGCGTAGGGATTACTGTATCAAGGACATACGTGATTTTCTCCGCCGTGAGAATAATTCTCAGATTACGAAACCAATCCATATAATTTGGACCAGTGAGGCAGTTGGCATCAAGTATGCCATGTAAAGGATTTGAAAGCGACATTTTTCTGAAATAAAAGATGTAGTAGAAATAAATAACATGCAGACTTTACAAAAATTTAAACAATTAAGATAAGGACTTCTATCTTAATGTATTCCCACTAATTTTTCGTGAGACACACAATACCCTTCGGTATGTGAATCGGAGACCCCCGGCGGATCTCTAGTGGGGATCGGATCCAATCGGCGTCTTAACGTAACCTCGAGGGACTCGACCAATCATGTTAAGCCCGTAAAGGTAGGCAACTCTTGCCAATCACAACTCCTTATGATTCCCGTCCTATTTGGCCTCCGAACTACCATGGCCTCGAGGGACTCGACCAACCATAATGTTCGATTAAGTCATCACCATCGTTACCAGATGAGTCTGATTTGGTGATATACTCTCGAGGGACTCGACCAAGTATACCATGTCCTCAAGTCACCTCTGACATCTCTATGTCGTAGATAAGATAGCGAAACGCGATATAGGTGTCTCGAGGGACTCAACCAACTCAACCTACACCGGGAATCGATTCCTACGTATAACGATGGAAGGCCACGTGGGTCAATCTAACTGCCTCACGTTTACCGACTTAATATTATTAATAGAGGGGATTTTGGTTTGGTCTCCTAATATAATGTGTCATACACATACATATTTAATATATATATCTACATAGCATGCAAATATATATATATATATATCTAGTAGGTGTATATCTAATCACACATCACATTAGCAATTACACCAGATGATCATGGACCACATCCTAATGTGATTAGGCCTAAGCCAGTGGGCCCAATCACTCACATCAAGATCTATGTGTACTTCGGTGTATCTCTATGCCCTGTGATCGTCCATCTTACTTCGTCGGATCCGTCGGCATCTTAATGCATCTCCATGCGTCAGATCATCCGTCTCGGCCTCGTGAGTCATGCTACTGCTGTGCCTCCTCGTGTAATTACACAAGCACGCATGCCCGACAATAAATAAGAAAAGAATAAAGGCTCGTAGGCCCCAATAATAATAATAATCACATGTACACACATCACATCACAGGTCCATGATGATCTGTCCACATCATATATCACATATCACATGTATATGTTATTTTATAGGACTACTAGATAAAAATAATAGTTAATTAAACTATTTAATTAACATACTTAATTTTCTGAAATCAGGGATATAAAGAGAATTTTTAAATTCCTAGGGGTATTTTGGTAATTCGACCAAAAGGATTGGTAATTCTGTCTATATGATAGAATTTAGAATTTCAAAAATTTCGAGGGGTATTTTAGTAATTCTGTCAAAAGGGACAGAATCTAAAATTTCTGAAATTCCAAGGGGTAAAATCATCTTTTGCCATAAAACCTAATCCCCAGTGCACCCTTCGCGACGAGGAGGGCGGCGGCGCGCAGTGGGTACGGCCAAAGTAATGGCGCGCGAACCGCAGGCGCTGCCGCGAATCAGCCGATCTTGGCTCGCGGGCATGGGCGCCTAGCGCCGGTGCCTCTGCGACGCAGCCATGGGCGCAGCGTCGCCGGCGCCCTGCGCATGGTAGCCTGGCGCTACCTTGCGAGCAGCCGTCGGCGCTTCGTAGGCGAGCCACGAGCCGCCGGCAAAGGCAGCCTGCCTGTGGCTAGTTGCCCGCCGGTCGGCGGTTGCTGCCTGTGCAAGTAGCAAGGCTGCAAGTAGCCTTGCGACCGCTGCACGAGCGCAGCAAGGGCAGCAACAGTTGCTACCCTTCCTAGCCCTTTTGCGCCAACGATTTTGGCATCAAAAGCATATCCAAATCACAACACACGTAGTTTAAGATCTGATCTTCACATGAACAACGTAGCTTTGATACCACTATTAGGAAATCCACAAGGGGAGCGACATCACATGCACAGCGGAAGAACAAAAAACAAAACCCCAGATTTCCCGTAGAAAGTTTCCGTCATCGTGCAAAGATCGGTGCGTCGAAAATAAATCCACAAAACTGCATGTGTAAAAGAAGATACCTTGGGAGATCGTATATCCCGGAATTCCTATAGATCTGTGGGAGAGGATGAAGGAGGTCAAGCGTCCTCCTCTCTAACGGTATCCACATGGTAGGGATTACGATGATACACCTCTTTCTCTGGGAAGAGGAGAACAGGAGGTGGCTACCAAAAGAAACCCTTAGCCTATAGAGCTTTGGTTCCCTCCTATTTATAGAGACTCCCTAAAAACCTTAATGGATCTTTTGCCCTATTGGGTATTGGATCTCTATCCAATTACCCAAGCCTCTTAGATTAGTGGGTCTCTACCCAATAATCTCTTATTAGCAATTATTGGATCTCATCTCAAGATCCAATAATTCAGGGGCTTAATGGATATCCAATAAGATAGGGGGTTCAGTGAATATCTCATATCCGAACCTCTACTCGTTGCAACACCTACCATATGTGTGTGACCCTCTAGGCCCAATATCGAGCTGGCCGTGAGTCATACATGTCAGAACTCCTTCTGACTTAGTGAATTATTATCTCTATAATAATTCACCCAACTCATCGACTACGGACGTACCAGGCCACTACGCCATGGCCCCCAAACGATACAGGGAAATCCAATCCTCTAGATATATCTGTCCTCAGTTATCATGTATCTATAGTCCCTCATCCATCCAATATCCCAAAGACTCTATACCGGGCATGGTGCTGTCAGGCCCATACGGTCTCTCCTCGAGTCTTGCTCTTATCGGATTCTCCCGGAGAACTCTTTCTCTTTCAATCCAAATAACCTTGGCCAAGGATTTGTTCGAGCAAGAACACATGGAATATTCCTCTCATGATACCGAGAGTGGATGATCCTCTATTGGCACTCAATAGCCCTCGTAAGGTTGGCTACCATTCCCAATGACCGGTTGTACTAGATTTGGAACTTTCTAAACCTATAAGTCCGGTATCAAAGAGTAGAGTACTCATACAAGACATCCTTGGTGTCTCAAGTCTAAGGACGAGATACACTACTGGGACTATGGAATCACTGTCTGACGTGAGGTATCAATAACCATCTAGCATTCCATAGGCGGATCAATCAGTGAACTCATTCCCCAATGAGCACCTGCACTGTACCCTTAGTGTCCCCACATTAGTAGTTATGAGACCAGATACCTCTATCATATGGACGGTTATATAGCACACCAGTCTATCCGGTTATCTCGATGTCCTTCTCAAGTAACCTATGACCAGGATAATTCAGGGTCTGTGTTTAAAGGTGAATCGGTCTCATTATCATGATCTCATCACGATCTGATCCCCGTTGTACAGATCCAAGGACATCACAATATATGTAACACGCAAGATAAAGTGATAAAACGCCTAATAATAAGCAAAGAGAAAAAGTGCATATCAAGTCACAAGTGCCATCATTCATGTGATTGGCTTGCAGGGCACATATGACTAGCACATAGTAGTTTGGAGGTCGAACAGGATGGGAATCACAAGGAGTTGTGATTGGCAAGAGTTGCCTAACTTTACGGGCTTAACGTGATTAGTCGAGTCCCTCGAGGTTACGTTAAGATGTTGATTAGATCCCGATCCCCACTAGAGATCCGCCGGGGGTCTCCGATTTATATACCAGAGGGTGTTGTGTGTCTCATGAAAAATTAGTGGGAGTACATTAAGATAGAAGTCCTTATCTTAATTATTTAATTTTTGTAAAGTCCTCATATTATTTATTTCTGTTACATTTTTAATTTCAGAAAAATATCGCTTTCAATTCCTTTTCGTGGCATACTTGATGCCAACCGCCTCACTAGTCCAAATTATATAGATTGGCTCTGTAATCTGAGAATTGTTCACACGACGGAGAAAATCGCATACATCCTTGATACAGTGACCCCTACGCTCGATGAAGGGGCAAGCAAGGATGAGATCACTTGTTATATGAAGTACATAGATGATTCTACTCTTGCTTAGTGTTTGTTATATGTTGGCCTCTATGACTATTGAGTTATAGAGACAACATGAAAATATGGATGCTAATTCCATACTCCTGCATCTCCGTAAACTGTTTGAAGAACAGGGAAGAACTCAGCGATATGAGATATCAAAGAGTCTTTTCCATACTAAGATGACTAAGGGATACTAGTTTAGAACCATGTCCTTAAGATGATTGAGTGGATCGAGAAACTCACAGGTCTAGGAATGGTCCTAGAGGATAACTTGTGTGTGGATCTTGTGCTTCAATCCCTACCAAATTCCTTTTCTCAATTTATAATGAATTTTAATATGAACAAATTTGAGGTGACCCTCCCAAAGCTCCTCAATATGTTGAGAGAAGCAGAGAGCACCATCAAGAAAGAGAAGCTAGTTCTCTATGCTGGTGAGATCAGAAAGAAAAGGAAGATTGAAAAATCCCTTAAGAAGGGCAAGGGCAAGGGCAAAATGGGTAAGACAAAGGTTGCAAAGAAAGACCCAACTATTAGGATCGGAGAGGCACTAAGAGGGGGGGGGGTGAATTAGTGCAGCGGATTAAAACTCGTAAGTTTAAAACCGATTTCGTAAATAGCTAGTTCGTATTGAGATTTCGATTTAACGAAGATGACTTAGTTGAAGTAGCTTGAGTAAAGGAGATGAAAACCGAATGATTTGCAGCTAAGTATAAAAATGATTCAGAAATTTAAACACTCACACATTCAAGAACACCACGATGTATAGTGGTTCGATCAAGTGACCTACATCCACTTTCGAAGCCTTCTCCGATGGGGCTCCTAACTTCCACTAGCAAATTTTGTTGAAGGGGAAGGACCAAACTGAAAGGATCAAAAGGCACTAAGAGGGGGGGGGGGTGAATTAGTGCAGCGGATTAAACTCGTATTCTTGAAAACGATTTCACAAAGAAACACAAGTTCGTAGGAAGATTTCGATTCGACGAAAGAGAACTTGAAAGTAATTGCTTGTGAAAAGGAACTAACTATGAACTTGCAGCCAAGAAATGAAATTATTCAGAAATATAAACACTCACACATTTAAGGACACAATGATGTATAGTGGTTCGGTCAAATGACCTTCATCCACTCTTGAAGTCTTTGCGATGAGGCTCCGTTCTTCCACTAGCAAGTTCTTTGAAGGGGAAGGATCAAACACCCCTTTTTACACCCCTTTACAAGATGTTCACACTTGTACAAGATCTCTCAAGAAGAAGAAGAAGGTGAACACTTAGCAAAGAAAACAACACTTTTTAAAACTCTTCAAAAGCTCAAGACTCAAACTTTTTCTTGCTCAAAAGGGTGCCCTTTCAGCTGAGAAAAGGGGGGTATTTATAGATCCAAAGTGGATTCAAAATTGGGCTCCAAATTCCAAGTGAATTTGGAGTTCCCATGTTTACAGTGGTCAAGGCGATGCCACACTTTGTCAGCGGCGGTGCCACCGCTTGTGTCGATCTTTGATCGACGGCGGCAAGAAGCGATGCCACCGCCCGAGCGGCGGTGCTACGCTCGATCCGGTGGATCGGGTGGTGCCACCGCTTACCAGCGTGTTCCACCGCCGTCGATGTCTGAGGCGGTGCTACGCTTGCATAAAGCGGTTCCACCACTTTGTGTGTGTGCAGGCGGTGCTACCGCTTCAGTGCTGGCGGTGTTCCACCGCCCAGCTTGGGCGGTTCACGCTTGCCCCCATTCATGAGCCGAATGGGGCCTGTTTAGATCTCAACTTGACACGAGTAGTGCCCGGTTGGCTCCTACGAATTTTGGGCAGGATTTATTTCTTAAATCCTTGCTCTACTCATGTGCAAATTACGAACATAACTTAACGTGATTTGATCGAACACCCTTCAAGTCGACTTCTAGCGAGTTCTACAGCGAGATTCCGGCAGGCCTCCGATGCTTCCCTCGGATTGCTACGGTGGTCTCCCAAAGATACTCCGCGAGCTCAACTAGTCTTGGCTGGTTTCGAATCTTCCGGAAGTTCCGCGAACCTTCGACGATCTTTGAAATGGACTTTTGAAAACTTCGACAAGTCCACGATTTGATCTTAGATGGTTAAGCAACTCTTCCGAAAATCTCTCGGACTTAGATGAACTCTTGAACCCCGATGACTTGGCCTCGGTAAATCACGTTATGCTTTCTTTCCATCGTAGTTATTCCTGCACACTCATCTCAACAAAGAGATTAGTACAAATATTTCACCAATTGATTTCATCATCAAAATCCGAGATTTAACAATCTCCCCTTTTGATGATGACAATCAATGGTGATGGAGTTATTCTTAACTCCCCTATGTATATGCCATAAAGAAAAATTGCTTGAATTCAATTTTGAATTCAACATAATTAATTTTAATTTCAAGATTTCAAAATAGATATCAAAGATATCAATAAAGTATACATAATAAAAAAACATGATATCAAGAACCCAACTAAGTTTATGTTGGACAACGCATATCATATGGCAATACACATATCATTTCTCCCCCTTTGTCATCAACAAAAAGGAAACGAGGGAATCATAACAATAAGGAGGGTCGGAAAACATCACAAATGTGGAAAAGGAAATCAGAAAAACCGAAAACCATTCCATAGTGGCCGAAAAGATGTAAGATAACACAGCATGAAGTTAAAACAACATAGATGTCAATAAGAAGATGTCATGATGTAAGGAATACAACATAAATGTCAACATACAACACAAGTTTACATCGTTCAAAAAGAAAACACAGCAAGCTACTCCTCAGGAGGAATGCTAAGATGCCTATACATGTGATCGATCTTTAAGTTCATCTTCCGCATTTCCTTCAAAATTTCAATTTGCTGTAGTTTTACTTCATTTAACTCTCTCATGATCGGATCAGTAGAAGATGGAGCAGAAAATGTCACTGATATAGCTGCAACAAAAGGATTAGGAGGAGAGATTCATTTCCCCTAAGGACTGTGTGTTTGAGGATGGTCTACGGCTGGGGGAGGTATATCACATCTCCTAGGTTGCCTAACCCCTATTCCATGCTCGAAAGTACATCTAAGTCGTCTAAGTAGTTTAACGTCAATAATATTAAATCTTTCGACTTGTATTACCTCTTCATCTGGTGGAATGCAGATGTTATGGGCATGCAATAGTCTAGTTATTAAACCTCCATATGGTAATATTGATCCTTTAGAAAGGACCTCTATCATGTGTCTTTGCTGATTAGGTAACCAAAACAGAAATGTTGTCTAGTCATGATCCAATATAAGGTACCTAATTCAGTGAAACCGATCTCATCATGATGAAAGCGCTTAGGAATAACAATGCTTATTAGAATGTGATGCAAAATTTTAGAGTTAAAAGGTAATAAATGTTCACAACTCTTGGGAATTATTCCTAAATTTGGGTTTGCAAACACAGTTTCTAAAGCTTTAGAGTGAGTGGCACCAACTGTGTCCATATCCCATTTTCCTCAAAAATAACACCCTAGCTCTCTTTCAATAATTCCAATTAATGAGCATATAGTATTATCACATATTTGAATCTCATTACCTAGAAGATAAGTTGACAAGCCATCATCATTCACAGTTAAATTAGCATAGAACAACTTAACTAAACGTGGATAAATAGGTTTAATAATTTGCAGAATAGGTAAAGCCTCTAAGTTTGCAAACCACATGATAGGTTCTAAGTTTCCTAATTAATTCAAATCAACATACTTTCCTTTATGAATGGGTTTAGAACCAAATTTAGAAAATCTAAGGGAGGCTTCTTGTGATTTAAATAAGGATTGGTCAAATGAATCTACCTCCATCCTTTTTCCTTTATCTCTTGATGTTCTTCTAGGAGTCATTTCTATTCAGGAATGATCAAAAATCAATTGAAGAAAGGAATGAAACTTCACAAGAAAAGGAAAGAGAAATAATTCTGTTTTTACCTTAGATTGGTTCTTTGAGATGTAGGAAGCTTGAATCAAGATAAAATCTCCTCCTTAGGCTTCTAGATGGGAAGAAATGACACCAATTTGAAGTTTGGAAGAGTTTGGAAGAGTGAGGAGAGGCGGTTCACAGATTAGGGGAGGCGGTTCTACCGCCGGCCCTAACACACTTTATAGCAGGGTGTTGGCGGTACTCGCTTCAAAGGCGGTTCCACCGCCTGGGGCTGACTACCCAGGCGGTTCCACCGCCGCAGCTGGCAGTGCTACCGCCGGTAGCACAAAAACAAATTCGGATTTCAGGTTTTTCCTTTTTTTTTTTTTAAAGAAAAATCTCAGAGATGGGATGAAGTCAAAAGGAATAAATCCATGGGAAAATCCGAATCAAATCGATAGAAATCATAGTTTAAACATAAAACTTACTTACTTGGACAGTTTAGCATGCCTAATTCCCTTCTAATAAAATCAAATTGTTCCTCATTTAAAGGTTTCGTAAAAATGTCCGCTAATTGATGATTTGTATCAACAAAATCAAGAGTGACATTTCTACTACTTACATGATCACGTATAAAGTGATGCTTGATGTCAATGTGCTTAGTGCGAGAGTGTTGGATTGGATTTTTAGTTAGACAAATTGCACTCGTGTTATCACACTTTATAGGAATATTTTTTAAGTAGATTCCATAGTCCTCTAGTGTATTTTTCATCCAAATAACTTGTGCACAGCATGCACTAGCAGCTATATATTCAGCTTCTGCTGTAGATAGTGCAACCGAATTTTGTTTCTTGGAAGTCCAAGAAACAAGTGCATGTCCTAGAAATTGACATGTTCCGGATGTGCTTTTTCTATCTATTTTACATCCACTAAAATCTGCATCTGCATAAGCTTTCAAACTAAAATTTTCAGATTTTGGATACCATAATCCAAGATTAGGGGTCCCTTTAAGATATCTAAGAATCCTCTTGACAGCTTTCAAGTGAGATAGCTTAGGATTAGCTTGGAATCTTGCACATAGCCCTACCGAACATGATGTCGTCCAGTTGCGAGTGAGATAAAGCGAGCTACCTATCATGCCCCTATAAGTTTTTGATCAAAACTTTCTTCATTTTCATCCATATCTAATTTAGTGGAGGTGCTCATAGGAGTGCTAATTTCTTTTGATCCATCCATATTAAATCGTTTTAACAATTCCAATGTGTATTTTGATTGATTTAGAAATATACCATCACTTAGTTGCTTGATTTGAAGTCCTAAAAAGAAATTTAGTTCTCCCATTAGACTCATCTCAAATTCATCACTCATATCCTTAGCAAATAATTCACATAGTAATTTATTACAAGATCCGAAAATAATATCATCAACATAAATTTGAACAATAAGAAAATTGTTTTCAAAATGTTTAATAAACAATGTAGTATCAACCTTGCCTTTAGTGAAATTATTTGAAATCAAGAAGGAACTAAGCCTCTCATACCAAGCCCTAGGGGCTTGTTTAAGACCATATAAGGCCTTAGTTAGCTTAAACACATGGTTAGGAAATAGAGAGTTTTCGAATCCGGGTGGTTGTTCAACATAAACTTCTTCGGAAATAAAACCATTTAAGAATGCACTTTTGACATCCATTTGAAATAATTTAAAATCTTTACTACTAGCATAGGCAAGGAGCATCCTAATGGCTTCCAATCTTGCCACCGGAGCGAAGGTTTCTTCATAATCGATACCTTCTTCTTGGTTGAAACCTTTGGCCACTAGTCTAGCCTTGTTTCTAACCACGATACTGCATTCATCTTGCTTGTTTCTAAAGACCCACTTAGTACCAATAACTAAGTGGTCATTAGGTCTAGGAACAAGCTTCCATACCTCATTCCTCTCAAATTGATTCAATTCTTCTTGCATTGCGATAACCCAAGAATCATCTTTTAGGGCATCATCAATGCATTTTGGTTCAACTTGAGAAAGAAAGGCAGCATGGGCACAAAAATTTTTGAAAGAAGAGCGAGTTTGAACCCCTTTCGATGCATCTCCTATAATTAACTCCTTGGGATGAGCATCTACATACTTCCATTCCTTTGGTAAGGAAGTTTGGGAAGAAGATGCATCCAAAATGTTATTTTGAGGAGAGGGTTCATTCAAATTCAAATCATCAAGACCAAAATCATCATCAAAATCTTTTTCTTAAATTCGAAACTTCATTAAAAACCACATGAATAGATTCTTCTATAAGTAAGGTTCTCTTGTTGAAAACACGAAAAGCCTTAGAAACGGAAGAATAACCAAGAAATATGCCTTCATTGGATTTTGCATCGAATTTTCCTAAGGCATCCTTTTCATTCAAAATAAAGCATTTGCAACCAAAAACTTTAAAGTAAGAAACATTGGGTTTTTATCATTCCATAATTCATATGAAGTTTTGGATAGGGATGGTCTCACTAGAACTCTATTCATCACATAGCAAGCCGTATTCACGGCTTCGCCCAAAAATATTTTGGTAAATTATATTCATTTAACATGGTTCTAGCCATTTCTTGCAAACTTCTATTTTTCCTTTCTACTACTCCATTTTGTTGTGGATTTCTTGGAGTAGAGAAGTTGTGATTGTATCCGTTTGTTTCACAAAAATTTTGGAAGTCATGATTTTGAAATTCACCTCCATGATCACTTGAATTGATGAGATCATAAAGCCTTTTCATTTTGAGTGAGTTTACAAAATTTAGAGAAACATTTGAAGCAATCACTTTTATGAGCCAAAAAATAGGTCCAAGTGTATCTACTATAGTCATCCATAATTACAAAGGCATATTTGCTACCTCCTAGGCTTGTTATGTCAATTGGTCCAAATAAGTCCAAGTGGATCAATTGCAATGGTCTAGTGGTGCTAATGTGATTTTTTGATTTGAAACTAGTCTTTATTTGTTTTCCTAGTTGACATGCATCACATACCTTATTCTTAACAAATTTCGTGTTTGGGATACCTCTTACTAAATCTCTAGATGAAATCTTAGAGATTAGTTTCATGCTTGCATGGCCTAGCCTCCTATGCCAAAGCCAAGCGTCATCATTCAAAATCGAAAAACACATTTCATTACTTAATTTATCAATATTTATGGTGTAGACATTGTTTTGTTTTAAAGCAATCATGGATATGTTGTTGTTGGGTTTTTCAATAATGCAAACATTGGATTCAAATCTAACAACATAACCTTTATCACATAGTTGACTAATACTTAAAAGATTATGTTTTAAACCATCAACTAGTAACACATCATCAATTGAAAAACTCGATTTGTTACCTATGGTTCCCTTGCCAATGATTTTACCCTTGTTGTTGTCTCCGAAAGTGACATATCCTTCTTCTTTGCTAGAGAGCATAGAGAAATGAGATGGATCTCCGGTCATGTGCCTTGAGCATCCACTATCAAGATACCATTTCTTGCTCTAGCTTGTGAGTTTGTCTACAAAAGAGGATTGTTTTTAGGTACCCATTTGATTTTGGGTGCCTTACAAATTGATCTACTTACTTTTTAATTTATCATTGAATTGTTTATGGTTCCTTTAGGAACCCATATCAACTTTTGTGGACTAATTTTCTTGAATGGACATTTGTAGGTAACATGTCCAGTTTTGCAACAAAAATTACATTTCAAATGGGGTGATACATGCAATGTAGGCCCTTTAACAAAGGTGGTGGGATTTTGGTGAGAACCTCTCACAAATCCGATACCACTTCTATTTCCGACATGACCTTTGTTAGCAAGAATCATGTCTAAGCCCTTGCTACCGACCTTAAACTTGTTTAGGGTCTCTTTGAGTAGCAAGTTCTCCCTTTTTGTTGCATCTAAGTCTTCACACTTAGAGCATGGGGGTAGAGAAGGGTTTTGAAGACTATTGAATTTACTTTGTAATAAAGCATGCTCTTTCTTAAGCAAATTGAACTTCTTACTAATAGTTCTACATTCATCAAACAACTCATGAAAAGCCATAGAAAGTTCATTGAAAGATAACTCTTCATTAAGTAACTCACTAACCTCTTCTCCAAATGCCATTAGAGCGAAGTTTGCCTCCTCTTTGTTGCTAGCCTCTTCAACCTCGGAGTCACTTGAATCATCCCACGTGGCCTTCAAGGCTTTTTTCTTCTTGAATTACTTTTTCTTGGCTTGAGGGCATTCATTCTTGAAGTGTCGGCTTCTTGCATTCGTAGCAAATGACTTGGTCCTTTTGTGTTCAAATTTGCTTTTGTGTCATTTTTGAATTTGTTCTTTCTTATGAATTTCTTAAACTTTCGAGTTAGAAGTGCAATGTCATTGTCACTATCCTCATCACTTGATGTTCCTTTCAAGTGGTCTTCTTGTGTTCTAAGTGCCATATCCTTCTGTTCTTTGGAAGGGGTTCTCAAGCTCTTCATGAGCATGGCACGTCATCTCGTAAGTCATTAGAGATCTAATAAGTTCTTCAATGGGAAATACTTTAAGATCCTTGGCCTCTTGAATGGCTGTGACCTTTGGATCCCAACACTTGGAAGGGATCTTAAAATCTTAGTTACCAATTCAAAATTGAAAAGCCTTTACCAAGAGCTTTAAGTCCATTGATGACATCCGTAAAGCGGGTGTACATGTCTCCAATGGACTCATTTGGTTTCATCCGAAAAAGTTCGTAGGAATGCACAAGAATGTTGATTTTGGACTCCTTCACTCGGCTAGTGCCTTCATGAGTGATTTCAAGAGTGCGCCAAATATCAAAAGCCAATTCACAAACGGAAACCCGATTAAACTCATTCTTATCAAGTGCACAAAATAAGGCATTCATAGCCTTTGCATTGAGAGCGAAAATCTTCCTCTCCGACTCATTCCATTCACTCATCGGAAGAGAAGATTTTGCGAAGCCATTTTCGACAATGTTCCAAAGTTCGAAGTCCATGGAAATAAGAAAAATCCTCATACGAGTCTTCCAATACATATAATCCGACCCATTGAACATAGGTGGACGAGTAATGGAGAGACCCTCTTGCATACCGGAGTAGGCCATATATCTTGGGTTTTAAACCAATATGAGAGCAAACCTTGCTCTGATACCAATTGAAAGGATCAAAAGGCACTAAGAGGGGGGGTGAATTAGTGTAGCGGATTAAACTCGTATTCTTGAAAACGATTTCACAAAGAAACACAAGTTCAGTAGGAAGATTTTGATTCGATTTAAAGAGAACTTGAAAGTAATTGCTTGTGAAAAGGAACTAACTATGAACTTGCAGCCAAGAAATGAAATTATTCAGAAATATAAACACTCACACATTTAAGGACACAATGATGTATAGTGGTTCGGTCAAATGACCTACATCCACTCTTGAAGCCTTTGCGATGAGGCTCCGCTCTTCCACTAGCAAGTCCTTTGAAGGGGAAGGATCAAACACCCTTTTACACCCCTTTACAAGATGTTCACACTTGTACAAGATCTCTCAAGAAGAAGAAGAAGGTGAACACTTAGCAAAGAAAATAACACTTTTCAAAACTCTTCAAAAGCTCAAGACTCAAACTTTTTCTTGCTCAAAAGGGTGCCCTTTCGGTGAGAAAGGGGGTATTTATAGATCCAAAGTGGATTCAAAATTGGGCTCCAAATTCCAAGTGAATTTGGAGTTCCCATGTTTCAGTGGTCAAGGCGGTGCCACACTGTTAGAAGCGGTGCCACCGCTTGAGCAAGCGTGTGCTACCGCTCCGATTCGGTGACTAGGCGGTGCCACCGCCCACCAGCGGTGCCACCGCCACCAGCGGTTCCACCGCCGTCGATTATCTGGCGGTGCTACGCTTGCATGCAGCGGTTCCACCGCTGTGTGTGTGTGCTTGGCGGTGCTACTGTCGTCCAGTGGCGGTTCCACCGCCCAGCTTGGGCGGTTCATCGCTTGCCCCCATTCGACATGAGCCGAATGGGGCCTGTTTAGATCTCAACTTGACACATTAGTGGCGGTTGGCTGGCTCCTACTGAATTTTGGGCAGGATTTATTTCTTAAATCCTTGCTCTACTCATGTGCAAATTATGAACATAACTTAACGTGATTTGATCGGACACCCTTCAAGTCGACTTCCGGCGAGTTCTACGGCGAGATTCCGGCAGGCCTCCGATGCTTCCCTCGGATTGCTACCAGTGGTCTCCCAAAGATACTCCGGTGAGCTCAACTAGTCTTAATTGGTTTCGAATCTTCGGAAGTTCCGCGAACCTTCGATGATCTTTGAAATGGACTTTGAAAACTTCGACAAGTCCCTGATTTGATCTTGGATGGTTCCGGCAACTCTTCCGAAAATCTCTCGGACTTCCGATGAACTCTTGAACCCCCGACGGACTTGGCCTCGGTAAATCACGTTATGTTTTCTTTCCATCGTAGTTATTCCTGCACACTCATCTCAACAAAGAGATTAGTACAAATATTTCACCAATTGATTTCATCATCAAAATCCGAGATTTAACACAAACACCCCTCTTACAATCCTTTTACAAGTGGTTCACACTCTTACAGATTTTTCAAAGAGAAAGAGAGAGGTGAACACTAGCTATCGAAAACAAAGCTTAGCCAAAAGCTTTTGCTCAATTCTAACTCTCAAAAGGGTGCCCTTTCTACTAAGAAAGGAGGGATATTTATAAACCCCAAGAGGATTCAAATTTAAGCTCCAAATTGAAATTCATTTTGGGTTTCCTAGTGCTGGAGGTGCCACCGCCTGTCAGTGGCGATGCCATCGCCTGTCAGTTGACAGACTGACAATATACTGGGTGGTTCCACCTCCCAAGGCAGTGGTGCCACCGCCCAGTCTCTCAGGTGCTTTGTGGTGCCACCGCCCCAGACTGGGCAGTGCCACCGCCTAGCTTTCGGCCACCGCCCAGCACGTTTCAACACATCGGTTTGGGCCTTAAACTCGACCCAAAATGATCCAAAACAAGGCCCAATGGGCCCCTACTTTGGGTTATAGGATTAATGCCTAATCCTAACCTAAATTACATACTTAACTATGGAATTGAAACATAATTCTAAGTGATTTAAACTGACATTTTTCAAGTCTTCTTCCGGCGAGCTTTCTGGCGAAATTCCGATGGACTTCCGACACTCCTTCGGATTTCTTCAGGCGGACTCCCAGCAAGCTTCCAGATTCCATGACGAGTTCAATGAGTCTTCGGCAAGCTTTCGAACCTTCTCGGTGATCTTTGTGAACCTCCGATAATTTTTTCGGCGAACTTTCAAAACCTTTGACAAGTCTCTAATTCTATCTCGGTTAGTTTCGGTAGTACTTTCGATGATCCTTCTGGTGTTCTCTTGAACTCCTAGTGAACTTGACATTGGTAAATCACTTTATGTTTTCATCCCATCATAGTTAATCTTGCACACTTATCTCGATAATATGGATTAGAACAAATAATTCACCAATTGACTTCATCATCAAAATCCCAGATTCAACAATCTCCCCCTTTTTTATGATGACAATCAATTGATGATGGAGTTAAACTTAACTCCCCCTATCTATATGCCATATCATGAGAAGGTAAAAACACTTGAATTCAATCTTTTGAATTCAAGCCGAAACCGATAAGTTTCATTTATCGTCAAGCTTAATAAACATGATTTTTCATCCATAAATACGAAACTTCATATTTTTCATAATGTCATGGCATGATATGCATTTTCTAGTCGAATGATAGACATTCATCATTTCAACAAGAGAAACTAATCACAAATTGAAATAACACAAGGATCAAATGATATCAATGAGGTGCACAAAGTCAAGGCATGATATCGAATGAAATAATAGCTTAAAAAATTTAAGCATTTGAGATATATTGCGATACATTACAAAGATTCATAGCAATTAATTGTTGATTTCAAAGTATAGCAAAAGAAATTTGCAATATGAACCATGTAAGTTATTGCGATGAGATACAATACATATAAGTCATTTTTCATTCCAACATATTACTACATATAAGTCATTTATCATCAATTTCATATTTTTCTCCTCCTTTGTCATCAACAAAAAGGAGATGAAGTAGCCATCATAAGGTATCATACCATACAAAAAAATGAGTGGTCAATTTTCAAGCATATGATAAATGAGTCAAACATAATGCAAAATATGTCATCCTTGACGAAGAAATCCGAAAAATGTTTGGATCATTTTTATTCATGTTCATGAGATCCGAAAGAAAACATTAGAGTGTCAAAATGCTCGTGAAGAATTCATACATGAAGAATATAAGACTCAATTTTTTGATTGAGAATTCAAGCATAAAATTGTGAAAGGATAGATCATTAAAGTCATTCATCAAAGATTTCATATTTTAAGGTAAACTCCATGAGAATGAGATGTCAAAACTCATAAAACTTCAACGATTGAAATATATCAATATCAAAAATTTGAAGGAAAACCTTCGACATGGTATTCTTGTAGTGATTCATAAGGAGGAAGTCAGAAAACCTTGAATCATACTGATTAGCACAAGAATAAAAATAAAAAATGAATATTTAAGAACTTAATTTTGCACAAATAATGATATTAATTTATGCATATGTTAAGCTTCATATAAAATTCAAGTCATGAAATAACTTTAGTCATACTTAAAGGAGGGTATAAAATCAGTTTTTACTACATCATTAGTGTCCACTATTTAAAGGAGGATGAAAATAACATCATGATAGCTTTCATCAAGATTATGATCGAAAGATAAAGATGTCATCAAAATACGAAAATATAATATTAATATGAAACTATCAAAACTGAAAATTTAATCATTTCATCAAAAGTCATAACTCAAAAATTCATCAATACGAAGATCAAAATGCCAAGATGATATTGTAAAGATGTCATTTAAAAATGAAGAGGTGATATTAAGATGATACAATCAAAACCGAAGTTGAAAAATTTCGAAAAAGAAACATACAACATCATGTATTAGAACAATTTAGCATGCCTAATTCTCTTCTAATGAAGTCAAATTATTCTTCATTTAGCGGTTTTGTGAAGATGTCTGCTAATTGGTATTTTATATCAATAAATTCTAGACTGACATTATTATTATTGACATGATCTCGTATAAAGTGATGCCTAATATCAATATGCTTAGTTCTTGAGTGTTGAATTGGATTTTGTTGAATCTCGGATTTTGATGATGAAGTCAATTGGTGAAATATTTGTTCTAATATATATGTTATTGAGATAAGTGTGCAGGTATAACTATGATGGGATGAAAACATAAAGCGATTTACCGTGGTCAAGTCTGTCGGGTGTTCAAGAGTTCATCGGAAGTCCGAGAGATCGTCGGAAGTGTTGCCGGAACCAACCAAGATCGAATCAAGGACTTGTCGAAGTTTTCGAAAGTTCGTTGCAAAGATCGTCGAAGGTTCGCGAAACTTACCGGGAAGATTCGAAAGCTAGCCGAAGACTCGTTGAGCTCGCCATACAATCCGGAAGTATGTAGGGAGTCCGCTGGAAGAAATCCGAGGGAAGTGTCGGAAGTTCACCGAAATCTCACCGTAAAGCTCGCTGGAAGTTGACTTGAAGAATGTCGGGTTAAATCACTTAGAATTATGTTTTAATTTCGTAGTTTACACGTGATTAGTGCAAGGATTTAGAAATAATCCTTTCTAAATTTGGTAGGGGCCAACCAGGCTCCTACTAGGCCAATTTGGGCCTTAAATAGGGCCCATTCAACCCTTGCTGAATGGGCTAGGCGGTTGAACCACCCAGCCTGGAGCGGTGGCACCGCCCAGCCTAGAGCAATAGCACCGCCTGGCTGGGGCGGTAGCACCGCCCCTGTCACCAGACTAGGGTGGTAGCACCACCTGGCTGGGGCGGTGGCACCGCCCCTGCTGTGTCAGTCTGCCAGACTGACACAAGCGGTGGCACCGCCTCTGACAGGCGGTGGAACCGTGTCTAACAGGCTGACACCAGGAAACTCAAATAAAATTCAAATTTGGAGCCTAAATTTGAATCCATTTTGAGCTTATAAATACCCCTCATTTCTCAACTGAAATGGCATCCTTTTGAGAGTTAGAATCTTGAGTTTAAGTCTTTGAATAGTCTTGAAAAGCCTTGTCTCTTGCTAAGTGTTCACCTCCTTCTTCTTCTTGAGAAATCTTGTAAGAGTATGAACCTCTTGTAAAGGGTTGTAAAAGGGGTATTTGGTCCTTCCCCTTCAAAGGATTTGCTAGTGGAAGTGCGGAGCCTCATCGTGAAGGCTTCAAGAGTGGATGTAGGTCATTTGACCGAACCACTGTACATCATTGTGTTCATGAATGTGTGAGTGTTTACATTTTTGAATCATTTAATTACTTAGCTGCAAATTGCTTAGTTCCTTGCTATTTCCTTTACTCAAGCAATTTCTTTCAAGTACTCTTTTGTCGAATCGAAATCTTCCTACGAACTTGTCTTTTTGTAAAATTAGTTTCAAAATTACGATTTTAATCCACTGCACTAATTCACCCCCCCCCCTCTTAGTGCCTTTTCGATCTTAACAATTGGTATCAGAGCAAGGTTTACTCTCACATTGGTTTAAACCCAAGAGAGATGGCCTACTCCGGCATGCAAGAGGGTCACTCCATTACTCGTCCGCCTATGTTTAATGGGTCAGATTATACGTATTGGAAGACTCGTATGAGAATTTTTCTCATTTCTAGATTTTGAACTTTGGAACATTGTTGAGAATGGTTTTACAAAATCCTCTCTTTCGATGAGTGAATGGAATGAGTCGGAAAGGAAGATTTTTGCTCTCAATGCAAAGGCTATGAATGCCTTATTTTGTGCCCTTGATAAGAATGAGTTTAATCGGGTTTCTATTTACGAATCGGCATTTGATATTTGACGCACTCTTGAAATCACTCATGAAGGCACTAGCCAAGTGAAAGAGTTCAAAATCAACATTCTTGTGTATTCTTATAAACTTTTTCAGATGAAACCAAATGAGTCCATTGGAGATATGTACACTCGCTTTACGAATGTCATCAATGGACTTAAAGCTCTTGGTAAAGGTTTTTCTAATTTTGAGTTGGTAACTAAAATTTTAAGATCCCTTCCAAAGAGTTGGGATCCAAAAGTAACGACCATTCAAGAGGCCAAGGATCTTAAAGTATTTTCGCTTGAAGAACTTATTGGGTCTCTAATGACCTACGAGATGACGTGCCATACTCATGAAGGGCTTAAGAACCCCCTTCCAAAGAACAGGAAGGATATGACACTTAGAACACAAGAAGACCACTTGAAAGGAACATCAAGTGATGAGGATAGTGACAATGACATTGCACTTTTAACTCGAAAGTTTACGAAATTTATAAGAAAGAACAAATTTAAAAATGACACAAAAAATAAATTTGAATACAAAAAGGACCATGTTATTTGCTACGAATGCAAGAAGCCGAGACACTTCAAGAATGAATGCCCTCAAGCCAAGAAGAAGCAATTCAAGAAGAAGAAAGCTTTGAAGGCCACGTGGGATGATTCAAGTGACTCCGAGGTTGAAGAAGCTAGCAACAAAGAGGAGGCCAACTTCGCGCTAATGGTATTAGGAGAAGAGGTTAGTGAGTTATTTAATGAAGAGTTATCTTTCGATGAACTTTCTATCGCTTTTTATGAGTTATTTGATGAATGTAGAACTATTAGTAAGAAGTTCAATTTGCTTAAGAAAGAGCATGCTTTATTACAAAGTAAGTTCAATAGTCTCCAAACCCCTTCTCTACCCCCATGCTCTAAGTGTGAACACTTAGAAGTAACAAAAAGGGAGAACTTGCTACTCAAAGAGACCCTAAACAAGTTTAAGGTTGGTAGCAAGGGCTTGGACATGATCCTTACTAACAAGGGACATGTCGAAAATAGAAGTGGAATCGGATTTGTGAGTGGATCTCACCAAAATCCCACCACCTTCATTAAAGGTCCCACATTGCATGTATTACCTAATTTGAAATGTAATTTTTGTGGTAAAATGGGACATGTTGCTTAGAAATGTCCATTCAAGAAAATTAGTCCATAAAAATTGATATGGGTTCCTAAAGGAACCATAAATAATTCAATATTGAATTACAAATTAAGTAGATCAATTTATAAGGCACCCAAAATCAAATGGGTACCTAAAAACCATCCTCTTTTGTAGACAAACTCACAAGCTAGGAGCAAGAAATGGTATCTTGATAGTGGATGCTCAAGGCACATGACCGGAGATCCATCTCATTTCTCTATGCTCACTAGCAAAGAAGAAGGGTATGTCACCTTCGGAGACAACAACAAGGTTAAAATCATTGGCAAGGGAACCATAGGTAACAAATCAAGTTTTTTAATTGATGATGTGTTGCTAGTTGATGGTTTAAAACATAATCTTTTAAGCATTAGTCAATTATACGATAAAGGTTATGTTGTTAGATTTGAATCTAATGTTTGCATCATTGAAAAATCAAACAATGACATATCCATGATTGCTTTAAAACAAAACAATGTCTACACCATAAATATTGATGAATTAAGTAATGAAATGTGTTTTTCGGTTTTGAATAATGATGCTTGGCTTTGGCATAGGAGATTAGGCCATGCAAGTATGAAACTAATTTCTAAGATTTCATCTAGAGAGTTAGTAAGTGGAATCCCAAACATGAAATTCGTTAAGGACAAGGTATGTGATGCATATTAACTAGAAAAATAAATAAAAACTAGTTTCAAATCAAAAAATCAAATTAGCACCACTAGACCATTGCAATTGATCCATTTGGACTTATTTGGACCAATTGACATAACAAGCCTAGGAGGTAGCAAATATGCTTTTGTAATTGTTGATGACTATAGTAGATACACTTGGACCTATTTCTTGGCTCACAAAAGTGATTGTTTCAAATGTTTCTCTAAATTTTGTAAACTCACTTAAAATGAAAAAAGTTTTATGATTTCATCAATTCGAAGTGATCACGGAGGTAAATTTTAAAATCATGACTTTCAAAATTTTTGTGAAATAAATGGATATAACCATAACTTTTCTACTCCAAGAAATCCACAACAAAATGGAGTAGTGGAAAGGAAAAATAGAAGTTTGCAAGAAATGGCTAGAACCATGTTAAATGAATATAATTTGCCAAAATATTTTTGGGCCGAAGCCGTGAATACGGCTTGCTATGTTATGAATAGAGTTCTAGTGAGACCATCCCTATCTAAAACTCCATATAAATTATGGAATGATAAAAAACCCAACGTTTCTTATTTTAAAGTTTTTGGTTGTAAATGCTTTATTTTAAATGAAAAGGATGCCTTAGGAAAATTTGATGCAAAATTCAATGAAGGCATATTTCTTGGTTATTCTTCCGTTTCTAAGGCTTTTCATGTTTTCAACAAAAGAACCTTAGTTATAGAAGAATCTATTCATGTGGTTTTTAATGAAATTTCTGAATTTAAGAAGAAAGATTTTGATGATGATTTTGGCTTTGATATTTGAATTTGAATGAACCCTCTTCTCATAATGACAACTTGGATGCATCTTCTTCCCAAACTTCCTTACCCAAGGAATGGAAGTATGTAGATGCTCATCCCAAGGAGTTAATTATAGGAGATGCATCGAAAGGGGTTCAAACTCGCTCTTCTTTCAAAGATTTTTGTGCCCATGCCGCTTTTCTTTCTCAAGTTGAACCAAAATGCATTGATGATGCCTTGAAAGATGATTCTTGGGTTATCGCAATGCAAGAAGAATTGAATCAATTTGAGAGGAATGAGGTATGAAAGCTTGTTCCTAGACCTAATGACCACTTAGTTATTGGTACTAAGTGGGTCTTTAGAAACAAGCAAGATGAATGTGGTATCATGGTTAGAAACAAGGCTAGACTAGTGGCCAAAGGTTTCAACTAAAAAGAAGGTATCGATTATGAAGAGATCTTCGCTCCGGTGGCAAGATTAGAAGCCATTCGGATGCTCCTTGCCTATGCTAGTAGTAATGATTTCAAATTATTTCAAATGGATGTCAAAAGTACATTCTTAAATGGTTTTATTTCCGAAGAAGTTTATGTTGAACAACCACCCGGATTCGAAAACTCTCTATTTCCTAACCATGTGTTTAAGCTAACTAAGGCCTTATATGGTCTTAAACAAGCCCCTAGGGCTTGGTATGAGAGGCTTAGTTCTTTTTTAATTTCAAATAATTTTACTAAAGGCAAGGTTGATACTACATTGTTTATTAAATATTTAAAAAATAATTTTCTTATTGTTCAAATTTATGTTGATGATATTATTTTTGGTTCTTCTAATAAATCACTATGTGAATCATTTGCCAAGAATATGAGTGATGAATTTGAGATGAGCCTAATGGGAGAACTAAATTTCTTTTTAGGATTGTAAATTAAGCAACTAAGTGGTGGTATATTTCTAAATCAATCAAAGTATACATTAGAATTATTAAAACGATTTAACATGGATGGATCAAAAGACATTAGCACTCCTATGAGTACCTCCACTAAGCTAGATATAGATGATAAAGGAGAAAGTTTTGATCAAAAAACATATAGGGGTATGATAGGTAGCCTACTTTATCTCACTACAACTAGACCTGACATCATGTTTAGTGTAGGGCTATGTGCAAGATTCCAAGCTAATCCTAAGCTATCTCATTTCAAAGCTGTTAAAAGAATCCTTAGATATCTTAAAGGGACTCTGAATCTTGGATTATGGTATCCAAAATCCGATAACTTTGATTTGAAAGCTTATGCAGATGCAGATTTTGGTGGATGTAAAATAGATAGAAAAAGCACAACCGGAACATGCCAATTTCTAGGACATGCACTTGTTTCTTGGACTTCCAAGAAACAAAATTTGGTTGCACTATCTACGGCAGAAGCCGAATATATAGCTGCAAGTGCATACTGTTGATAGAACCCTAAAGGAATTCTATCGAGATTGATCTTTGAGGGGGATCAACCCTTGGAACGCTATAGGGGTTCCACCCTCCAAGTAGCCTGGTGGCTGCAATTGTAGATTGATCTTTCTTATTCCAAAGAGGTGGAGGCTACAAACTTATATAGAGCTCCAAACCCTAACCCTAGGGGTTGCTTCCTAAGTGAACTACCCAATTTGCCCTCAACCTTAGCGGGCCGGCCCAAGAATAACAAGGCGGCTAAGAAGCCCAAAGACCCAAATATAAACCCTAGCCTCTCTTCTTTATAGGATAGAGGCGGCTAGGTGGGGTTTATTACATTCTCACAGGGTTTTTATTAGCTGTTACATGGTTGAGTAGGACCTAACTCTGCTAGGGTCCTATCAAGCCCGCCCTCTTCAAATCAGCCTTGTCCTCAAGGCTGGGGTTCCATGAACTCAGGGAACTGGGACTTCAGCTCCTCATATGATTCTCATGTGGCATCTTCAAGTGGTAAATTAGTCCAATGTACTAGTACTTCAGTAGAGGGACGTCGACGATGCATCACGACTGCGATCGAGGATGGCTTGTGGTTGGGCTTGAATATTTCCATCATCGGTGGTATTGGGCAGTTGAATCTGGGATGCCTCGTGTTCTCCCAACTTGGGCTTCAAGCATGACACGTGGAAGACATGGTGAATTTTGGCATCTTTAGATAATTTAAGTCTGTACGCCACAGTTCCAATACGCTCTATGATCTGATAAGGCCCATAAAAACGTGGAGATAGCTTCATGGAGGCTCGTGTGTTGATGGATAGTTGCTTGTATGGTTGTAGGCGAAGATAAACCCAGTCTCCTACTAAAAATTCTCTTTCACTTCTTCGTGTGTCAGCTTGCTGCTTCATTCTAGCTTGAGCGGTAGAGAGATTATTCTTTAGCAGCTGTAGGAGTTTGTCCCTGTCAATTAAATCTTGGTCGACCTGATCTACCTTAGCTGAGCCAATTACATACATTGGAATCACAAGAGCCGGCCGACCATATAATGCTTCATATGGGGTACATTTTGTAGATGAATGATATGTAGTATTATACCACCATTCGGCCCAGGGGAGCCATTTCGTCCACTCCTTTGGTCGATCACTAGCGAAGCAACGAAGGTATGTCTCTAAATATCTATTCACCACTTCTGTTTGGCCGTCAGTTTGTGGATGATATGCAGTGCTCATCATGAGTTTGGTGCCCTGTAACTGAAATAACTCGATCCATAATTTACTAGTGAAGACCTTGTCACGATCACTTACGATGGACCTTGGCATCCCATGTAGTTTAACAATATTTTCTATGAAAATCTGAGCAATACTAACAACAGTGTAGGGATTTCGCACAGCATAAAAATGAGCATATTTCGTAAGTCGATCAACCACCACAAGGATTGTGCTTTTACCTTTGGAAGGTGGCAACCCTTCGATGAAGTCCATGGAGATGTCAGTCCATACCGAGTCTGGTATAGGTAGTGGTTGTAGTTTCCCTAGACTCGCCACTATTTCACCTTTTTGCTGTTGACATACATCACATTGTGCTACGTATTCAGAAATAATTTTTTTCATCCCTTTCCAATAAAAGTTTTGCTTCACTCTTTTATAGGTTCTTAGAAATCCGGAGTGCCCTGCAAAAGGTATGGAGTCCATTTCGTGCAGAATGACTTTGATGCAAGGGGAGTTTGGTATAAGCACAATACGACCTTTATAGCATAGATCCCTCGAATCCCAAGTATAGTGAGCTATTGCGCTTGGATCCTCCTCTAATTTTTTGATGATGTTGCTGGTTTCTGGATCTTTCTTCCATTCCTCCCCCTTTGGTTGGTGCTGGAGATGCATAAGAAAGCCACCATTTATCTTGTGTAAAACTTTCTCCATTCGTTGGGTTGAAACGGTGGTTACGTTGCTTCCACGCTTCCCGCGTAGGGTGACCTGTTTACCTTTGCAATAGAATTTCATAATCAATTTGGAAAAGTTCTAAGAGACATCACCTAGTGTCGTCAGCCATTCTATGCCCAAAGACAGACCTCATAATCATTAATTGGTAGGAGGAAGTCGGCAACAATTTCTTGGCCCTGCAGTAATAGTTTCACCTGTGGGCATCTTTGGTCGCATTTTAGGATTCGGCCGTCGACAATCTTTACGTCGAACTTGCTGCAACCTTCGATATAGAGCGCCATCCGAGCAGCAACCTTACTATTTAGAAAATTATTAGTACTGCCTGTATCGATGAGAACAGTGATTGGTTGTTGTTTGAGCAGGCCTCCAACTTTCATCGTTTGCGGATTTGAGTAGCCGGCTAGCGCATGTACCATAAAGTTGGTTGATTGTGGCTCTTCTTCCACATCTTCATCCTCATGTTCAAGACTCTCTTCTAGTTGTTCACTGATCTCTTCTTCCACTTTGGTTCAATCACAAGAAGTCTCCCTTTTTACAGCGATGCTCGCGGCTCCATGGCTAAATCACAATGCCAACATAACCCCTTAGCGGATCGGTCTCAAGCTCTTCTCTTGTCAACCTTTTTTGGTGCAGGAGCTCGGTGATAGTAGGCGGGCCGAGGGCTTCAATATTTCTGGTTGGGGAGCGACCTAGTCCTCCGGGCTTCATGGTTCAATCGCTCCTCCCGAAGTCGCATGCGAAAGAGATGGCTGCCATAAGCGTGTACGGTTGTCGCGCTTTAACTTCTCCCCGGATCTCGGCTTCAAGCCCTCAATAAATGTCCCCGTGAACTGTTTTTCAGACCAATCACGAGTTTGATTAGATAACCTTTCAAACCTGGTTTGATACTCCTGGATGGTGGAGGTTTGTCGGATCTTTGCTAGTTGTCCGTTGATGTTCTCGTAATCGGTTGGTCCGAAACGGATCAGCAGTCCTTCTTTGAATTGTCACCATGAGAGGACTCCATGAGTATGTTTAAACCAATCAAACCATTGTATGGCATCTCCTTCAAGATGTATAGCTGCAATTTCTACCATAGATGCATCTGCGGTTTTGTGGTACCGAAAATATCGCTCCGCGCGCGAGATCCAACCAATCGGGTCTCCTTCTTCCCATCTAGGGAAGTCCACCCTCATGCGTGGATAGTAGGGATCGATCATAGAGCCTCCCTTCTCTTGGGAGTCATCTCTTCGATCAGAGCTCTCTCCTTGATGAGATTTCTTTGGGCTCGGTGTTCTACCGAAACTGAGTTTGGTAAAGAGAGCCTGAATCTTATCCTCCATTCGCGTCTTGAAGGCTTCAAATTTAGCATTTATCACCTCCTCGGATGCCATAGTATATGACTCCAGATCTATAATATTAAGATCTCTCTTTTGTTGCCGGGTTAAAGGCATGAATTGTTTGAGGGAAGTGGTGGTTGAAAGGGTTTGTGGATCGGTGGATGTAGGTTACGGTTTAGGCTTGTTTTGTGGCTGTTTTGGGTGCTGTTTGGGGCTGCGATTTGAAGGAGTTTTGGGCTAAGATGGTAGTGGATAAAGGTTAGGGAAGAGGGTTTTAGATCTGTGGTAGATCGCAGCAAAGATTTGACAAAAATCAGTAGCAATTGCTGCCTATGTGCGTTGCCTCGTAAGAGTAGAATTGTCGTCGAAGAAATAGCGATTTCTCGATGAAATTTTCAGCGAAAACTCAGGGATTTGAGGAGGGGTTTTGATGGTAGAATCTTAGTTTATATAGAAACAAGGATAACAAATTGGATCAAGAAATTTTGGTAGCAAAGCAGTAAAGAAATCGGTGCAAGTTGCGATAGCAGAATTCTCATCAAAAAATTTCAGCAATTTGTGACGAGAGATTGCAGCAACACACGAATTTGTTTTTGTGATGAATTTCACAATAGATCAATCACGGATGGGAGCCAAGATGATCTATGAGGTGCACAAAAAATTTCGTTCAAAAAGGATAACGATTAGATCGGTTAAAGGCAGCAACACGCGGCTGAAATTTTCTGCAGCAATCCTTCGTTCGCAAAGATGGTAACTTTTGCGACGCAAGGAATTCGCAGCAAGGGATCGATAGAAAAACTTCTTTTTGATATTTTAGATGAAAAATTACAGCAGCAAAAGGTATTGGTGGTAGAAAAATACCAGATCTCTGATGCAATTGGAGGTGGTGACTGTAGATTGATTTGATCTACGTCAAGAGATGATGGTGGAGACGACGACGTCAAGAGCAATTGTGGGAATTGCTTGGCTAATGGTGGGCGGCAGGGATGGCAGCAAAAGCAGCAAGATCGCTGCTCTGATACCAAATGATAGAACCCTAGAGGAATTCTATGGAGATTGATCTTTGAGGGGGATCAACCCTTGAACGCTATAGGGTTCCACCCTCCAAGTAGCCTGGTGGCTGCAATTGTAGATTGATCTTTCTTATTCCAAAGAGGTGGAGGCTACAAGCTTATATAGAGCTCCAAACCCTAACCCTAGGGGTTGCTTCCTAAGTGAACTACCCAATTTGCCCTCAACTTTAGCGGGCCGGCCCAGTAACAAGGGGGGCGGCGGCTAAGAAGCCCAAAGACCCAAATATAAACCCTAGCCTCTCTTCTTTATAGGATAGAGGCGGCTAGGTGGGATTTATTACATTCTCACAGGGTTTTTATTAGCTGTTACATGGTTGAGTAGGACCTAACCCTGCTAGGGTCCTATCAACTGTGCACAGGTTATTTGGATGAAAAATACACTAGAAGACTATGGTATTTATTTAAAAAATATTTCTATAAAATATGATAACACGAGTGCTATCTGTCTAACTAAAAATCCGATTTAACACTCTCGAACCAAGCACATTGACATTAGGCATCATTTTATACGTGATCATGTCAGTAGTAAAGATGTCACCCTTGAATTTATTGATACAAATCATCAATTAGCAGACATTTTTACAAAACCTTTAAATGAGGAATAATTTGATTTTATTAGAAGGGAATTAGGCATGTTAAATTGTCCTAATAAGTGAGTTTTATATGAGATTTTTCCTTGAAATTTTGGTTTTCGTCGATTTGCTTTCCTCTCGGATTTCTTTTCGTCGATTTCTTCTTGATATCATCCCATCTCTGAAAACAAATTCAAAACAAATTAAAAAAAAATTTTGTGCTATCAGCGGTAGCACCGCCAGATCCGACGGTAACACCGCATGGGTGGTCAAACCCCAAGCAGTAGAACCGCATGCTGGGGCGGTAGTACCACCCGAACACCCCTTATAAAAGGGGTGAGTTAGGATGGACGGTAGAACCGCCCCCTAACCCGAGAGACCTCTTCCTCACCTCCCTAATCCCCTCAAAATACTTCCAAGCCTTATTCTCTCCCTCTATAAGCCTAAATAGAGGATTCTTTCCTTGATTCAAGCCCTCTACCTCTCAAGGGAATAAAACTAAGGTAAAATCTGAAATTTTTCTCCTCTTTTTCTTGCCTAGTTTAGTTCTTTTCTTTAAATTGATTATTGATCTATCCTCACTAGAAATGACTCCTAAAAGATCGTCAAGAGATAAAGGGAAAAGGGCGGAGGTAGATTCATTTGACCAATCTTTGTTCAAATGAAAAGAAGCATCCCTTAGGTTTTATGAACTTGTTTCTAAAACCATTCATAAAGGGAAATATGTTGATTTGAATCAATTAGGGAACCTTGAACCCATCATGTGGTTTGCTGACTTAGAGGTCTTACCAATTTTGTAAATTGTTGAACCTATCTATCCACGCTTGATTAAATTGTTTTATGCTAATTTAAGCATGAATAAAGATGGCTTATCTACCTATCTTCTAGGAAATGAGATCCAAATATCTGATAGTACAATATGCTCCTTAATTGGAATTGTTAAAAAAGACTTAGGATGCTATTTTAGAGAGAAATGGGACATGGACATAATCGAAGCAACTCACTCCGAAGCTTTAGAAACTGTCTTTGCAAATCTGAACTTAGGCATAATTCCCAAGAGTTGTGAATATTTGTTGCCTTTCAACTCTAAAATTTTACATTACATTCTTATAAGTATTATCATTCCTAAATAGTTTCATCAAGATGAGATCAGTTTAGCCGAGTTGGGTACCATATATTGGATCATGACCAGACAACATTATTATTTTGGTTACCTAATCCGGCAACACATGATAGAAGTCATTTCTAAAGGGTTAATGTTACCATATGGAGGATTGATAACTAGATTGTTGCATGCCCATAATATTAGTATTTCACCTGATGAAGAAGTAGTACAAGTGGACAAATTTGACATCATTGATATGAAACTATTTAGGAGACTTAGGTGTACATTTGAGCATGGAATAGGGGTTAGACAGCCTAGGAGAAGTGATATACATCCCCCACTAGTAGAACATCCTAAAACACCAGTCTTTAGGGGAAGTGAATCTCCTCCTCCTGATCCCATTGATACAGCTCCATTAGTGCCAGCTTCAGCTCCACCTTCTGACAATCCGATCATGAGAGAATTAAATGAAGTTAAATTACAGCAAATTGAAATTTTAAAGGAAATGCGAAAGATGAACCAAAAGATAGATCACATGTATAGGCACTTTGGCATTCCTCTAAAGGAGTAGTTTATTGTATTTTCTTTTTGAACGTTGTAAACTTTTATGCAACTTTGACATCTATGTTGTATTATCTTTACTACATTTTCTTGGGCACTGTGGAATGACATTCGGCTTTCTGAATAATTTCTTTTCCCTCATTTGTGATATTTTTTTTTGGATTTTTTTTTACATATCTTTGGATGACGCACTCATAATATTTTCAGTTTTCACTCGTATATGAATCCCTCTTTTCCTTTTTGTTGATGACAAAGGGAGAGAAATAAATGACAAGTGAATGCAATTGCCATGCGTTGAAAGTTATATGCATTTGCCATGCTTTACAAGTTATTGCAAGTTATATGCTTGAAATGCTTATTTAAGATCTTGATATCATTTTTTAATTGTGTATACTTCATGATATCATTTGATACCTATTTATTTAACCTCTTTTAACTTAATGATGAATGTCCATACATCGACATTGTCATTATTAAGTAAACCATGAAGTTTTACTTTCATATGTTGAATGATAAGTTAAACTTATCGTGTTGATAAGTTTTTACTATCTATGGCATATAGATAGGGGGAGTTAAGAGTAACTCTATCATCAATTGATTGTCATCATCAAAAAGGGGGAGATTATTGAATCTAGAATTTTGATGATGAAGTCAATTGGTGAAATATTTGTTCTAATATATATGTTGTCGAGATAAGTGTGCAGGTATAACTACGATGGGATGAAAACATAAAGCGATTTACCGTGGTCAAGTCTGTCGGGTGTTCAAGAGTTCATCGGAAGTCCGAGAGATCGTCGAAAATGTTACCGGAACCAACCACGATCGAATCAAGGACTTGTCGAAGTTTTCGGAAGTTCGTCGCAAAGATCGTCGAAGGTTCGCGGAACTTACTGGGAAGATTCGGAAGCTAGCCGAAGACTCGTTGAGCTCGCCATACAATCCAGGGAGTATCTTTGGGAGTCATTGGAAGAAATCCGAGGGAAGTGTCGGAAGTCCGCCGGAATCTCGTCGTAAAGCTCGCCGGAAGTTGACTTGAAGAATGTCGAGTTAAATCACTTAGAATTATATTTTAATTTTATAGTTTACACATGATTAGAGCAAGGATTTAGAAATAATCCTTTCTAAATTTGGTAGGTGCCAACCGGGCTCCTATTGGGCAAATTTGGGCCTTAAATAGGGCCCATTCAGCCCTTGCTGAATGGGCCAGGCGGTTGAACCGCCCAGCCTGGAGCGGTGGCACCACCCAGCCTGGGGCGGTAGCACCGCCTGGCTGGGGCGATAGCATCGCCCCTGCTGTGTCAGTCTGCCAGACTGACACAAGCGGTGGCACCGCCTCTGACAGGCGATTCCACCGCCTCTAACAGGCTGACACCGGGAAACTCAAATAAAATTCAAATTTGGAGCCCAAATTTGAATCCATTTTGAGCCTATAAATACCCCCCCTTTCTCAACTGAAAGGGCACCCTTTTGAGAGTTAGAATCTTGAGTTTAAGTCTTTGTATAGTCTTGAAAAGCCTTGTCTCTTGCTAAGTGTTTACCTCCTTCTTCTTCTTGAGAAATCTTATAAGAGTGTGAACCTCTTGTAAAGGGTTGTAAAAGGGGTATTTGGTCCTTCCCCTTCAAAGGATTTGCTAGTGGAAGTGCGGAGCCTCATCGTGAAGGCTTCAAGAGTGGATGTAGGTCATTTGACCGAACTACTATACATCATTGTGTTCATGAATGTGTGAGTGTTTACATTTTTGAATCATTTCATTACTTAGCTACAAATTGCTTAGTTCCTTGCTATTTCCTTTACTCAAGCAATTTCTTTCAAGTACTCTTTTGTCGAATCAAAATCTTCCTACGAACTTATCTTTTTGTAAAATCGGTTTCAAAATTACGATTTTAATCTGCTGCACTAATTCACCCCCCCTCTTAGTGCCTTTTCGATCCTAACAGATTTTTTATTAGACAAATTGTACTTGTATTATCACATTTTATTGGAATGTTCTTTAAATAAATTCCATAGTCTTCTAAGGTATTTTTCATCTAAACAACTTGTGCACAACATGCACTTGCGGCTATGTATTCGGCTTCCGCCATAGATAGTGCAACCGAATTTTATTTCTTGGAAGTCCAAGAAACAAGTGCATGTTCTAAAAATTGGCATGTTCTGGATGTGCTCTTTCTATCTATTCTACATCCACCAAAATCCGCATCTGCATAGGTTTTTAAATCAAAGTTATCAGATTTTGGATACCATAATCCTAGATTAGGAGTTCCTTTAGGATATCTAAGGATTCTTTTAATAGCTTTAAGGTGAGATAACTTAGGATTAGCTTAGAATCTTGCACATAGACCTACACTAAACATGATATCTGGTCTAGTTGCGATGAGGTAAAGTAAGCTACCTATCATTCCCCTATATGTTTTTTGATCAAAATTTTCTCCACTTTCATCCAAGTCTAACTTGGTAGAAGTACTTATTGGAGTGTTGATGGCTTTTGAACCATCCATGTTAAATAATTTTAACAAATCTAATGTATACTTTATTTGATTAAGAAATATACCATCACTAAGTTGTTTAACTTGTAATCCTAAAAAGAAGGTTAATTCTCCCATTAGGATCATTTCAAATTCATGGCTCATATACTTGGCAAATGATTCACATAGTGATTTATTCGAAGAATTGAAAATAATATCATCAACATAAATTTGAACAATAAGAAAATTATTTTTAAAATATTTAATAAATAATGTAGTATCAACCTTGCCTTTAGCAAAATTATTTGAAATTAAGAAAGAACTAAGCTTCTCATACTAAGCCCTAGGGGCTTGTTTTAATCCATAGAGAGTATTAGTTAGTTTAAACACATGATTGGAAAGAAGAGAATTTTCAAATCTGGGTGGTTGTTCAACATACACTTCTTTAGAAATAAAACCATTTAAGAAAGCACTTTTGATATTCATTTGAAAAAACTTAAAATTATTACTACTAGCATAGGCAAGGAGCATCCTAATGGCTTCTAATCTTGCCACAGGAGTGAAGGTCTCTTCATAATCGATACCTTCTTCTTAGTTAAAACCTTTGGCCACTAGTTTAGCCTTGTTTCTAACCACGATACCACATTCATCTTACTTGTTTCTAAAGACTCATTTAGTACCAATAACTAAATGGTCACTAGGTCTAGGAACAAGCTTCTATACCTCATTCCTTTTAAATTGATTCAATTCTTCTTGCATTGCGATAACCCAAGAATCATCTTTCAAGGCATCATCAATGCACTTAGGTTCAATTTAAGAAAGAAAAGTGGCATGGGTACAAAAATTTTTAAGTGAAGAACAAGTTTGAACCCCTTTCGATGTGTCTCCTATAAAAAATATTTGAAACAATCACTTTTGTGAGCCAAGAAATAGGTCTAAGTGTATCTACTATAGTCATCCATAATTACGAAGGCATATTTGCTACCTCCTAGGCTTGTTATGTCAATTGGTCCAAATAAGTCTAAATGGATCAATTGCAATGGTCTAGTGGTGCTAATTTGATTTTTTGGTTTGAAACTATTTTTTATTTGTTTTCCTAGTTGACACGCATCACACACTTTGTCCTTGACAAACTTTATATTGGGAATCCCTCATACTAACTCTCTAGGTGAAATCTTAGATATTAGTTTCATGCTTGCATAGCCTAATCTCCTATGCTAAAGCCAAGCATCATCATCCAAAATCGAAAAATATATTTCATTACTTAGTTCATCAATATTAATGGTGTAGACATTGTTTTGTTTTAAAGCAATCATGGATATGTTATTGTTTGGTTTTTCAATGATGCAAACATTAGATTTAAATCTAACAATATAACCTTTATCGTATAATTGACTAATGCTTAAAAGATTATATTTTAGTCCATCAACTAGCAATACATCATCAATTGAAAAACTTGATTTATTACCTATGGTTCCCTTGCCAATGATTTTACCCTTGTTGTTGTCTCCAAAGGTAACATACCCTTCTTCTTTGCTAGTGAGCATAGAGAAATGAGATGAATCTTCGGTCATGTACCTTGAGCATCTACTATCAAGATACCATCTCTTGCTCCTAGCTTGTGATGATGAATGATTCTACAAAAGAGTATAGTTTTTAGGTACCTATTTGATTTTGGGTGCCTCAAATATTGATCTATTAACTTTGTCATTTAGAATTGAATTATTTATGGTTCCTTTAGGAACCCATATCAATTTATGTAGACTAATTTTCCTAAATGGACATTTGTAAATAATATGTCTGGTTTTACAACAAAAATTATATTTTAAATGAGGTGATACATGTAATGTGGGTCCTTTAATGAAGATGATAGGATTTTGGTGAGGTCCACTCACAACTCCAATTCCACTTCTATTTTTGACGTGACCCTTGTTTGTAAAGATCATGTCCAAGCCCTTGCTACCGACCTTAAACTTATTTAGGGTCTCTTTAAGTAGCAAGTTCTCATTTTTGATTGTTTCTAAGTGTTCACTCTTAGAGCATGGGGGTAAAGAAGGAGTTTGGAGACTATCGAACTTATTTTGTAATAAAGTATGCTCTTTTTTTAATAAATTGAACTTCTTACTAATAGTTCTACATTCATCAAATAATTCATGAAAAGTGTTAGAAAGTTCATCAAAAGATAACTCTTCATTAAATAACTCACTAACCTCTTCTCCTAAGGCCATTAGCACGAAGTTGGCCTCATCTTTGTTGCTTGCTTCTTCATCCTCGAAGTCACTTGAATCATCCCATGTAGCCTTCAATGCTTTCTTCTTCTTTGGTTGTTTCTTCTTGGCTTGAGGGCATTCATTTTTGAAGTACCCTAGCTTCTTGCACTCGTAATAAATGACTTGGTCCTTTTTATATTCAAGTTTATTTTTTGTCATTTTTAAATTTATTTTTTCTTATAAATTTTTTAAAATTTTGAGTTAAAAGTGCAATGTCATTATCATTGTCCTCTTTACTTGATGTTCTTTTCAAGTGGTCTTCTTGTGTTCTTAGTATCATATCCTTCTTGTTCTTTGGAAGGGGATTCTCGAGCTCTTCATGAGCATGGCACATCATTTCATAGGTTATTAGAGACCCAATAAGTTCTTCGAGAGAAAAAGCTTTAAGATCCTTGACCTCTTGAATGATCGTAACTTTTGGATCCCAACACTTTGGAAGGGATCTTAAAATTTTAGTTACAAGTTTAAAATTAGAAAAACCTTTACCAAGTGCTTTAAGTCCATTGATGACATCCGTGAAGTGGGTGTACATGTCTCCGATGGACTCACTTGGTTTCATTCAGAAAAGTTCATAAGAATGCATAAGAATGTTGATTTTGGACTCATTCACTCGGCTAGTGCCTTCATGAGTGATCTCAAGAGTACGTCAAATATCAAAAGTCGATTCACAAATCGAAATGTGATTAAATTCATTTTTGTCGAGAGCGCAAAACAAGGCATTCATAGCCTTTACGTTTAAAGCAAAAGTCTTCTTTTCCAATTCATTCCATTCGCTCGTCAGAAAAGGAGATTTTTGAAAACCATTTTTGATGATGCTCTAAAGCTCAAAATCCATGGAAATAAGAAAGATCTTCATACGAGTCTTCCAATACGTGTAATCCGACCCATTAAGCATAGGCAGACGTGTAATGGAGTGACCCTCTTGCATGCCGGAATAGGCCATCTCTCTTGGGTTTTAAACTAAATATGAGATTGAACCTTACTCTAATACTAATTGTTAGGATCGAAGAGGCACTAAGGGGGGGGGGTGAATTAGTGCAGCGGATTAAACCTCGTAAGTTTGAAACCGATTTCATAAATAGCTAGTTCGTATTGAGATTTCGATTCGACGAAGATGACTTAGTTGAAGTAGCTTGAGTAAAGGCGATAAAAATTGAAAGATTTGCAGCTAAGTATAGAAACAATTCAGAAATTTAAATACTCACACATTCAAGAACACCACGATGTATAGTGGTTCGGTCAAGTGACTTACATTCACTTTCGAAGCCTTCTCCGATGAGGCTCCCAACTTCCACTAGCAAATCTTGTTAAAAGGGAAGGATCAAACACTCCTCTTATAACCCTTTTACAAGTGGTTCACACTCTTACAGATTTTTCAAAGAGAAAGAGAGAGGTGAACACTAGCTATCGAAAACAAGGCTTAGCCAAAAGCTTTTGCTCAATTCTAACTCTCAAAAGGGTGCTCTTTCTGTTGAGAAATGAGGGGTATTTATAGACCCCAAGAGGATTCAAATTTGAGCTCCAAATTTGAATTCATTTTAGGTTTCCCGGTGCTGGCGATGCCACTGCCTATCAGTTGATAGACTCTCAATGTATTGGGCGGTTCCACCGCCCAAGGCAGCGGTGCCACCGCCCAGTCTCTCAAGTGCTGGGCAGTCCTACCACCCAGCTTTTGGTCATTGGGCGGTGCCACCGCCTAGCATGTTTCAACACATCGATTTTGGCCTTAAACTCAGCCCAAACCGGTCCAAAACAAGGCCTAATGGGCCCCTACTTTGGATTATAGGATTAACACCTAATTCTAACCCAAATTACATGCTTAACTATGAAATTAAAACATAATTCTAAGTGATGTAAATCGACATTCTTCAAGTCTTCTTCTAGTGAGCTTTCTAGCAAAACTCCGATGGACTTCCGACACTACTTCGGATTTCTTCCAGTGGACTCCCAGCAAGCTCCCGGATTCCATAGCGAGTTCAATGAGTCTTCGGCAAGCTTTCGAACCTTCTCGATGATCTTCGCGAACCTCTGATGATTTTTCGGTGAACTTCCAAAACCTTCGGTAAGTCCCTGATTCTATCTTGGTTGGTTCCGACAGCACTTTCAACGATCCTTCTAGTGACCTCTTGAACTCCCAATGAACATGACCTCGTTAAATCACTTTATGTTTTCGTCCCATCGTAGTTAATCCTGCACACTTATCTCAACGATATGGATTAGAACAAATAATTCATCAATTGACTTCATTATCAAAATCCGAGATTCAACACCAATACAAAGGCTAGTGCTTTTATTGTGATAAAGATGAGCACTAGAAGAGGAACTATAAAGAGTACCTTATAGAGAGAGCAAAACAAAAGCTTGGAGAAGCTTCAGGTACATTTATGATCAGTCTCCATTTGTTAGAATCTTATGATAACACATGGGTATTGGATATCCGGAGTGCTTATCATATCAGCAATTCATTGTAGGTTCTGGCAATACCTAGGAGATTGAAGATAGGCGAGATGGACCTTAAGATGGGCAATGGAGCAAAGGTTGCTGTAGTGGTTATTAGCAAGGTCACCTTACATTTGCCTAGTTGAGCTATTATTGCATTAGATGCATGCTATTGTGTTCCTTCTATTATCAAAAACATTATTTCCATTTCATGTTTTACAGTTAGTGGATATAAATTAGTTTTTGAGAATAATGGTTGTTCAATAGCATTAGATGATGAGATCATCATGAAAAGAACATTGCATAATGGTTTATTTATACTAGATACAGCTCCACATATCACGAGTGTAAATAAGTCTAAGAGGAAACGAGAAGAGGTGAATAATGCATATCTGTGGCATTGTAGGCTGGATCACATCCATGAGAGAAGGATTCAAAAGTTGTTAAAGAATAGATATCTAGATCCATTTGACTATGAGTCATATGCGACTTGCGAACCTTGCCTTCGGAGAAAGATGACCAACTCTCCATTTAGTAGAACTGAAGAGAGAGCTACTGAGTTACTGGAACTCATACATAGTGATGTATGTGGTCCTATGTCGACTCATGCCATAGGTGGTTACTCCTACTTCATTACTTTCACTGATGATTTCTCAAGATACGGACATGTGTACTTGATGAAGTACAAGTCTGAGGCTTTTGAGAAATTCAGGGAATATAAGAATGAAGTGGAGAATCAGATTGGAAGGAGTATTAAAACCCTTCGATCAGATCGAGGAGGTGAGTACTTGAGTACAGAGTTCACCCAATTCCTTAAAGACCATGGGATTTTATTCTAGTGGACACTTATACACCGCAGCTTAATGGTGTATCAGAAAGGAGGAATCGTACACTGTTAGACATGGTGCGTTCTATGATGAGTTTCGTCGACCTACCCATCTCATTCTAGGGTTATGCCCTAGAAACCGTAGCTTACCTTTTGAACAAAATTCTAACTAAGTCAATAGTGTCTATTCTATATGAGATATGGAATGGGAAGAAGTTCGATCTTAAGATTGTTAAGATTTGGGATGCCTTTCCTATGTTAAGAGACACAACCTCGATAAGTTAGAATCTAGGACAGAATGGTATAAGTTCGTGGGATACCCCAAGGAAACTTGTGGGTATTATTTCTATCACCATGAGGACTGAAAGGTCTTTGTAGCCAAGAGAGCAGTGTTCCTTGAGAAGAAACACATTATTGGTGGAGACAGTGGGAGCATGATAGAGTTGAGCGAGGTTGGAGAACCTAGCTCAAGCACCATTCCATAGCCAGAATCTGTTTAGGTATCTAGCACACAAGTTCCAACTTTACATAGGTCTGATAGAGTATCCCATCCTCCTGAAAGATATGTGGGACATATCATAAGAGATGATGTTGAGGATATTAATCCTCAGACCTACGAGGAGGCTATTATGAGCATAGACTCCGGAAAATGGCAAGAAGTCATGAATTCAAAAATGGATTCCATGTATTCCAACAAGGTTTGGAACCTAGTTGATGCACATGAGGGTATCGTACCCATTGGTTGCAAGTGGATCTTTAAGAAGAAGATCGAAGTAGATGGAAAGGTAGAGACCTATAAAGTAAGGCTAGTGGCTAAGGGGTATCGTCAAAGATAAGATGTTGACTATGACGAAACTTTCTCACCTATAGCGATGCTAAAATCCATCAGAATTCTATTGGCTATTGCAGCACACTATGATTATAAGATTGGACAGATGGACGTCAAAACCACATTCCTCAATGATAACCTTGAGGAGGAGGTGTATACGATACAGCCTAAGGGATTCGTGTCTAGGGATAACCCAGATAAAGTGTGCAGTTTGCTTAGGTCCATCTATGGACTGAAGCAAGCTTCCTGAAGTTGGAACATAAGATTTGATGAGACGATCAAATCTTATGACTTTGTTAAGAACGAAGATGAGCCTTATGTGTACAGGAAGGTAAGTGGGAGCACTATCACCTTTTTGGTATTATATGTGGATGACATCCTGATTATTGGGAATGATGTAGGAATACTCTCTATAGTAAAGGCTTGGCTATCTAGGTACTTCTCCATGAAAGACTTACGAGAAGCATCCTGCATATTGGGGATACGGATCTATAGAGATAGATCCAAGAGGATGCTTGGCTTGTCCTAGTCCAAGTATATAGACACCATTGTCAAAATGTTTGGCATGAAAAATTTCAAGAGGGGTCTCATACCAATGAGATATGGAATATCACTTTCTAGGAGTATGTTCCCAAAGACTCTTGAAGAAAGGGTACACATGGATAGGATACTATATGCCTCAATGATAAGATCTATCATGTATGCTATGCTATGTACCAGGCCTAATATAGTGCATGCTCTAAGTGTCATGTGCAGGTATCATTGTAGATCTAGGCTTGGAGCATTGGAAAGTAGTAAAATGCATCCTTAAGTACTTGAGAAGGATTAAGGATCTTTTACTAGTATATGGAGGCAGTAGCCTTAGGGTTGAGGGCTACATGGACTCGAGCTTCCAGTCCGATGTCGTTGATAGTAAGTCTAATTTAGGGTATGTGTTTACCCTGAATGGAGGAGCAGTATGCTGGAAGAGTTCCAAGCAAGACACTACTACTGACTCGACCATAGAGGTGGAATATGTTGCTACGATAAAGGCAGTTGAGGAGGTAGTCTAGATGAAGAAGTTCATCATAGATCTAGGAGTCATCCCGAGCAACGAGGAGCTAATTTCCTTATATTGCGATAACTATGGGGCAATTACTCAAATAAGGGAACTCAGGTCTCATCGGTGGTCTGAGTCTATGATCAAAGTAATTCCTATATCACTTATCTCAAAAACATATTAGTTTATCAAATTCATCAATTGATTTTATTATCAAAATGCAAATTTTAACAATCTTCCTTCTTTTGATAATGACAACCAATTAATAATGTGATTTTAACTTAACTCCCCTTATCTATATGTCATCTTGATATAAGTAATGATAAACTTGAACTCAACTAAAAAATGCATATATCCTTTTAAATGCTTATCTTAAATTCAAGTCGATCTTGTCAATATTATGGTTTAATCATTTCAAGCTTAATTATCAATGTACAATCAAGTTTCAAATTTCAAAGTATAATATTTAATAATCATTAAGATATAATATCAACCACTAGTCATAAACAAAGGGTAAGCGCAAGTAACAATTTGCATGTGTTAATCATATAGAATAAGCCAAATATGAGTTATATAACCACCCAAAAAAATTATATATTAAAACATCATAATTGTTCCTATTTATACATGAGTTACTATTTATCCCCCCTTTGTCATAAACAAAAACAAGCAAAAGTTAGGCATGAGTCACTACTCTCCTTTTATCATCAACAAAAAGGTAAAATATACATATAATAACTCAAGTTACTCGATTGCTAGTAGTCTAAAATGTCAAAATAAAGTTTTGAAATGTTCATCAAAAGTCTTATGATGCTAATGAAGATATATTTTGTATTATATTTCAAACCAAATATCCTAGTTAAGGCTATGTACCATAATTTAGAGAAATTTAATAAGCCTAGTTCCCTTCTAATAAAATCAAATTGTTCTTTACTAAGAGATTTTATAAAGATATTTATCAATTGATGTTTCGTATCAATAAAGTCCATGATATATCATGATTGCTAATATGATCTCTAATAATTTGATATCTAATGTTAATATATTCAACTTCAACTATAGATAGTGTAATATAATTTTGTTCCTTAAATAGCCAAGAGACAAGCATATAACTTAGGAATTGATAAATTATAGAGATAATTCTTTTTATCTATCCATACATCCTACAAAGTAAGCATTAATAAGCAATTAAACCAAGATTATCAAATTTGGGATACCATAGTCCCAAAGATCATGTTCCTTTTAAGTATCTAATTTTTTTTTGTAACCTTAAAGTAGGACTATTTAGATTTGATTAGAACCTAGCACAAAGACCTATAATAAACATAATATTAGGTATGATAATAATAAAATATAATAAACTTCATGCCTTTATAGGTCTTTTGATCAAAAATTGCATAAGTCTTTAAATGAGATGTATGTTCTTGAGACATATGAAGTTAGTCTTTTAATAAACTTCATCACACCATATTTGATTTTGTTGGAATGAAAACCAACCCCTTTCCTTTTAAAAGTTTAAACTTATTTAGCTAAGATTGTCATAGAAACCAATCCCTTCCAACCTCAAATTTTTCTAATGTTTATCATAGAAACATGTTTTTCTTTTTAAGAGATTTTGTTATATCATCATTATCAGTTATTTTTCTAAGCAATATTTTAGTTTCTCATTGATGGCAGTCAAGTCTTTTTTATATTTTTCAAAGCATACAATTCTAGTGATTTTTGAAATAACTTTTTCGTAAGTTTAAGATTAGATGATTCTAAAATTTTATATTTAGTGTAAGTAGTATAGGATGTTGACGTATATTTGTCATGCATATTTTTTAATATATCACTCGTTAGTAAATAATGCATGATCTTTTTTTAGTGAAGTATATTTTTTACCCATCCTTTTGAGTTCATAATATAATTCATAAATATTTTAAGTAATTCTTCATTAGATAATGAAGTTTTGAAAGAATCAAATACCTCATTATTGAAAGTCATTAAAGTATAATGTGTCAATTCTTTTTTGTTGATCTATTCTTCTACCTCAAACTCACTTGATACATCCTATATAGCTTTGAATGTTATTGCTTTATGAACTCATAGTATATGATTGCATATTTTTTGTCTTGACTTTTGGTTTTATCTTCTCTTCTTACTTGATTTGTCTTATTTTTTCTCATGAATTTTTTTATTTTTTGTAAGAAGTGTCATGTCTTCATCATCATTATATGAGCTTTCACTTGAGTAATTTTCTTCAGATTTAAGAGCAATATCTTTTTTTGGAAGGTTTTTATCTTCTTTATCAAGAGCTTTGTATATCATTTCTTAAGTCATTAAAGATCATGTAAGTTTATTAAGAGAAAATTTATTTAAATTTTTGACTTCTTGGATCATCATTACCTTTGAATTTTAACTCTTGGGAAGAGCCCCTAAAATATTGCTCACCAATTCAAAATTAGTATAAAATTTGTCAAGTATTTTCAATCTATTAACATTCATAAAATGAGTATACATGTCACTAATGAACTCAATTGGCTTCATTTTGAATAATTCAAAACTATAAACAAGAAGATTAATCTTAGATTTTTTATTCTATTAGTTCCTTTATGTGTGACTTCAAACATATGCTATGTGTCATATGCGATGTCACAAGTGGAAACTCAATAAGATTTATTTTTATATAATTCATAAAATAAGACATTCATAGCTTTAACATTATAAATATAAATTCTCTTTTAAAAATCATTTCATTCATCCATTGGTTTAATTGATTTTTAAAAATCAAACTCGACAACATTCTATAAATAATAATTCATAAAAATAAGAAAATCCTCATTCTAATTTTCTAATAGGTGTAGTTCATTTTATTTGAACATAGAAAGATTTGTTATGGAGTGATCCTCTTGATTGCTTGAAAAAGCTATTAAATCTCTCTTGTGTGTGAATCAAACTAAAAGAACTAAGTTTTGATACTAATTGTTAGGATCTTAATGGTATTAAAAGGAGAGGGGGTGAATTAGTGTTATAGTAAATTTTAACTAATCTTAAGATTCAATCGAGAAAAACATATATTAGAAACATGATTAATCATATATTGAGTGTGAGTAAAGGTTGTGAGTAAAGTAAATGATAATAAGTATGCAATGATGAACAATAAATCATAAGCAAGAGAAGAAATATAAATTGATTTATAATGGTTAAGTCTTCCAAACTTATATTCACTCTTGAATCCTCTTCCTTCAAGACTATCAGCTTTCATTATTTTTCTTATTTCCAATAGGTGAAGATCAACAACCTTTTACAACTTTTCTTACTTTTTAAGCTTGGGACAAAACCTTCACACTCACACCTTTACAAAAGACCTCTCACCTCATACCATTTAGTATTATAACTAAATTCAAGAGAGAAGAAGAGACTCAAACAATGCACAAAAGAGATCTAAAATACTTCACAAACTCATGAATGGATGCTTCATCAACTAAGCCCAAGTGAGATATTTATAGCCTCCAAAAGGCTTTTAAAATAGAGTTAAAATTTAAATTCTTGACAATTCAAGATATGAGAAGTACTACCATTGACTTTGGATAGTACTACCATTGTAATTTTTGAAATAGAGCTACAATAATACTAGACTCCTATGGTACTTTATCATAATTTTTGATATGGAGCCATAATACTATACTCCTATGGTACTATTATTATAATTTTTTATATAGAGCTACAATACTAGACTTTGACAGTACTACCATCATAATTTTTATATGATATCATAAAATTTGATTTTAGTAGTACTACTCCTAACATAGGTAGTACCATTACCGACCTAGGTAGTTTAAAAAATGTGTTTGGCCTTCTAATAACTCAAACTCAGTCCAACTTCAAGCCCAATGATTTTTTTTAATAAGTGAACTCTATTTTAGCCCAATATCAACTCAAATTGGCCCAAGGTTACCACGACTAAAATCTTAACTCATTAACCACTCATCCAGCACATCTTTAAAGCTTTCAACATATCGTCCACTCTTTCGGCATGTTCTTTAATGTTGTTCACTCTTTTGGTATGTCATCCAATTTTTCGATATTTTATTTGAACCCCTAGCACATCGCTCTATCTTTCAGTATATCACTCAATTTTCTAGCATATTGACTTCACCATGATGTTTGATCTTCCAATGCAAAGTCTATTTTTTGACACGTTGACTAATCCTTTACCTTGACATCTAATTTTTTACACTACAATCTTATGGTATAATGTCTAACTCTCTTACTTGACATTTGACCCTTCAATAGTCTCAGTTTATAATTCGAAGTATTTCCTATATTACTTATCTCAAAAGCATATTAGTTCATCAAATTCATCAATTAATTTAATCATCGAAATCTAATTTTAAACATAGACGACATGTCGGAAGAGTGGATAACATGTCAAAACCTTTAATAAAGTGCCAAAAGATGTAGTTATTATTTTGAAGCCTTATTTGAATATAGTCTAGGCTATAATTAGGCTTCAAATGGGCTATATTTGTGCTATGTTAGGTTAAGGTTGAAGTGGACTGAATTTGGGTCAAATTTAAGTTGGATTTGGACCCTTATTAGGCCAAATCTATGCATGAGCGATAATACCATCGAAAGGAGGCAATAGTTCTGCTTAAAGATAGAGTGATAGTATGCTAGGTTGATAGTCCCACATAATACAAGCAATGTTACTACCTAGAATACAAACAGCCTAAGTGATACCGTTTTAGAGTGTTGATGTTAGTACTACCAGTACCCTTGATTTTAGATACTTTTCCATGATTTGCTCTACATTTCGAGGTTCTTTTGGGGCTATAAACACTCCACTTCAGGCATGGCTAAGGTGAATAATTCTTGAGCTTTCAAGTATTGAAACCCTCTTTTAGATCTTTACTTGAGTCTATAGTTAGAGCTACAAAGCTTAGAATGTGTGAGATTTTTAGAGTGATCAAGTGTAAAAGTTCTTTCCTTAGCTTTGAAAAGGAGAAGATTGTAGAAGGGATATCAATCTTCACTCATTAAATGTAAGATTGGTGAAAGCTAATAGCCTTGAGATGAGAGAAATCAGGTGTGGACATAGATATATAAAACCAAACCACTATAAAATTTGTTTGTCTCTCTATCGTTACGTATTTTCTTATTTGTATCTATTTCTTAGTTGAATTAGCTTTTAATACTTGTCTTTTTTTATCTTTTAAAGTTTATAATAGCACTAGAACAACCTCCCTACCACCACAAAAATGCACCATGCCTCCTTAGGAACAACTTCATAATGTATATTGTCATTATGACATAACGATGATACATGAGAAAAAGTGAACCCTAAACTAGTTTGGTGGCTTTGATACCATAAAAAAAAGGGATTCTTAGGAGAATGATGATTTTTAATTGGACTTTCAAGGGATATAGAGGTACTTATACACAATCTAACTAATATACTTCTGAATTTTTACAAGATATATTCTGATCATGCTAGTATTTTGTTCAATCTAACTAATATAAGGTGTATTTACATCATTCAAAATCTCAATCATGTAATACTTTATAAGCGAATAATATTTTCATCAATTTAGGGGAATTATTCTTTCAAGTTGTCAGATTTTGATAAATATGATGTCATTTTCAACATGTTAGTACTGAACTCAACCCCATTTGTGGCATTTGCCAGATTATATTCCCACTACCTAAATGACTAGATTGTTGATTGGATAATCTCTAGAATTGCAATGGTGCATTATTTACAAGCATATCTTTGATGACTTTTGTTGCAAGAAATGATTTGTCTCCTTAAAGATATGTTGTAGGTAGGCATGTAGTAGATCACAACATTGCAGTGCCATAATTTAAAGGGACAATACATAGAAAGAGAACTAGACATCCAAGCTGATATAAGGTCCAACACATAGACAATTTGGTATTATGTCAGATCCCATTAGATTCCTCATTATCTCAACACATTGGCTGAACACCGCACCCACGAATTGATGCTGCCTTGTATGCCTAGTCATCTCGACAAACTAGTCAGGACTTCCTTGAGTCACAAATATGAATCTATATGCATCCAAGTAATGACTGATGATTCCACATAACTACCTAGTAGTATAACTCCCTGCTTAACTCCAAAAGGTTTTGAGGCCCCCTATAAAAGGTCCCAAGTGCATTTTTAAGACTCTCTAACTAGACTATGCAACACTTATTCTTCCTGAACCCCAACTAATTTAAGCATTGGAGAGACTTTTATTAAGAATGCCCTCTTAAGTGATTAGGTTTCTTGACGATATGATATAACCCCAAAGGAATTCTATAGAGATTGATCTTTGAGGGGGATCAACCCTTAGAACGCTATAGGGGTTCCACCCTCCAAGTAGTCTAGTGGCTGCAATTGTAGATTGATCTTTCTTATTCCAAAGAGGTGGAAGCTACAAGTTTATATAGAGCTCTAAACCCTAGCCCTAGGGGCTGCTTCCTAAGTGAACTACCCAATTACCCTCAACTTTAGCCGACCGGCCCAGTAACAAGGGGGGCGGAGGCTAAGAGGCCCAATAGCCCAAATATAAACCCTAGCCTCTCTTCTTTATAGGATAGAAGCGGCTAGGTGGGATTTATTATACTCATAGGGTTTTTATTAGTTGCTACTTGGTTGAATAGGACCCAACCCTGTTAGAGTCCTATCAATCCCGCCCTCTTCCAATCAGCCTTGTCCTCAAGGCTGAGGTTCCATAAATTCAGGGAACCGGGTCTTTAGCTCCTCATATGATTCTCATGTGGCGTCTTCGGATAGTAAATTATTCCAATGCACTAGTACTTTAATAGAGGGACGTCGACGACGCATGATGATTATGCGGTCGAGAATGGCTTGCGGTTGGGCTTGGATATATCCATCATTAGTGGTATTGGGTAGTTGAATCTGGGGTGACTCGTGTTCTCCCAACTTAGGCTTCAAACATGGCACGTGGAAGACAGGGTAAATTTTGGCATCCTCAGGCAATTTAAGTCTATACGCCATAGCTCCAATACACTCTGCGATCTGATAGGGCCTATAAAATCGTGGAGATAGCTTCATAGAGGCTCGTGTGTTGATGGATAGTTGCTTGTATGGCTGTAGGTAAAGATAAACCTAGTTTCCTACTAAAAATTCTCTTTCACTTCTTCGTGTGTCAGCTTGCTGCTTCATTCTAGCTTGAGCAGTAGAGAGATTATCCTTTAGCAACTGTAGGAGTTTGTCCCTGTTAATTAAATCTTGGTCGACCTGATCTACCTTAGCCGAGCCAATTACATACTTTGGAATCACAAGAGCCGGCCGATCATATAATGCTTCATATGGGGTATATTTTGTAGATGAATGATATGTAGTATTGTACCACCATTCGGCCCAGGGGAGCCATTTCATCCACTCCTTTGGTCAATCATTGGCAAAACACTGAAGGTATGTATCTAAACACCTGTTCACCACTTCTGTTTGGCTGTCAGTTTGTGGATGATATGCTATGCTCATCTTGAGTTTGGTGTCCTGCAATTGAAATAACTCGGTCCAAAATTTACTAGTGAAGACCCTATCATGATCACTTACAATGGACCTTGGCATCCCATGCAGTTTAATAATATTTTTTATAAAAATCTAAGCAATACTAATAGTAGTGTAGGGATTTCGCACAGCACAAAAATGAGCATATTTTGTAAGTCGATCAACCACCACTAGGATTGTGCTTTTACCTTTGGAAGGTGGCAGCCCTTCGGTGAAGTCCATGGAGATGTCAGTCCACACCGAGTCTGGTATGGGTAGTGGTTGTAGTTTCCCTGGACTCGCCACTGTTTCACATTTTTGCTGTTGACATACATCACATTGTGCTATGTATTCTGAGATAATTTTTTTCATCCCTTTCCAATAAAAGTTTTGCTTCACTCTTTTGTAGGTTCTTAGAAATCCGGAGTGCCCTGCTGAAAGTGTGGAGTGCATTTCGTGCAGAATGACTTTGATGCAAGGGGAGTTTGGTATAAGCACAATATGACCTTTATAGCGTGGATCCCTCGAATCCCAAGTACAGTGAGCTATTGCGCTTAGATCCTCCTATAATATTTTTATAATGTTGCTGATTTCTGGATCCTTCTTCCATTCCTCCCTATTACCCTCGAGGAAGCCGGTGGTAGGAAGAGAGATAACTGAAAATTCAGCTTGCTGAGGGAGTCGTGAGAGTGCATATGCAACAATGTTTTCTTTCCCCTTTTTGTAAATAATTTTATAATCAAATCCTAGAAGTTTGGTTACCCATTTTTGCTGCTCCGGGGATGATATCTTCTACTCCAAAAAGTACTTAAGGCTTCTATAATCGGTTTTAATCTGAAATCGTTGACGAATCAAGTAGGGTCTCCACTTTGTTACTGCATGCACAATGACGAGCATCTCCTTATCATAGATAGACATTTTTTAATAGGAGGGAGACAATGCATTGCTGGTGTATGCGAGTGGTCGACCATCTTGCATGAGAACGGCTCCAATTCCAACTTCAGATACATCGGCCTCAATGATGAAGGATCGGCTGAAATCTAGTAGCACTAGCACCGGTGACATCGTCATGGCTGCCTTAAGTCTGTCGAAGGCAGCGGAGGCTTTGTTTGACCATTAGAAGGCATCTTTTTTCAGTAGAGAAGTGAGGGGGGCACTAATCTTCCCATAGTCCTTCACGAATTTTTGGTAGTAGCCCGTTAGTCCAAGGAACCCACGCAGCAATTTCACATTTGTAGGTTTCGGCCAGCCTTGCATTACTTCGATTTTTGTTGGGTCTACGGCCACTCCTTCTGATATTATATACCCAAGGTACTCTACTTTTTGCTGGAGAAAGCTGCACTTTGATAGCTTAACAAAAAGAGTATTCTCCCGAAGGATCGTCAGAATAATTCGTAAGTGCTGAAAGTGAGTCTCAAGAGAAGGGCTATAAATGAGAATATCATAAAAAAAATCAGCACAAATTTATGAAGAAAGCTCTGAAAAATATCGTTCATGAGACTTTGAAAGGTTGAAGGAGCATTAGTGAGTCCAAAGGGCATTACCAAGAATTCATAATAGTTGTTATGAGTGTGGAAAGCAGTTTTTGGGATGTCGCCTTCACATACCCGAATTTGGTGGTAACCGGATCAAAGGTCCAACTTCGTAAAGAATCGAGCTCCTTTTAATTCTTCAAGAAGTTCATCCACCACTGGTATTGGGTACTTATCCTTGACGGTGATGTCATTTAGAGCTCGGTAGTCGATGCACATCCGCCAAGTTCCATCTTTCTTGCGCACAAGTAACACCGGTGAGGAGTAAGGGCTACAGCTTGGCCGAATCACCCCTGTTTCAAGCATTTCCTTCACGATCTTCTCAATTTTATCCTTTTGGAGGTGAGGATAGCGGTAAGGTCGAGTGTTTGCTGGTGGTTTTCCTGGAAGGATTGGAATTCGGTAGTCATGTTGTCGAGTAGGAGGAAGACTGCACGATTCAACAAAAACATCGTCAAATTCAACAAGCAGTTGGGTGAGATTTTGATCTTTAATTTCTATTTTCTTCCCCTTTGGTTGCCGCTAGAGATGCATAAGAAAGCCACCATTTATCTTGTCTAAAACTTTCTCCATTCATTGGGTTGAAATGGTGGTTACGTTGCTTCTGCGCTTCCCGTATAGGGTGACCTGTTTGCCTTTGCAATAGAATTTTATAATCAATTTGGAAAAGTTCCAAGAGATGTCACCTAGCGTCATCAGCCATTCTATGCCCAGCACAGCCTCATAATCATCAATTGGTAAGAGGAAGAAGTCGGCAACAATTTTTTGGTTCTGCAGTAATAGTTTCACTTGCGGGCATCTTTGGTCACATTTTAGGATTCGGCCGTCGGCGACCTTTACGTCGAACTTACTGTAACTTTCGATGTGGAGCACCATCTGTAGCAACCTTACTGTTTAGAAAGTTATTAGTGCTACCCATATCGATGAGAACGGTGATCAGTTGTTGTTTGAGCAGGCCTCCAACTTTCATCGTTTGCGGATTTGAGTAGCCGGCTAGCGCATGTACCATAAAGTCGATCGATTGTGGCTCTTCTTCCACATCTTCTTCCTCATGTTCAAGACTCTCTTCTGGCTGTTCACTGATCTCTTCTTTCACTGGTTCAATCACAAGAAGTCTCCCTTTTTTATAGCGATGCTCGCGGCTCCACGGCTCGTCATAATGCCAATATAACTCCTTGGCAGATCGGTCTCGAAGCTCTTCTCTTGTCAATCTTTTTGGTACAGGAGCTTGGCTGATAGTGGGGGGGCTGAGGGTTTTGATATTGCTGGTCGGGGAGCGACCCTAGTCCTCCGGGCTTTGTGGTTCAATCGCTCCTCCTGAAGTCGTGCGAAAGAATGGTTGCCATAAGCGTGTACGGTTGTCGCACTATAACTTCTCCCCGAATCTTTGGCTTCAAGCCCTCAATAAATGTTCCCAATAATTATTTTTTAGACCAATCATGATTTTGATTAGATAATCTTTCAAACCTGGTTTGATACTCCTGAATGGTGGAGGTTTGTCGGATCTTCGCTAGTTGTCCGTCGATGTTCTCGTAATTGGTTGGTCCGAAGCGGATCAGTAGTCCTTCTTTGAATTGTCACCATGAGAGGACTCTATGAGTGTGTTTAAACCAATCAAACTATTGTATGACACCCCCTTCAAGATGTATAGCCGTAATTTCTACCATAGATGCATCTGCGGTTTTGTGGTACCAAAAATATGGCTCTGTGCGTAAGATCCAACCAATCGGGTCTCCTTCTTCCCATCTAGGGAAGTCCACCCTCATGCCTGGATAGTAAGGATTGGTCATAGAGCCTCCCCTCTCATGGAAGTCATCTCTTCGATCAGAGCTCTCTCCTTGATGTGATTTCTTTGGACTCAGTGGTCGACCCAAACTGAGTTCGGCAAAGAGAGTCTGAATCTTCTCCTCCATTCGTGTCTCGAAGGCTTCGAATTTAGCATCAATTACCTCCTCGGATGCCATAGTATATGTCTCCAAATCTATAATATTAAAATCTCTTTTTTGCTGTCAAGTTAAAGGCATGTATTGGTTGAGAGAAGCGATGGCTGAAAGGGTTGGTGGATTGGTGGATGTAGGTTACGGTTTAGGCATGTTTTGTGGCTGTTTTGGGTGCAGTTTGGGGCTACAGTTTGATGGAGTTTTGGGTTGTGATGATAGTGGATGAAGGTTAGGGAAGAGGGTTTTAGATCTGTGATAGATCGCAGCAAAGATTTGACAAAAATCAGTGAAAATTGCTGCCGATATGCGCTGTCTCGTAAGAGCAGAATTGTCATCAAAGAAATAGCAGTTTCTCGATGAAATTTCCAGTGAAAACTTAGGGATTTGAGGAGAGAGTTTGACGGTAGAATCTTAGTTTAAATAACAGCAAGGATGATAAATTGGATCAAGAAATTTCTATAGCATAACAGTAAAGAAATCGGTGCAAGTTGTGATAGCAGAATTCTCGTCGAAAAATTTCAGCAGTTTGCGATGAGAGATTGCAGCAACACACGAATTTTTTTTAAAGATGAATTCTATGATAGATCAATCATAGATGGGAGCCAAGATGATCTATGAGGTGCACAAGAAATTTCGTTCAAAAAGGATAACAATTAGATCGGTTAAAGGCAGCAAAACGCGGTTGAAATTTTCTACAGTAATCCTTCATTTATAAAGATGGTAACTTTTACGGCGCAAGGAATTTGCAGGCAAGGGATCGATAGAAAAACTTCTTTTTGGTATTTTCGATGAAAAATTGCAGTAGCAAAGGGTATTGGTGGTAGAAAAATACTAGATCTCTGATGTAATTGGAGGTGGCGACAGTAGATTGAATTGATCTACGTTAGGAGATGACGGTGGAGATGATGACGTCAAGAGCAATTGTAGGAATTGCTTGGTTGATGGTGGGTGGCAAGGATGGCAGCAAAAGCAGCAAGATCGCTGCTCTGATACCAGATGATAGAACCCCAAAGGAATTCTATGGAGATTGATCTTTGAGGGGGATCAACCCTTGGAACGCTATAGGGGTTCCACCCTCCAAGTAGCCTGGTGGCTGCAATTGTAGATTGATATTTCTAATTCCAAAGAGGTGGAGGCTACAAGCTTATATAGAGCTCTAAACCCTAGCCCTAGGAGCTGCTTCCTAAGTGAACTACCTAATTTACCCTCAACTTTAGCTGACCGGCCCAGTAATAAGGGGGGCAATGGCTAAGAGGCCCAATAGCCCAAATATAAATCATAGCCTCTCTTCTTTATAGGATAGAGGTGGCTAGGTGGGATTTATTACACTCATAGGATTTTTATTAGCTGGTACTTGGTTGAGTATGACACAACCTTGCTAGGGTCCTATCATGATACCTTAGAGCTTGACCAATTCTCTAGCCATATTCTATACTCTCATAAATCAACTATTTAAGGAGTATCAAGATAAGTTTCTGGTTCTCTACTTGTATGATATTCATTATCTACAACTAAATTCTTAAGGAGCATGTTATGTACCTTCTAAAAATCTTTAAGATTCTTAAGCAGAATATTTTATTCATGAAAAAAGAAAAATGCTATCTTAACTAAATAAAAATCCTATTTTTGGGGCATTGAGTCAATGGAGGATTGATTCAGATAAATAAGTCGAAGGTGCACTGTGGTAGAGTGATGAACACCAAAGAAGGCATTATAGTTGGGATCCTTATTTTCGTCAACTATTGTCGATACTTCATCAAAGGGTATTCGAAGCATATTGCTCCACTAACTGAGTTATTGAAGAAAGAGTAGCCTTAGTGATGGTCAAACAAATATAAAATGATATTCCAAGACCTAAACATTATTATGTTGAAAGGACCAATTTTGATATTACCAGAATATAAGAAGCCTTTCAAAATCCACATAAATGCTTCAGACTTCGTTATTGGGGAAAATCTTATGAAAAAGGATCACCTGATAGCCTATGAGTTACAACCTCAATAAGATTAAGCAGTAGTATATATTGCATGGGTAAGAGATGACAATGATCGTTTATTGTCTATGAGTGTGGTGACACTATCTTCTTGGAACATAATTCATGTTGAGGACGGATAATTTTGTATTGAGTTACTTTTAAGCTCATAAGAAATTTTCCCCAAAGCAAGTTTGATGGTGAGACTTTCTGACTGAATTTGATATAGCAATAGAGTACAAGTTAAAAGAGCAAATGTGATAGCCGATACATTAAGCAGAAAGGTAGAGTTAGTGAATGCAGTAGAAAATTACTAGACTAAGAAATTACTATCATATAAATCCAAGTTTAAAATAAGAGGTGGAAATAGAATTAAAGACGAATGAAAAATATGGAGAGAATATATTTTCTCATATGCCTCTTATTGAATGGGAGAAGTAAATGCATGAAAAAGCAATAACTATATCTTAAAACCATTTATTCAGAAAATAAGAAAAATTAATGAGCATAATTTTTAAAGTAGCTAAAACTTACATGAAACTCCTTGTGTGATATCTGCCATCTTGCAAGAATACGACATTAATAGTACTTTTGTCCATGATGAGTACCTACATGATATTAACTTTTGTCAAACATGGTAATGAAAACACTAAAGATCATCTAACCTTTGACCAACAACTCAGCCAGGACCTTCATTACAGATGAGTCTAACTAATTTGATTCTAACATGATCATTCACACCTTTTTAATGTCTGTTATTTGAGAGTCATTGTTTCTCAAATGCATCTTCAGATTTAATGATTATAGCAGATCTCAAACTTTTCATAATTTCTATTGTTTTAAATTTGCTTCAACACAGAAAACGGATATGAACCTGATTGTTTGCCCATGAATTTGCACTATTCAGTAGTTTTGGTTGTACAAAATTAAAAAGTCAGCACCATTAAAAAAAATTAAAAGAGAAAGATAAGAAGAGATAGAGAGAAGGGGATACAAAAATATTTTTACTTAGGCTCAAAAACATTCTCAAATACAAGTTGGTACAAATATGAGATTATGTAATAAGCAAGAAAGCATCCTTCTCCCACTCTTTGCTTCAAATCTTAGTTCTTTTATCAATCTTCTATTTACCTTTTCTCTGTTCCCTAATCCTTCCACCCATTAGCTCTATAATCTGTTGGCCACAGCAATTCTTGTTTTGAACACTACGAAAACAAATTGCAATTCTAATATTGTGACAGTAACAATCATGTTTGGTGAGTTTGTTGGAAAATTAAAATAAAAAATAACCAAATTTATAATACATGCTAATCTGCCATCGAACCAAATTGTTAAACCAGGTTTTGCAACCATGTTATTATTCTATACAATTATTCTTTTATAGACCGTTCAATGGCATTTTTTCTGACATCCTTCAACATTCTGCCTAAATTGACAAGCTTATCCAATCCTCATTTTCACCAAAAAAAAATCTTTTCATGTCTTTTCTGTCACAATCAAATATATAAATTGTATTTGACACAATCGATAACTTTTATTTTAATAAATACTAGAGTTTAAGTACCAACAAAACTTTCTCTACATACAAAATATAGGGAAAAAAAAAGGAAAAGTCAAAAGAAATGAGATGAGGCTTTAGAACTTCAAAAGAGAAGTCGATCATTTTGAATTCAACATCCATATTAAGCAAAGACATCCGGATATATGGATACACAAATATGTATAAGATGAATCAAAAGCTAAAGAGTTTTCACCAAATTATCTCAATGTCTAAGTGGTCAAGATAAGCCTATGATAGCCACAAAAAATATGGGACGTTTCAGCCTCCATACATGAAATACAAAATATAAATAAGCATAAAAAAGAAATGGAAATCTCATGCCAATAATACCTTTCAAGTAGATTTCGAGTCCTGTACTTTGGTTGACCGTAGCATTTCATACAAGAATCCTAATAGAATTGAGATAAAGAATGATCATAATAAGCAATCAAGGAATACAATCAGTGGTGGCGAAGGATGTGAAAAGGAGGTGGTTACATTTACCAATTTGAGGAGGTATTGGAAGGAAAAAAGGCAACGATGACTGGAAGCCCTATCGATGAAATAGGAAAGAGGAGGAAGTGGCGCCTATCAATGAGATGTAGTGCACGGTAAGTATGGAATGTTATTATGTTTTAAGATAATAAATTTTAAATTTAATTCTATTAAATTTTAAAAAATCGTTTGTAATTTGAGATAATTATAAAAATTTAAAACCACTAAATTATAATGTATCATAAATTTAATATGTGTTGTAATTTGTGTTTAATTTTTAGTAAACTGTGACTCATTAACTAGGTGGTTGAAGGATTTAATATATGAGCGATCTATAAAAGGGGAAAGAAGAAAGATTGATAGGAGCATTCTTGTTTTTGAAACCTTATCAAACTTTTATATTTTGAGCGAGTAGTAAGTAGTTATTTCTTTGAAAAAAAGAGAGTTATTTTTTGTTCTCTCATATCTCACTTCTTTTTCTTGCCCTTTTCTTTTCTCTTCATCTTGTTTCATATTATTTGGTATCAAAGCCTTGTTATGTTCATTGAGTACTTCCTTCTTATGACAACTAGAAGAGATAGAGGACGATGTAGAAAAAGAATGATGCAACCAAATATAGATGAAAGGGATATAAAAATTGAAGTACTAAGTAGACAAGTTGAAGAGCTTACTATACACCTTGAATGTCAAGAAACTTATGGCTCTAGAGGCTCAAGCTATGGTTACGCAAGTGATAGATTCAAAGACATGAATCTCTTTGCATCCAAAGGTGTATGAGACTCATCCATGGAGAGTTTTTTGTTTTTTTTTTTGTAGAAATGACACTCTCAAGATTAACTTGCTAGAGCTCCAAGGTTGACTTCAACCTAAAGAGTTTCTTAATTGGCTTAGCACCATTGAGAAATTCTTTGAATACAAGGAGATACCCGAAGACCGAGAAGCAAAATTAATTGCTATAAAGCTTTGAGATTATACTTTAATTTAGTGGGGCAAGCTGCAAGAGATGCACTTTTAAAAAGGGCAGATGAAGATTTCATCTTACGAAAAGATGAAATCTCAGCTTTAGGAGGATTTTCGTCTATCTGATTATGTTCAAACTCTATTTTCACAATTTAACAATCTTCAACAAGGTAGAAAAATCATCATCGACTATATTGAAGAATTTTACAAGTTGATAGCCTGAAATAACACTCAATAGATGAAAGAATAACTTATTGCAAAATATGTTAGCAGCCTATAAATTATGATTTGAGATGAAGTGGAAGTACAATGAATATGGAGGTTATCTAATGCTTATCAATAACCACTAAAAATTAAAGCAAAACTTGCTAGAAGTGGACAAAGAGGTATTCTATTGTTCCTTTACATTCCTCTTCTAAAGTAGACTTTACTCATTATAATGCTAGTGGATCAAAAGCTAGCGGAAATATGAAAAATGCATCCAAGCTAACTCCTACCAACTATGGAGGACAATCAAATCATACTAGCCACCTTCCTACTTTCTTTAAATGCAAACAAGTAGGGCACTATATGAATGAGTGCCCAAATAGACAAGTTAATACATGAGTCAACTTTGCCAAAGAAGAAGATGCCAATGAACAACTTTGAGATATTGAAAAACCAATATTTGATGAATACCACGAGAAGGCTTCTAAAAAAATTACACCCAAAGAAAGTAAATGCTTAGTAATCCATAGAGTGCTTGTTACTCTAAGAAATGATTTTAATGAAGAATAGTTATGAAATAATATTCTCAAGACATGTTGCAAGTCTCAAGACAAAGTTTGTTGTCTTGTTATTTAATAGTGGCAATTGTGAGAACATTGTGTTAGATTATGTGGCCTGTTATAATCGAATAAGATATATGATATAACTAATTGGATTCTGATATCAGTATCGGCCAATAGAAAAGAAGTCCATATTTTGGAGAATACCTTAGGGGATGCACTTGATGGAAGGAACCCCCCTAATAACTTATCCTAGACCCTCTGCTCTCGCCTATAAATAGACAGGACCTCAGGGGACTTAAAGATACACAGATAGAAACAGAAGCAACACAGAAGCATCTAAGAGTTATGTAAAGATTAGCAACATAGATGCATTTAAAAGTTGTATAAAAGAAAATATTTCATAGACATCGATTGAGAGATTATAGTCTTTCTCTCAATCTCCCTGAGCCATCAATTAGAGTGGTCCTGTGAAAGGATAGGAAGAGAGGAGAAGGAGTCTAGTTCTCCTTGCAGATTGATAGAGGCATTGGATCATAAAGGAAGGTATTCAGATCTTTCCCCTTTCTTTGCGGATGGCATCAAAAGGTATACATCATAAAACAGATCTATTATTGATGTTTTGATTTCGATCCTAGAATTAAAGTTTTCTATATTATAGAAGCATGATAAAAGATTTTTATGCTTACAATTGGTATCAAAGCCTAGGTTCTTGAAATCAAAACTTTAGATCTATTATTTTTCTGAATTACAATGTTTGGATGATCCGAATTCTGTCAAATCTGTATTCCTATCCATTTTGATTTCTCATCGTATTTTATCATCTACTTGTCAACGATATTAAGGAAATAGCAATGATCTGTCGATCTTGCTGCGTACGGACATAGGGGCCACCGGCAACCGTAGCCATAGGCTGCAGATCGATCGCTGAGGGCGGCAACCCCACGCGGCACACCAAGACCGAGGCGGCCATGCGCACAGAGGCATGGCGCGCGGCCAAAGAACACCTTTTGCGCGGCGTGGGGCAGCCGCAACCGCCGCAGTCGCAAATGACAAGAGCCTCGCGCCCACCCACGGGTAACGGGTCAGCCACGCAGGAGGCGGTGGTAGTTGCCCAATAGAATTTGGTAAAATTACACTTTTATCATTAGGGTTTTTTTAAAAATTATAGTTTTGCCATTGAGTAAAATTACAGTTTTGCCATTAAGCAAAAATTACAGTTTTGTCATTAAGTAAAAATTACAGTTTTGTCATTACGCTAAATTTACAGTTTTACCCTTATTATTTTGATAGTTCTGCCCTTTATAAATTGCGTAATTATAGTATATGTCCTAGCATCATATTTACGGTCTTACCCTTAAAGGATTAAATTTAATTTTGATCAAATTTAGAAAAGATTAAATTTTGATCAATTTTTGATTTTAATCGATTTATTTAATTGGGCTAATATCAAGCTCGACTTTGTGTTTGCCCAAATTAAATAAAATTGATTAGTTTAATTTGATATTTTACATATTAAAAAAAATATAAATTATCGTTCCTTTTATAGTTTTTCTCATATGATTTATTGATTACATGTGGTAAATTAAAATCCAATTATTATTTTTGGATATTCCTTTGGTTACTCACATGTATATATTTGAAATTGTGAAATCATAGTTATCTTTCACATAAAGACTTTTCATGATTTATGTGTTATCATGATTATAATTATCATATGAGTTTTTCATTTTGCTGATCAATATATATGAATTATTGATTGCAAGTTGTAAATAATATCCAATTATTGTTCTTGGATATTTGTTTGATTATTCATATGTATATATTTGAAATTGTGAAATGATAGTTAATTTTCACATAAAAGTTTTTCATGATTTATGTGTTATCATGATTATAGTTATCATATGAATTTTTATTTATGCTCATTAATATTCAATAATTATTATGATTGTTGTTCTATTATTGAATTACTTAGCATAAATTGAATTAAAAAAATTTAGTGAATATTATTTGTAATTCATCTTCCTAAGTTTTATCTGACTGGAAGCTGCCAAAGTGGCCTGGGATGATAAGCTTATGGGATATGAATTACAATAAAAGTCTTATCATTTATAAGATATTTTAGATTGTATTTTATATTTTTGTATTGGTCTTGTAGCCACTAAAGTAACCTAGTCCAATAATTTATAAAATACATTATGGAATTGATCCTAAATGATATTAAAAAAATTTGATAAATATTATTTGTAATTTATTTTCCTAAGTTTTATCTGATCAGTAGCTGCCAAAGTAGCTTAGAATGATAGACTTATGGGATATAAATTATAATAAAGTCTTATCATTCATAGGACATTTTAGATTGTATTTTATATTTTTGTATTGGTCTTGCAATCACCAAAGTGACCTAGACCAATAATCTATAAAATACATTATGAGATTGGTCCTAAATGACATTAAAGAAAAATAATATTTACAATGACACACATAATTAGGAGATTTAGATAATCCCAAAGGAGAATCTATTTTGAATAATTATGTGATGGGGTAGGATGATACTGTTTCGGATATTCTTGTAGTTTAGTGTTTTATACCCAAAGGTATTAACACTATTCCACAAGGATGGTATTAGTCCTCCATAAATGATTATATGTGTGAACAATAGATATGTCAATATTAAAAGTAAAATATTGATGATATCAATAGTTCAACATTCATTATAAAGCTCAAAGCATTGATGTTATATTATTACAGTGGTACTTCATTCATTGTATTTTTATAAATGTTTCTATATTTTTTGGAATAAATGGCTTGAGCATATATAAGTTATATTGAATGAGTGAGACCTTGGTCAAATTATTTGAAGGGAACACAAACTTATTTATGAAAGTTCTGTGGAATAAATAATTAAAGTGACTGATCAGAAAGGGTCTGAAAAACTCAATTTGATGATACTTAGACTTCAGTACAGTAGCACATAAGAATATTTAAGGATCAGTAGAAATTTTCTGATAAGTTATGAGTTGACACCTCAATGAAAGAATTGACTAAAAATGATAGTATTTGAGGAATTTAAGTTTACCTCCTCAATATAATTGATAAAGTTATAAGCCCAAGACTTAGAATATATTGAGTTCTACTCAAGGGGTGGGTAACAATAAAATAAAGATGGAGTATAAGTCACCTAAGTTTATAATTACTATATAAACTGATAAAGGAATTTCTTCATAATAAAGTGTTACTTGTATAACAATGAAAGTTATATGAAGAAGAATTATAAGATTTGATTTGAAATGAGAAGTTATAAATATAACTTTTATGTGGTTCAAATCAAATATTATAGAAATTATTTTTGTAATACATGGTGGATTAATTTGATGCTTCATTGTATGTTACCAATAATAGAGATTTATTTTAATATTTAAAAGGAAAAGGAATAAAAATCAAAGGAGATTGAAATATTCATCATTACAGGGAATCATCTTAAAGTGAAAGCGATAGTAGGTTGTATTTATCGCCTACGCCTAAGGATGATTCATTTGATGAATCTTGAGGATTCGTGTTATATTCTTATAATTCTGAGAATTTGGATTCTTTACCTAGAATTGTTAGAATATTATTTTTCCTTTGATAGTTGTGAACTCAATATGATTTAATAAAAGTTAACCTTTGGATTTTGTATAATGATCTATACAGAATTAATATGAATCTTGAGTTTACAATAATCCTATAATTAAATATTAAAATAAAATAAAAGTTCATAAACTCCTTGAGATTTTGCTTACATCTGCGAGTCATTCTATATTTTCGTCTCATTAAAGAGAGGCATTTTATTACCATATAGATAACCTATTGAGATATGATTTTATATATTTAATTCATGTAAAGTCTCAGGCCATTGACACTCTTAAAGTATGCATAAAAGAGGTCAAGAGACAATTAGATAGAAAAGTTAAAATCATCATATCTGATAGGGGTGATGGATTTTATGGTATTCATGATGGATCCAATTATCATTCTAGTTCTTTTACTAGAATCTTGAAAAATCAAGATATATGTATTCAGTATGATTTACCAAATGTGTTGTAGCAAAACATAATTGCTGAAAGGTATAATCATACACTTGTAAATGTGATTAGGAGCATGATGTATTATTCTTTTATACCCAAATCAATGTGAGAAGAAGCTCTAAGGACAACTATGTATATCTTAAATGGGGTTTCTAGTAAGTAAATTACATGACTTCTTTTGAGTTATGGAATGATAGAAAACCTAACTTAAGATATTTACATATTTAGGATTGTCCTGTAGAGATAAGGACCTTCAACTCACATAAAAGAAAATTAAAGTTAATGACTATTTCTGAATATTTTGTTGTTTATTCAGAAAAGTTTAAAAAGGGTATATGTCTTATTGCTCTAATCATAGTATGATGACGGTTAAATCTAGTAATATAAGGTTCCTATAAAATAGCGAATCAGTGGGAGTAAAAATCTTAAAATTAATTTTTAATATAGAGGAGATACATGTTGATACTCCTTTATTATTTGAGAGATTGTTGTTACTCAAATTATTAAATAATTTGATAAAGGTGAACAATAAAATAACATTACCAAACTCCCACATTATATTGATATCGCTGATAATGGTCTTGTAGAATAACCACAATTGGCAGCCTTGGAAATTCTTCAATGGGAAAGGAATCCTGTCATTTATGATTATGTGGTATATCTATAAGAATTATATTTTGATATAGGAATCAGAATAGATCCTTTATTGTTTTCACAGGTCATGAAAGGTAACGATTCTGAAAAGTAATATGATACAATATAAGAAGAGTTAAAATCAATAACCAGAATGGTGTCTAATAAATTCGTCGAATTGTCCAATAATTGTAAAAGAGTGTTATATAAATATGACTCAAAGGACAATGTCGAACGATATAATAGTTAGACTTTTATTTTTTATATGGTTATAGATTTTACTCATAAAGAATGTATCAATTATAACGAGACATACAGTTGTTAAAGGAACTCGTTAAGAATCGTCATGACATTAGTGACTCATTATGAGTTTGAGTTATATCATAATGATATGAAAATAAATTTTTGATTAAGGGTCTAGTTTTCTATAAGTTATTCTGAATGACTCATAGAGAAAACGAAAGAAATATAAATTTGGCATGCAAATTTAGGAATCTATTTATGATCTTAAACAAGCTTCCAGTCAATGATGTATATAAAGTTTGTTAATATCATTGATTTCTTCAGATTTAAGAAAAATACTATTAATCGGTATTTATATCTGAAGATCAGTGGGAGCAAGTTTATTATATATTGATCATATATATGGATAATATTTTATATTATCAATAATGACTTAGTTTATTATACTAAACCAAGAAATTATCACTAAGAATTTAAGACGATTGATATGAATGAGACATCTTATATCATTAGTATTGAGATACTTAGGGATATATCTCAATGATTATTAAGATTATCTTAGAAAAGATATATTAACTGAGTCTTGAGATGATTTAATATACAACTTTGTTCAACAAATCATAAAAGTAAAATTTTAGTCAAAAGTGAGTACTTTAAAATGACTTGAAAAGAATCAGATAAAGAAAATATTCTTTATATTTGTGTAGTTGAAAGTCTATGCTCAAGCCTATGTCAGAACAGATATCAATTTTTGTAGTTAGAATACTAGGTAGATATTTGAGTTATCCAGAAGTGAAAAATATTAAAGGACTGTAAAGAAAAGTAATAAGATATCTGGAAGGGACGAAGGATTATATGCTTACATGTATGAAATTATATCGGCTTGAAATGATGGTGTTTTTTTAAATACTAATTTTATAAATTACCTCAATAACAGGAAGTCCACCTTATGGTTAATATCTATATCAATTAGAGAGACAATTTATTATTATATTATTATTAATAATGAAAGTTGATTTTGTGGTATGCTTTGAGGCCACTAATCAAACTTTATAACTGCAAAATTTTATCTCAGGACATGGTGTGGTCAGACTCAATTGTCAAGTCGCTGAAGATATTTTGTGATATCGCAGTAGTTTTCTTCTCTAAGAATGACAAGTACTATTACATTTCTATGCATTATGGTAGAAAGTACTTGATGGTTAGAGAAGACAAGTTCAGAAACATCTAATATCAATTAATTACTTGAGTTCCACTGCATTGATTGCTGATCCATTTACTTAGGACTTACAGCCTAAGGTGTTTTGAAAGAATATATTCTTATGATTGGGTTTGTGAGCAACCCATAAAGGATATGGTGATGCATATTTGAGTGGACACTGTAATTGACATTTTTACTTATGTACTTAAAGTTATTTGTTTCTGCTATCCTGTTCACAGTTATGTATATACATATTATGGTTGAATGTGATAACAGGATTGTCTTGATAAAACAAATTACAAGGGTCATTATGGACTATATTAGGAAAGACTAATAATGTTGGAGTACATAGAAGGGAGTATAACATTGATGATATACAATCGCTATGACTCGCATTGATAGTTGGACTTAATATAGTATTATTATGTTTATTGGACTTATTGGCTTATTTTAAAAATTCATGGCCATGTATAAAATGCTTTTCAAAATTTTCAAGATCCAATTAGGTAAAATTGTTTTCAAACAAATTTTGTTTTTTTTATTTTTGATTTTGAATATCTTTTATATTTTATCAATTAACGGGCCAAGTGGAAGAATGTTAGATTATGTGGCCCGTTATAATCGGATAAGATATTTGATATAACTAATTGGATTCTGATATCAGTATTGACCAATAGAAAAGAAGTTCATATTTTGGAGGATACCTTAGGGGATGCCCTTGATGGAAGGAACCCCCCTAATAACTTACCCTAGACCCTCTGCTCTCGCCTATAAATAGACAGGATCTCAGGAGACTTAAAGATACACAGATAGAAATAGAAGCAACACAGAAGCATCTAAGAGTTGCGTAAAGATTAGCAATATAGATGCATCTAAGAGTTGCATAAAAGAAAATGTTTTACAAACATCGATTGAGAGATTATAGTCTTTCTCTCAATCTTCCTGAGCCATCAATTAGAGTGGTCTTGTGAAAGGATAGGAAGAGACGAGAAAGAGTCTAGTTCTCCTTGCAAATTAATAAAGGCGTTGGATCATAAAGGAAGATATTCAGATCTTTCCCCTTTCTTTGCAGATGGCATCAAAAGGTACACATAGTAAAACATATCTATTATTGATTTTTTGATTTCAATCCTAGAATTAAAGTTTTCCGCATTATAGAAGCATAATAAAAGATTTTTATGCTTACACATTGTGTCTCAAGATATGATACACAAGCTTAAGCTCAAGACAAAACAACATCTTAATCCATATCGAATTGCATAGTTCAAAAAAATACAATAAGGCATGAGTTACTTATTGTTGCCTAGTTTCTTTGTCAATGGGAAAAAATTATACAGATAATGTATGGTGTGATATAGTACCAATGGATGTTTGCCATATACTCTTGAGAAGACCATGGCAATATGATTGATGTGCTATCTATGATGGTAGAAAGAATGCCTATGTTTTTAAATTCAATAGAGTTAGAATTGTGCTTTTTCCATGGTAAGAAGAGTTTACTCCCAAACCTTTAACTCAAAGGTTGAGAAATAACTTCTTTACTTTAAATAGGTTTATAAGAGAAAGCGAAGAAAGTGGAGTTATATTTATATTAGTTGTTAAAGAATGCATATTGCCTATAGAAATTCCTAGTGAAGTAGAAGTTGTTTTGGAGAAATTCAAAGATATTTGCTCTGAAAAACTTCCTAATGGCTTGCCTCCTCTTCAAGACATGCAAAATCAAATTGATCTAATTTCATAAGCAATATTACCAAACAAATCTCACTAACAGATAAGTCTAAAAGAATATAAAAAGTTGAATCGACAAGTTATGGATCTACTACACAAGGGTTATATTTAGAAAAGCTTAATCTCGTGCATCGTTCTAGCTCTATTGACTCCAAAGAAGGATGGAACCTTATGGAAGTGCATTGACAGTCGAGCTATCAATCGAATTACCATCAAGTATAAATTTCCTATTCCACTTGTGGAGGATATGTTTGATATGCATGTTAGTGCTCAAATTTTTTTTAAATATGATTTTTAAAAATGTTATCACTAAATCCATATTAAACTATGTGATAAATAAAAAAACTACTTTTAAGACTCAAGAAGGTTTATATAAATGACTAATTATGTTGTTTGGACTTTCAAATGTTCCAAGCATCTTCATGCAGGTAATAAATCAAATTCTATATCCTTATATTAAAAAGTTTGTTGTTGTTTGCTTTGGTGATATTCTAATTTATTGTCACAACAAACTTGATCATATTAAACATTTGAGAACTATCTTATTAACATTGAAGCAAAAAAGCTATATGTAAATCTTAAGAAGTATTCCTTTATGACCTCTAGCCTAGCTTTTCTAAGCTTTATCTTAACCCCTACAAGTATTCAAGTAGATTCTAGGAAGATTAAATCTATCTAGAGTTAGCCAATACTAACATTCCTACAAGATATTTAGAGTTTTCATGGGTTGGTATCCTTTTATTATCAATTTATTCAGAATTTCAGCACTATTATAGCTCATCTAATTGATTGCATAAAGAAAGAAGTGTTTCAATGGACATCATAGGCAAACAATAGTTTTAAACTACTAAAGGTGAAATTATCCACTGCTCTTGTTCTTGCATTATTGGATTTTTCTTAAATATTTGAAGTTATTGTGATAGCTCTCATGTGGGTTGTGGTGGAGTTGTTTGCCAAGAAGGACATCCACTTGCATTCTTTAGTGAAAAGCTTAATAATACAAGAAAAAATATTCAACCTATGATATTGAATTTTATGCTATTGTTCCAACACTATGATGTTGAAGACCTTATTTGATCCAAAGAGAATTTATCTTAAATTCTCAAGCAAATCTCAATAGGTGATATGTAAGATAGGTGGCATTTTTATAAGAGTATACTTTTGTCTTGAAGCATAAGGATGGAATGTATAATAAGGTTGTAAATGAAATATTATGTTGATAATTAATGCTTCTTAATACTATGCAAACCCAACTAAAAGGATTTGATGAAATAAGAATTTTAAAGAAACATAAAAGTTATGCATGAAGAGTCGTCATGAAGATTATATTATTGAAGATGGTTTTCTCTTTCATGAAACTCAACTTCGTATTCTTAAATATTCTCTAAGAGAGCATGTTATCCAAGAATTCCAATCTAGTGGATTAGAAGGTCATTTTGGGATAGACAAAGTAGTATTTCTTGTCAAAGCAAAATATGTTTAGCCAATAATCTATCGAGATATTACACGTTATGTGAAAAGATACAGAATATGTCAAACTTCAAAAGAGCAGACTTAGAATCTTGGTACATATACTTTTTTACCAATTTCTAATGCTCTCTAGGAAGACATTAGTATGTATTTTATAATTGGTCTATCGACAACTCAAAAAGATACAGATTATATCTTTATTGTTGTTGATTGATTTTCCAAAATGGTATATTTTATTCCTTTGAAAAAAAACTATGGATGCTTCTTATATTGCTAATCTTTATTTCAATGAAGTGGTCAAACTTGACGAAATTCCTAAATATATCATATTAGATAGAGATATTAAATTCGTTAGTCATTTTTAGAGAATTTTATAGAAGAAATTTGGCACCAACCTATAATATAGTAGTGCTTATCATCCTCAAATAGATTGATAAACTAAGGTTGGTGATAGAACCTTGGGTAATCTGCTATGATGTTTTACTATAAAAAAAACCAAAACAATGGGATCTCATGCTACCTTGTGCTGAATTTGCTTATAACTCTATGGTTAATCATTCTATGAGCAAGAGTCCATTTGAGATTATTTATGGTCATATTTCACTTCATTATCTAAATCTTTCTAAAATACTTGAATCACCTTTACCAAGTTCAAAGGGATAGGATTTTGCTATTACCATGACAAAAATTTATGAAGAAGTAAAGAAGAAGCTTGAATTGAGTAACCAAGTTTACAAAGAAAAGGCCAACAAACATTGTTGTGTGATGATCTTTAAAGAAGGATATCTTGTTTGGGTATTGAAAAAAGAATGTTTTCTAGTAGGAACTTATAATAAAATCAAAGAGAAAAAAAATGATTCCTATCGAGTTCTTAAGAGAATTAATGATAATGCTTATAAGATTGAACTTCTTCCTAATATTCGTACTTACTCCATTTTTAACATTCAGGATTTATCAGTTTACCATAGCAATAATAACGATAACTCATAGATGACTTCTTTCTCACCTAGGGAGAATGATGTAGTGCATAGTGAGCATTGAATGCTCTCAAGTTCCAAGAGAATAAATTTTAAGCTTAACCCTATCAAATTTCAAGAAAATAGTTCATATCTTGAGATAATTATGAAAATTCAAAATCTCCACCTATTGAGTTTGGTTATAATTCTAAATTATAGAAGGTGAGAGATTTTATGTAAAAAGAGAGTTTGAAGGTTATCTCCTTAGCCTAAAAAATAAGAAAGTTATAACAAGGTAGTTGATCTTTGCCCGTTAGAAAGAAGATTGATAGTGAAAGCCAATGACTTTGAGAGAAGAGAAATTGAGAGTGAACGTAAGTCAAGAAAACCTAACCACTATAAATTAGTTTGTCTCTTTTGACTTACCATTTACTTGTGACTTAATTTTATTCTCTTTACTTATAACTTTAACTTAAACAATCGAGTTTTCGAAACATATTGATTTATCAATTGAGTTTGAAAATTAATTAAAATATTATTACACTAATTCAACCCTCTGTTGTAGTGCTATTAAGATCCGAATAATTCGTATCAAAGTATGATTCACTCATTTGGGTTAATATCAAAGAGAGAATAAATGATATTTTCAAGCAATCAAAGGGATACTTTATCACATGTTCTCCTATATTTAAAGGGACATATTACACCTATTGAAAAACACAAATGAGAATTTTTTTACTTTTTATGGATTTTTGATTTATGTAATGTTGTCGAGTTTGGTGTTCAAAAATTTTCTAAATTGATAGATGAATGGAATGATTTTGACAAGAGAATATTTTCTTTAAATACTAAAGCTATTAATGTTTTATTTTGTATTTTAGATAAACATGATTCAATCTAGTTTCTACTTATGACATTATAAATAATATATGACACACTTGAAGTCACTCATGAAGGCACAAGTAAAATAAAAAAATATAAAATTAATTTTTTGATTTATAGTTATAAATTATTTAAAATAAAACTAAGTGAATCATTCGTTGACATATACACTTCTTTTATGGATATTGTCAATAAATTAAAAGCTCTTAATAAAAGTTATACTAATCTTAAATTTGTGAGTAAGATCTTAATGTCTCTTCTTAAAAGCTAGGATCCAAAGGAAAGAGTAATCTAGGAAGCTAAAAACTTAAACAACATTCCTCTTAAAGAACTAATAGGATCTTTAATGACCTATTAGAAGAAGATTACTTGAGTCAAAGCTCAAGAGTGATGATGATGAAGACATGATACTACTTATAAAAAAATTCAAAAAGTTTATAAGGAAAAACAAGACAAATCTAAGAAAAAAGAAGAAGATAAGAATATAAGTGAGCCCAAGAAATGCAATAATATGCTATGACTGTAAAAAGATGGGACACTTCAAAAATAAATGTCTATAATTAAAAAAAAATCATCAACTCAAAAGAAAAAGAAAGCACTTAAAGTAACATTAAATTCATGAAATTAATCAGGTAAGTTAGAAGTAGAAGAGCAAATCAATAAAGAAGAAGTAATAAATTATACCTTAATAGCTTTCAAGGATAAGGTATTTAACTATCTTGAAACTTCTTTATAGCATGATGAATTACTTGAAGCATTTCATAATTTATATGATGAGCTTAAAAAAATGGATAAAAAATATAGTTTGCTAAACATGGATCACGTCTCACTTAGTAATGAATTTGATGCATTAAAAAATTAAGTAAGACAACTTTATATCAACATATTATTCTTCTTGAATTAAATGTAAAGATTTAGAATCATCTAATCTTAAACTTAAAAATAAGTTATTTAAAAAATCATTAGAATTGTATACTTTGAAAAATATAAAGAATGACTTACTTGCCATGAATGATAAATTAAAACATTACTTAGAAAATTATATTAATAGTAATGATTAAAAAAATCACTTAAAAAGAAAAACATGTTACTATGACAAACATTAGAAAAATTTAAAATTAAAAACAAGTTACTTGATATGATTCTTGATAAATAAGTTTGTGTATCAAGAAAAAAAGACATTAAATTCATAAATAGTAGAACTCATCAAAAGCTAACCAAGTTTGTAAAAGAAACTTATATTATATACTCAGACACAACTGAAAGTTAAATGTAACTTTTGTGGATAGTTTAGTCACTATACTTATATATATGCTCTCTTAAGAAATGTAGTCATCTGTTAGGACTCTAGCTATGAGAGTCCTAATTTAGTTTCATTGATAAGGGCATTCATGTAAATCCTATCTAACCGACTCCTATTAAAGAGGTAAAGAGGCCGATTAAGTTAGGGTTAGGTTGCTTCTTAGAAAAGGAGTCCTATTAGAAACAGGAGTCCTATTAGAGAAAGAGTCCTATTAGAGAGAGACTCCTATTAGAAGTAGGAGTCCTATTAGAGAAAGAGTCCTATTAGAAGTAGAAGTTCTATTAGAGAAGAAGTCCTAATTAGAAGTAGAAGTTGGTTAGAAGTAGGAGTCTTGAGTAAGAGACCTATTAGGAGTTGGGGTTTAGAAGCCCTATAAATAGCCATGTATTCACATTTTATTCATCATGAATAGATTAATCTTTTAGCAGCCTTTGAGTAGCAACTTGGAGGAAGGAACTCCTATAGAGTTCCAAGGAGGCCGATCCCCATAGAGATCAACCCCAAGTTTAGAATCCGCAAGGGTTCTAACACTTGGTATAAGAGCAGTGTTCTTAGCATCTCACTGCCCTTCCACCGCTATCCACTAGCCCTCCACAACCACCCAAAGCAATTCCCACAATTGTTTAGAAGATCATCGCCGAATTCCACCGTCATCTCCATTACCGTAAATCATCCTTTGATCTTCCCGTGAATTGCAACAGGTTCTAGTTATCTACCTTACTACTACTGCAATTTAGTTATCGTTATTCAAAAATTCCAAAAAATTCATTCCTATATTGCTGCATAAACTTTTCATCATAAAGTTTTTATCTCTACAACGAAAGTTGCACTGTAGAATTTCAGCTGCATAGCATTGTCTTTTTTATCTTGCTATTGTGTTTTTTCTATCCAAATCTCTATAAAATTTTTACAACAGCTTTGACACTTCCTAACAGTGGTTTTCCCTTTAGTTTTGTCAAAAAATTCTCAAAATAAACCACTTATCTTTTACGTCCAAGCTGCTATACTTTAGACGTAAAAATCTGCTATAGTACCTCTCCGTGATCCTCAATTTTGCCAAACCTCTTGCTGTTGTTTCTTTCTACAAAATTTTTAGCAGCATTAACTCTCCCTTATCAGTAGATTTCCTTTAAGTTTTACTTGAATCTCTTTTGAAAATTTTTGAAAAAAATTACATCTTTACTGTTGGAATTTTTTTGGCAAAAAATCTGGTGTTGCACCTTTGTCCTTTTTTTTTCCGTAACCTACAAACCCTAGCCGCCTTACTACCACAAACTAAGACGTCTTTAGGGCATCTCTCTAGCCTTAAGATGTAGCCATCATAACCTAGTTTCGTAACCCTAACAGCATAAAAAACTGTATCCCAAGACAATAAACCATTATAGCCGAACCCTTCTATCACCGATCTATTGTCCGAACCTTCCACCACCCCATACCATTAACTCATCAACAGAAAAAAGACAAGGGCATCTCTGATCTATAGGCATATGCTATGGCTTCTCAAGATCCAATTGATGCCAAATTTAAAGCATGGGAATCTTGGATTGAATCATGGCTTGAATTACGCTTGGAAGACAAATTGCACACTTTGTTTGCAGAATTCAGAATTGGACAACCACTGAGTCCAACCAAATTACAGTAAGGAGAGAATTTAGAAAGGACCCCAGAGAAGGAGGGGCAGTCCTCAGACATACTTCAACCACGCATGAGGGTGGGCTTCCCATGATGGGAAGGAGACCCAGTGCGGTGGATTTCGCGCGCTGAATGTTACTTTTGCTATTACCGAACGTCAGATAGTGCTATGGTAGAGATTGCTGTCATCCAACTTGAAGGAGATGCTATTCAATGGTATAATTGACTGGAATATAATCATGGGGCTCTGACGTGGAATCAATTTAATAACGCACTGCTGAACCGTTTCGGACCTATAGAGTATGAAAATATCAATGGCCAACTCGCAAAGATTCGACAAACCTCTATGATTCAAGAGTACCAAACTAGGTTTGAGAAGCTATCCTACCTTGCTCGTGATTGGACTGATCATCAATTGTTAGGAATATTCATCGAAGGACTTGTTAGAGCTAGCCCTAGGAAATTACCACAAGGTAATTTGGCAACCCAAAAAGACAATAAATAGAAAAATAAAAGAGGAGACAAGGACACCAGAATTTACGTGGTTTGGTCAATTGACCTATGTCCACGGACAAAAGGAGGAGCAAATCTCTACTAACAATGAGACAATTACAAATGCCTTAGGAAATTATTCCTAGGCCAAAAACACCTGAAACGGCTAAACAAGAAAAGCCTAAAATATTTAACTTAATGTGGACTTAATAGAAATTAAATCCAAAGCGGCTTTTCTTGTGATGCTTGTGGTGCATCTGGTGCATCTGTCTTCGAAGCTTAGACCCCTTTTTATAGCATCAATAGGGGATAGCAAAACTGATTTTCCCGATGTGGGACAAAGGACTTGCCAAACCTAACAAATCTCCACCTTGGCATGTCCCAACAAAACTTGCTCTACCTTTTTCACAAAAGCCCCAACGGACAATCATCAACAATAAATACCAACCAAGTCCAAGCACTGCTTGAACTTGTAAACCGGAAGAGGCTTCGTAAGCATATCAACTGGATTGTCCTTCGTATGAATTTTCTGAACAAGGACCTTTCCCTCAACAATGGTATTATCACAACAAACTGCATTTGAGTAGGTAGTAGGCTCACTAACTCCACCAGTTTCTTCTGCAACAAACAAAGCATATGCAACCAAATTTGCATATCTTTGTGGTGGTCGAATATTTCTCCGTGGTCTATCCTTGGCTATGGAATATTGCTCTTCCTCTGGAATATCTTTATCAGTAGACTCAGGAGAATTGAAGCTGACTCTTTTCTGCTTCCCAAAAATGCAGTGTTCACAGAAATCCAATGGCCCAGTATTCTGTTTGCAAAGAAGACCCCTTTTGCTTAATATGCTCAAACCTTTTTCAGAATTAGACAATGATGATGACGAGACTGCAACTGATCCTGTGACAGTAGTTCCCTGCAAAATATACAAGCTACCAGACCTACAAGCTTTCATAACAATAAGGGCATTTCTAGAAACTTTCATAACTCCACCTTCAGCTGTGTATTTGCACCCAAGAGCCTCTAGGATGTCTAAAGAGATGAGATTCTTTTTCAAATCAGGAACATGTCTAACATTAGTGAGCGTCCTCACAATACCATCATGCATTTTAATTCGGATTGTGCCTTTACCAATAACATCACATGCGGCATTATTGCCCATCAAAACAATTCCACCATTACAAGATTCATATGTGGAAAACAAATCCCTATTGGGACACATGTGATAAGAACAACCAAAATCTAAAATCCATTCATTTTTAGACCTTGTCCTGTCATCAGTAGCAAAGAAAATATTTCTAAAATTCTCATCAGCTACAACACTAGCTTTAGCGGACTTAGTAGTTTTCTCGACAATTTTTTCTTTTTGCTTTAATTTATTTTTCAATTTAAAGCAATCAGCCTTAATATGCCTCATTTTATGACAATATCTGCACTCCAAATTTCTATATCTGGATTTAGAACTAGATTTAGATCTACTACTATCAAATTCTCTTTTATCAGTTCTACCCCTGACAACCAGACCCCCCGCCTGATTTCCTCTATTCTCCCCAGTGATATCCCTATCAATCTGCTCCTTAGATTTTAATGCAGATTTAATTTCCTGATACGAAATTGTTTCTTTTCCATAAATCATTGTATCACGGAAATACTTAAAAGATTGGGGAAGAGAACACAAAAGTAATAGGGCCTTATCCTCATCATCAATCTTTGCATCTATATTCTCCAAATCCATAACTAAAGAATCAAATTTATTAAGATGTGAGATTATAGATGTACCTTCACTCATCCGAAGCATATACAAACTCTGCTTCAAGTAGAGACGGTTCTCCACTGTCCTCTTCATATACAAGGCTTTAAGCTTATCCCACATGCTCTTAGCCGTAGTCTCCGTAGCTACCTCCCGTAAAACCTCGTCAGAGAGATTTAGAATAATGATAGATCGAGCCTTCTTATCCATACCTGCAAAATCTTCCTCTGACATGCCATCTAGAATTTTCTCAGCTCCCTGTAGTGCCAAATCAACTTCGTCTTGAACCAGAATGGCCTCCATCTTGAGTTGCCACATGCCGAAGTTGACATTTCTGTCGAATTTCTCAACAACAATCTTTGTTATTGTCATTATTGCCAAAAGATCCCAAAACCAGGCTCTGATACCAGTTTGTTAGAGCTAGCCCCAGGAAATTATCACAGGATAATTTGGCAACCCAAAAAGACAATAAACAGAAAAATAAAAGAGGAGACAAGGACACCAGAATTTACGTGGTTCGATCAATTGACCTACGTCCACGAACAAAAGGAGGAGCAAATCTCTATTAACAATAAGACAATTACAAATGCCTTAGGAAATTATTCCTAGGCCAAAAACACCTGAAATAACTAAACAAGAAAAGCCCAAAATATTTAACTTAATGTGGACTTAATAGAAATTAAATCCAAAGCGGCTTTTCTTGTGATGCTTGTGGTGCATCTGGTGCATCTGTCTTCGAAGCTTAGACCCCTTTTTATAGCATCAATAGGGGATAGCAAAACTGATTTTCCCGATGTGGGACTAAAGGACTTGCCAAACCTAACAGGACTAAAGCCAGAGATAAAAGGGGAAGTTAAGGGGTGATAGTCTCGTACCGTGATGGCTGCGATTTCTTTTGCCCGAATACAAGAAGAATGACTCAGCCAAGATGCTCGGAGGATGAGAACCACTTCTAGAACCTCAGCATATAAACCCTCTTCTGGTCTCAGCCATCCTTCGCTACTAAAAAAATTGACAAGAGAAGAACTACGTGACCGATCAGCAAAGGGTCTTTGTTGGCATTGCGATGAGCCGTAGAATCATGATCATTGCTGCAAAAAGGGCCGCCTCCTATTGATTGAACCTCTTGAAGACATGGAGGAGGAGGTCCAAGAGCATGAGGAAGAGGTCACAGATGAAGAACAGTAACCAATTGATATTACGATGCATGCCCTTGCCGGTTATGCGAACTCGCAAACAATGAAAGTGGGAGGATTTCTGAAGCAACAACCGATCACCATTCTTATTGACACCGAGAGCACGAATAATTTTATGAACAGCAAGGTAGCTGTCCAGATGGCCTTACCTATTGAGAATTGTAGTAGGTTCGATGTTAAGGTCGTAGATGGATGAATTTTGAAGTGTGATCGTAGGTGCCCACGGGTGAAACTATTGCTGCAAGACCAAGAGATAATTGTAGATTTTTTCCTCCTCCCTATCAATGATTATGAGGCTATGCTTGGCATCGAATGGTTGACAACATTAGGTGATGTTTCTTAAAATTTTTTAAAATTAATTATGAAATTTTATAGTAAGGGGAAACAGGTGATACTATGCGGGAAACGTGGGGGTGACGTAACGACGATTTGCACACAACGAATGGAGAAAGTTTTGCATAAAGCATGCAGCGGCTTTTTGGTACAACTTGAGCAGCAATCTAAGGGAGAGCCAACTAAATTTGAAGATCCAAACCTACTTCCCTTGCTTGCTAAATTTTCAAATATATTTGATGAACCATGCAGCCTACCTCCTAACCGCCGACATGATCATCGTATACCGATTCTTTCAGGCAAACCTCCAGCAAATACTCGATCATATTAGTATCCACATCTCCAAAAAGATGAAATAGAAAGGATTATAAAAGAGATGCTTAAAACAGGAGCTATTCAACCAAGTTGCAGCCCCTACTCTTCACCGATGCTCCTCGTACGAAAGAAAGACGGAACATGGCGAATGTGTGTTGATTACCGAGCTCTCAACGGCATAACCGTCAAGGACAAATATCCTATTCCAGTAGTAGATGAATTGCTTGATGAATTAAAGGGAGCACGAGTCTTCACAAAGCTGGACCTTCGATCCGGGTATCATCAAATACGAGTGTACAAAGAAGACATACCAAAAACTGTCTTTCGAACGCACAACGATCACTACGAATTTCTGGTAATGCCCTTTGGTCTCACCAATGCTCCCTCCACCTTCCAGAGCCTTATGAATGATATTTTCCGGAGTTATCTTCAAAAGTTTATACTAGTTTTTTTTTACAATATCCTTATTTACTACCCTTCTCTTAAAAGTCATATTCAGCACTTACAACTTGTTTTGACAATTTTACGAGAACATATTCTTTTTGTCAAAAAAACGAAGTGTAGCTTTCTTCATCAAAAGATGAAATATCTTGGGCATATCATATCAGAGGAAGGGGTGGCAGTGGACCCCTCCAAAATTGAGGCAATGCAGAATTGGCCGACCCCGAGGAACATAAAATCGTTGCGTGGCTTTCTCGGTTTAACAGGTTACTACCGTAAGTTCATAAAAAACTATGAAAAGATTAGTGCACCCCTTACTTCCTTACTGAAAAAAGATGCTTTCTAGTGGTTAGACTATTGAATCTCGGATTTTGATGATGAAATTAATTGATGAAATATTTGTTCTAATCTATATTGTCAAAGATAAGTGTGCAGGACTAACTACGATGGGTTAGAAACATAAAGTGATTTGCCGAGGTCAAGTCCGTCGGGTGTTCAAGAGTTCATTGGAAGTCCGAAGGATCATCGGAAGTATTGCCGGAACCAACCGAGATTGAATCAGGGACTTACCAAAGTTTTCGGAAGTTCGCGGCAAAGATCGTCAAAGGTTCACGAAGATTGCCGAGAAGGTTCGGAAGTTTTGCCGAAGACTCATTGAGCACGCCATACAAGCTAGGAGCATGATGGGAATCCACCGGAAGAAATCCGAGGGAAGTATCGGAAGACCGCCGAAGTCTCATCGTAAAGCTCGTCGGAATAAGACATGAAGAAAATCGGTTTAAATCACAATTAATTATGTTTTAATTACACATTTGGCACGTACTTAGGGCAAGGATTTCGAATTAATCATGCTCAAATCTGGTAGGGGCCAACCGGGCTCTTACTGGGCCTTTTTGGGCCTTGAACAAGGCCCATTCAGCATTGCTGAATGGGCCAGGTGGTAGTACCGCCCCTAACAGGCGGTAGCACCGCCCGCACCGGGAACTCCAATTTGATTTCAAATTTAGAGCCCAAATTTGAATCCACTTTGGATCTATAAATACCCCCCCTTTCTCAGCTGAAAGGGCACCCTTTTGAGAGTTAGAAATTGAGCTAAAGTCTTGCAAAAGTCTTGTTTTCAATAGCTTGTGTTCACCTCCTTCTTTCTCTTTGGAAAATCTGTAAGAGTGTGAACTTCTTGTAAAAGGGTTGTAAGAGGGGTGTTTGGTCCTTCCCCTTCAAAAGGATTTGCTAGTGGAAGTTGGAAGCCTTATCGGAGAAGGCTTCGGAAGTAGATGTAGGTCACTTTGACCGAACCACTATACATCGCAGCATCTTGAATGTGTGTTTAAATTTCTGTTTCATCTCTTTACTTGACTACAAACTATTCAGTTTTTCATTACCTTTACTCAAGCAACTTCAACCAAGTCATCTTTTGTCGGATCGAAGTTTTCAAATGAACTAGCCTTTTACCGAAATCGGTTTCAAGCTTACGATTTTAATCCGCTACACTAATTCACCCCCCCCCTTAGTGCTTGTTCGATCCTAACAATTGGTATCAGAGCGGGTTCACTCTCATATTTGGTTTAAAACCCAATAGAGATGGTCTATTTCAATATGCAAGAGGGTCATTCCATTACACGTCAACCTATGTTTAATAAGTCGGATTATACGTGTTGGAAGACTCGTATGAGGATCTTTCTTATTTCTATGGATTTTGAGCTTTAGAATATCGTTGAGAATGGTTTTCAAAAATCTTCTCTTCCGATGAGCGATTGGAATGAATCGGAGAAGAAGGTTTTTACTTTAAACGCAAAGGCTATGAATGCGTTATTTTGTGCACTAGACAAAAATGAATTTAATCGCATATCAATTTATGAATCGGTTTTTGATATTTAGCGTACTCTTGAGATCACTCATGAAGGCACTAGCCAAGTGAAAGAGTCCAAAATCAATATTCTTGTGCATTCTTATGAACTTTTCTGAATGAAACCAAGTGAGTCCATTGGAGACATGTACACCCACTTTACGGATGTCATCAATGGACTTAAGGCACTTGGTAAAGGTTTTTCCAACTTTGAACTTGTAACTAAGATTTTAAGATCCCTTCCAAAGAGTTGGGATCCAAAAGTTACGGCCATTTAAGAGGCCAAGGACCTTAAGACTTTTCCTCTTAAAGAACTTATTGGGTCTCTAATGACCTATAAAATGACGTGTCATGCTCATGAAGAGCTCGAGAACCCCCTTCCAAAGAACAGGAAGGATATGACACTAAGAATACAAGAAGACCACTTGAAAGGAACATCAAGTGATGAGGACAGTGACAATGACATTGCACTTTTAACTCAAAAATTCAAAAAGTTCATAAGAAAGAACAAATTTAAAAATGACACAAAAAATAAACTTGAACATAAAAAGGACCAAGTTATTTGCTATGAGTGCAAGAAGCCGGAGCACTTCAAATATGAATGCCTCCAAGCCAAGAAGCCAGGACACTTCAAGCATGAATGTCCTCAAGCCAAGAAGAAGCAACCCAAGAAGAAGAAAGCATTGAAGGCTACATGGGATGATTAAAGTGACTCCGAGGTTGAAGAAGCAAGCAACAAAGAGGAGGCTAACTTCGCGCTAATGGCCCTTAGAGAAGAGGTTAGTGAGTTATTTAATGAAGAATTATCTTTCGATAAGCTTTCTATCGCTTTTCATGAGTTATTTGATGAGTGTAGAACTATTAGTAAGAAGTTCAATTTGCTTAAGAAAGAGCATGCTTTATTACAAAATAAGTTCAATAGTCTCCAAACTCCTTCTCTACCCCCATGCTCTAAGTGTGAACACTTAGAAGCAATAAAAAGGGAGAACTTACTACTCAAAGAGACCCTAAACAAGTTTAAGGTCGGTAGTAATGGCTTCGATATGATCCTTGCTAACGAGGGTCACGTCGGAAATAGATGTGGAGTTAGATTTGTGAGTGGATCTCATCAAAATCCCACCACTTTTGTTAAAGGACCTACATTGCGTGTATCACCACATTTGAAATGTAATTTTTGTGGTAAAACTAGACATGTTGTTTACAAATGTCCATTCAAGAAAATTAGTCCACAAAAATTGATATGGATTCCTAAAGGAACCATAAACAATTCAATGTTGAATTACAAATTAAGTAGATCAATTTGTAAGGCATCCAAATCAAATGGGTACCTAAAAACCATCCTCTTTTGTAGACAAACTCACAAGCTAGGAGTAAGAAATGGTATCTTGATAGTGGATGCTCAAGGCACATGACCGGAGATCCATCTCATTTCTCTATGCTCACTAACAAAGAAGAAGGGTATGTCACCTTTGGAGACAACAACAAGGGTAAAATCATTAGCAAGGGAATCATAGGTAACAAATCAAGTTTTTTAATTGATGATGTATTGCTAGTTGATGGTTTAAAACATAATCTTTTAAGTATTAGTCAATTATGCGATAAAGGTTATGTTGTCAGATTTGAATCTAATGTTTGTATCATTGAAAAATCAAACAATGACATATCCATGATTGCTTTAAAATAAAATAATGTCTACACCATCAATATTGATGAATTAAGTAATGAAATGTGTTTTTCGATTTTAAATGATGATGCTTGGTTTTGGTATAGGAGATTAGGCCATGCAAGCATGAAACTAATATCTAAGATTTCATCTAGAGAGTTAGTATGAGGAATTCCCAATATGAAGTTTGTCAAGGACAAAGTATGTGATGCGTGTCAACTAGGAAAACAAATAAAAACTAGCTTCAAACCAAAAAATCAAATTAGCACCACTAGACCATTGCAATTGATCCATTTGGACTTATTTTGACTAATTGATATAACAAGCTTAGGAGGTAGCAAATACACCTTCGTAATTGTGGATGACTATAATAGATATACTTGGACATACTTCTTGACTCACAAAAGTGATTGTTTCAAATGTTTTTCAAAATTTTGTAAACTCACTCAAAATGAGAAAGGTTTCATGATTTCATCAATTCGAAGTGATCATAGAAGTGAATTTCAAAACCATGACTTCCAAAATTTTTGTGAAATAAACAGATATAACCATAACTTCTCTACTCCAAGAAATCCTCAACAAAATGGAGTAGTGGAAAGGAAAAATAGAAATTTGCAAGAAATGGCTAGAACCATGTTAAATGAATATAATTTACCAAAATATTTTTGGGCCGAAGCCGTGAACACGGCTTGCTATGTTATGAATAGAGTTCTAGTTAGACCATCCCTATCTAAGACTCTATATGAATTATGGAATAATAAAAAATCTAATATTTTTTACTTTAAAGTTTTTGGTTGCAAATGCTTTATTTTAAATGAAAAGGATGCCTTAGGAAAATTCGATGCTAAATCCGATGAAGGTATCTTTCTTGGTTACTCTTTTATTTCTAAAGCTTTTCGGGTTTTCAACAAAAGAACTTTAGTTATAGAAGAATCTATTCATGTGGTTTTTAATGAATTTTTTGAATCAAAGAAAAAAGATTTTGATGATGATCTTGGTTTTAATGATTTGAATTTGAATGAACCCTCTCCTCAAAATGACAACTTGGATGCATCTTCTTCCCAAATTTCCTTACCCAAGGAATGGAAGTATGTAGATGCCCATCTCAAGGAGTTAATTATAGGAGATACATTTAAAGGGGTTCAAACTCGTTCTTCATTTATGAATTTTTGTGCCCATGATGCTTTTCTTTCTCAAGTTGAACCAAAATGCATTGATGATGCCTTGAAAGATAATTCTTGGGTCATCGCAATACAAGATGAGTTAAATCAATTTAAGAGGAATGAGGTATGGAAGCTTGTTCCTAGACCTAATGACCATTTAGTTATTAGTACTAAATGGGTCTTTAGAAACAAGCAAGATGAATACAGTATTGTGCTTAGAAACAAGGCTAGATTAGTGGCCAAAGGTTTCAACCAAGAAGAAGGTATTGATTATGAAGAGACCTTTGCTCCTGTGGCAAGATTAGAAGCCATCAGGATGCTCCTTGCCTATGCTAGTAGTAATGATTTTAAACTATTTCAGATGGATATCAAAAGTACTTTTTTAAATGGCTTTATTTCCGAAGAAGTATATGTTGAACAACCACCTAGATTCAAAAATTCTCTCCTTTCTAATCATGTGTTTAAATTAACTAAGGCTCTCTATGGACTAAAACAAGCTCCTAGAGCTTGGTATGAAAGGCTTAGCTCCTTTCTTATTTCTAATGATTTTACAAAAGGCAAGGTTGATACTACATTATTTATCAAACATTTTAAAAATAATTTTTTTATTATTCAAATTTATGTTGATGCCATTATTTTTGGTTCTTCGGATGAATCACTATGTGAATCTTTTGCGAAGTGTATGAGTCATGAATTTGAGATGAGTCTAACGGGAGAATTAACTTTCTTTCTTGGATTACAAATTAAACAACTTAGTAATAGCATATTCCTTAATCAATCTAAATATACATTAGAATTGTTAAAACGATTTAATATGGATAGTTCAAAAGCCATCCATACTCCAATGAGTACTTCCACTAAGTTAGACTTGGATGAAGGTGGAGAAAATTTTAATCAAAAGAAATACAGGGGGATGATAGGTAGCTTGCTCTATCTTACTGCAACTAGACCAGATATCATATTTAGCGTAGGACTTTGTGTGAGATTTCAAGCTAATTCTAAAGTGTCTCACCTTAAAGCTATTAAAAGAATTTTTAGATATCTTAAAGGTACTCCTAATATAGGATTATGGTATCCAAAATCTGATAACTTTGATTTGAAAGCCTATGCAGATGCGGATTTTGGTGGATGTAGAATAGATAGAAAGAGCACATCCGGAACATGCCAATTTTTAGGACATGCACTTGTTTCTTGGACTTCTAAGAAACAAAATTCGGTTGCACTATCTACGGTGGAAGCCGAATATATAGCCGCAAGTGCATGTTGTGCTCAAGTCATTTGGATGAAAAATACACTAGAAGACTATGGAATTCATTTAAATAACATTCCCATAAAATGTGATAATACAAGTGCTATTTGTCTAACCAAAAATCCTATTCAACACTCTGGAACTAAGCATATAGACATAAGACATCACTTTATACGAGATCATGTTAACAATAACGATGTCACTCTTGAATTTATCGATACAAAACATCAATTAGCGGACATCTTTATGAAACATATAAATGAAGAATAATTTGACTTCATTAGGAGGGAAATAGGCATGTTAAATTATCCTTGTGTATGAGCAGCATTATATATAGATTTTCTTTCAGCTTTTATGATTTTTACGAAAACTCGACTCTCGCGGATTTACCTCCCTTATTTTAAATTCTATATCTCAAGGAGTGATCTATGATTACATCTCATCTCATTTCGACACTAGAAAACATTTTTTTATTTATTTTAAAAAAAATATTTTTGTGGGGCCAACAGTAGCACCGCTTGGTTGGCGATAGTATCGCCCGAACACCCCCTTATTAAAGGGGGTGTTAGGGTCGGCGGTAGAACCCACCGAAAACCTCCTCCCTTTCATCCTTCCTCCTAAGCTCCTCTAAGTTTTCTCCTCTCCATTCTTCCTCCTGCTAAAGGGCAATCAAAGGCATTTTCTTGATCCAAGCTCCTCACCTCCCTAGGAAACACAAACAAGGTAATAGCTGAAATTTTCTCTTCTACTCACATTTGCTTGTCTTTTCCTTATTATTTCCTTTTGTTTCTTCATCATGAATAGATATGGCTCCTAAGAAATCAACAAGAGGCAAAGGAAAAAGGTTGGAAGGAGATTCATTTGACCCAACCCTTTTTAGATCTAATGAGGTAGCCTTAAGATACCCAAATTTTGATTGTAAAGCCATACATAAGGGTAAACATGTTGATCTAGGTGAACTAGGAAACCTAGAACCTATTAGATGGTTTGCTAATCTAAATGCTCTACCTATCTTGCAAATTAATGAACCAATCTACCCTAGGTTGGTTAAGCTATTTTATGCTAACATGATTATTGAAGATGATGTTTTGACTACCTATGTGTTAGGAACCACAATTCAGATCTCTGATCGTACCATATGTAAGCTACTTGGAATTAAGGAAAAGAATAGAGGATGTTATTTTAGAGGGTAATGGGATATGGATGCAATCGGAGCAACCTACTCCGAAGCCTTAGAAATGATCTTTGCTAATCCTAACCTAGGCATCATTCCTAAAAGCTGTGAGTACTTATTGCTTTTTAATTCGAAATTACTTCATCACACTATTATAAGCATTCTACTTCCGAAGTAGTTTCACCCTGATGAAATGAGTATATTAGAACTAAGTATGATGTATTGGATCATGACTAAACAAAATAACTATTTTGGTTATTTGATTAGACAACACATGATAGAAATTTTCTCTAGAGACTCAATGTTGTCATATGGCAGGTTGATCACTAGATTTATTTTTGCCCATAACATTTGTGTGTCACCCGACGAGGAAATAATGCAGGTTGATAAATATAACACAATTAATAGAAGTTTTCTGAAGCGACTTAGATGCATCTTTAGAGATGACATATGGATTAGGCAACCTAGAAGGGTTGATATAGTTCCCCCACCGGTAGAGCAACCTGAAACACTAATTTTTAGAGGAAATGAATCTCCTCCGCCTAGTCTCGTTCATCTAGCACCATCTGAGCCAGCTCCTGCTCCATCTACTGAAGATCCGATCATGCTTGCCTTAAATCAAATCACATCACAACAAGCTAAAATTTTGAAGGAAGTGCAACAAATGAACCGTAAAATAGATCACTTGTATAGACATTTTGGCATTCCCCCTTCAGAATAGCTATTGTTTTCTTTTTAAATACTTGTCCTGTTATGCTTATGACTACTATGGATGATGTTGTGTGATGTTATTTTTACTTCATCTACTTAGCTTTTGAATGAACTTTTTTTTTGTTCGATCATAATTTTTGGATGATACTTTCATATTATTTTATGACTTGATACCTTCCTCGAATGGTTTTATGCTCTCTCCATGGCTCAATAATTGATCAACTTTTGTATTCTCCCTCTCATGGCTTGCTAAATGCGATTTTTTCTTTTCTTCTACAAAGTAATGAATGGTTTCTCCACCTCCATTATTTTTGTTGATGACAAAGGGGGAGAAAAATGTAAATTGCTATGATAGAGTAATTGTTGCTATGTTGGAATAAAATGCTTAAAGTGAAATATGAATCAATTGTATCACATCCCAAATGCTTAAGAATTCTTATTCTTGAGATAAGCTACTTTGATATCATGTCTTAATATTAAAACACTCTTTTGGATATCACTTGATCCTTATCATGTTTGAATTAATATTTCTGGTTATTATCGGTGTAAATACCTTGACATTATTTAAAATACATTATTTTTCATATTTATGCCTAAGCTTGTTTATTAAGCTTTATGTTAAATGAAATCTATCATATTTGGCTTGAATTCAAAAGATTGAATTCAAGTGCTTTTTACCTTCTAATGATATGGCATATAGATAGGGGGAGTTAAGAGTAACTCCATCATCAATTGATTGTCATCATCAAAAAGGGGGAGATTGTTGAATCTCGGATTTTGATGATGAAATCAATTGGTAAAATATTTGTTCTAATCTATATTGTCAAAGATAAGTGTGCAGGATTAACTACGATGGGTTAGAAACATAAAGCAATTTACCGAGGTCAAATCCGTCGGGTGCTCAAGAGTTCATCGGAAGTCCGAAGGATCATCGAAAGTATTGTCGGAACCAACCGAGATCGAATTAGGGACTTACCGAAGTTTTCAAAAGTTCACGGCAAAGATCATCGAAGGTTCGCAGAGATTGTCGAGAAGGTTCAAAAGTTTGCCGAAGACTCGTTGAGCGCGCCATACAAGCCGGGAGCATGCTGGGAATCCGCCGGAAGAAATCTGAGGGAAGTATCGGAAGACCGCTGAAGTCTCATCGTAAAGCTTGCCGGAATAAGACTTGAAGAATATCGGTTTAAATCACTGTTAATTATGTTTTAATTTCATAGTTGGCACGTACTTAGGGCAAGGATTTCGAATTAATCCTGCTCAAATCTGGTAGGGGCCAACCAGGCTCTTAATGGGCCTTTTTGGGCCTTGAACAAGGCCCATTCAGCATTGCTAAATGGGCCAGGTGGTAGTACCGCCCCTAACAGGCGGTAGCACCGCCAGCACCGGGAACTCCAATTTGATTTCAAATTTGGAGCCCAAATTTGAATCCACTTTGGATCTATAAATACCCCCCTTTCTCAACTGAAAGGGCACCCTTTTGAGAGTTAGAAATTGAGCTAAAGTCTTGCAAAAGTCTTGTTTTCAGTAGCTTGCGTTCACCTCCTTCTTTCTCTTTGGAAAATCTGTAAGAGTGTGAACTTCTTGTAAAAGGGTTGTAAGAGGGGTGTTTGGTCCTTCCCCTTCAAAAGGATTTGCTAGTGGAAGTTGGGAGCCTCATCGAAGAAGGCTTCGGAAGTGGATGTATGTCACTTTGACCGAACCACTATACATCGCCGCGTCTTGAATGTGTGAGTGTTTAAATTTCTGTTTCATCTCTTTACTTGACTGCAAACCATTTAGTTTTTCATTACCTTTACTCAAGCAACTTCAACCAAGTTATCTTTCGTCGGATCGAAGTTTTCATACAAACTAGCCTTTTACCGAAATCAGTTTTAAGCTTACGATTTTAATCTGCTGCACTAATTCACCTCCCTCCTCTTAGTGCTTATCTAATCCTAACACAAACAAAGCCACCACCGCCTTCGATGAACTTAAAGTCGCATTGATAACAACACCAGTACTAGCATTACCCGACTTTGGCAAGACTTTTATTATTGAAGCCGATACCTCCGGAGTAGTAATTGGTGCTGTACTAATGCAAGATGGCTGCCTCTTCACTTATACTAGTAAGATGTTATCTTCTTCACATCTTAAGATGACAATTTACAACAAAGAGATGCTCACGATTGTGCATGCGGTGTCCAAATGGAGACCGTACTTGATCAGGCGACGCTTTCAAATCAAGACCGACCATAAAAGCCTAAAATATTTCTTAGAGCAGAAGATATCTTCCCTTGAGCAGCAAAAATGGGTAACAAAGCTTCTTGGATATGATTATGAAATAACTTACAAAAAGGGGAAAGATAATGTTGTTGCAGATACGCTTTTGTGGCTACTCGAGCAAGCTGAATTTTCGGCTGTTTCACTTCCGACCAGCGACTTCCTTAACGATATTAGGAGGGAATGGAAAGATAATTTGGAAATGAGTAAAATCATAAAAAAATTGGAGGAAGCACTAAGCTCCATGGCTCATTATAGTTGGGACTCAAAGGACTTACGATATAAATGATGCATTGTGCTTGTGCCAAATTCTACTTGCATAAAGGCCATCCTTCAAGAGATGCATTCCACACCTACGGCTGGGCACTCCGAGTTCCTTAGAACCTATAAAAGAATTAAGCAAAATTTTTATTGGATAGGGATGAAAAATATTATTGTTAAATTTGTAACACAATGTGATGTATGTGAACGACATAAAGGTGAGACAGTGGCAAGTCCCGAAAAGTTACAATCTCTACCCATCCCAGAATCAATATAGACTGATATATCAATGGATTTCATCGAAGGGCTTCCCTCATCACATGGAAAAGGTACAATTTTTGTCATGGTTGATCGCCTTACAAAGTATGCTCACTTTTGTGCCATCAGTAATCCCTACATTTCTTCTAGTATTGCTCGAATCTTTATGGAGAATATTATAAAATTACATGGGATGCCGAGATCTATTGTAAGTGATTGTGATAGGGTCTTCACGAGCAAATTTTGGATAGAGTTATTCCAGATGCATGGCACTAAATTAAAGATGAGTACGGCATATCACCTACAAACCGACGGCCAAACTGAAGTGGTGAACAGGTGTTTGGAGACATACCTTAGATGCTTCACTAGTGACCGACCAAAAGAATGGATAAAGTGGCTTCCTTGGGCCGAGTGGTGGTATAATACAACTTATTATTCCTCCATAAAATGTACTCCCTATGAGGCCATGTATGGTCGACCCCCCCCCCCTTGTAATTCTAAAATATATGTTGGGCACCTCTAAAGTAGAACAAGTAGACAGGGAACTACAAGACAGAGACAAAATACTAAAGTTGCTAAAAGATAATCTCACTACAGCACAAGCAAGGATGAAACAACAATATGATAAACACAAAGGCGAAAGAGAATTTTTAATAGGAGATTAGGTCTTCCTACGACTCTAGCCATACAAGCAAACATCAATCCAAACCAGAGCATCTATGAAGCTTTCACCTCAGTTCTATGGACCCTACTAGATTTTGGAGTGCATCAGAGTAGTAGCATACAAATTGGACTTACCCGCTAGCTCCCGAATCCATCCAGTCTTCCATGTATCATGTTTAAAGCTTAAATTAGGACAACATGAGACAGCCCAAAGCCATCTACCAAATATAACTATCCAAGGAGAGCTTCAGACCCAACCTAGTATCATTATTGATCGACGGATCATGACTCGATGACGATGACCTACTATTGAAGTGTTAATACAGTGGGCAAACCTACCAGCAGAAAATGCCACTTGGGAGAACTATAATGACTTGAAGATCAAATTCTCAGAATTCATGGAACGTCAGCCTCGAGGACAAGGCTGATTTGAAGAGGGCGGGGTCTATTAGGACTCTAGCTATGAGAGTCCTAATTTAGTTTCATTGATAAGGGCATTCATGTAAATCCTATCTAGCCGATCCCTATAAAAGAGGTGAAGAGGCCGACTACGTTAGGGTTAGATTGCTTCTTAGAAAAGGAGTCCTATTAGAAATAGGAGTCCTATTAAAGAAAGAGTCCTATTAGAAGTATGAGTCCTATTAGAGAGAGACTCCTATTAGAAGTAGGAGTCCTATTAAAGAAAGAGTCCTATTAGAAGTAGGAGTCCTATTAGGGAAAAAGTCCTATTAGAATTAGGAGTCCTACTAAAGAAAGAGTCTTAATTAGAAGTAGGAGTTGGTTAGAAGTAGGAGTCTTGAGTAAGAGTCCTATTAGGAGTTGGGGTTTAGAAGCCCTATAAATAGCCATGTATTCACCCTCTTTTCATCATGAATAGATCAATCTTTTAGTAGCCTTTGAGCAGCAACTTGGAGAAAGGAACCCCTATAGAGTTCTAAGGAGGCCGATCCCCTATAGAGATCAATCCCAAGCTTGGAATCCGCAAGGGTTCTAACATCATCTTAAATTAATTTAGGTTCTTAAAAGAACTATAAATGATTTAAAACCAAAAAGCAAGAAAGATATATCTAACCATGAAGGACCCAAAGTTAAATGAGTACCTAAAGCAAACCCCTTTTTCTTGTAGCCATGTCTCCAAACAAGGGCTAAGCGTAGAATATAGTAGATTGTTAAGGCATATGACCGAAGATCCAATAAACTTTTTCAAGCTCACTAGTCGGGATATAGGATATATTATTTTTGAAGATAACAATAAAGAAAAAATCATTAGTATTAGAAATATTAATAAAAATTAAATCTTTTAATTAAAAATATACTTTTAGTAGATGGCCTCAAACATAACTTAATAAGTATTAGCCAACTTTGTGATAAGGGATATATTGATAACTTTGAATAATATGCTTACATCATAGAAATACCAAATAAGAATAAATATATAATAGCTTTAAAAAGTGATAATGTTTATATTGAATCTCAAATTTTGATAAAGAAATCAATTGATGAGTTTATGATTTAATGAGCATTTGAGTGACACAGGACTAACTTCAGTCATGGAAAGACAAATCAATTGAAGCAAGAAGAATCAAACGTTGGGCCAGAATAGATCATGTCAGAGATTGGACGTTGGACTAAAAGATTGGTCAACGAGCTATAAGATAGACTTTGTGCTATGAATTCAGGCATCGGACTAGAAGGATCGGATATTATATTAAGAAGATCAAATATTGTAGGAGGTCAATATACTAATGGATCAAGCAATATGTCGAAGGAAAGGACAATGCGCCAAAGATTCGAACAAAGTATCAGATGAACCAATGACATACTAGAAAAATATAAGATTCAAACTTGTAATCATTTATGTCTTGATCGACGTAGTTTAGGATGTAATTAAGTTAGTTTTAGGTGTAATCATGCTAACTTAATTAGGGGCCCATTGGGCTTGAATCAAGGCTAATTTGGTCATGAATCAGGACTGATTTGGGCCTATTGGAAGGCCCATTGAGTAACCTACATTTTTCGGAAGACCTAGTAATCGTACTACTAGTGTCAAGTAGTGGTACCACCCAGACTAGTGGTGGTACTATCAGTACATGATTTTCTAGGGTATCAGGTGGTGGTACCACCAATGCTCAATGCTATAGGTGGTGGTACCACCAGTATCTTGAAAATCCGAGGATTTAAATTTTTGCTTCATTTTTGAAATCATTTGGGGCCTATAAATACCCCACTCTTTCTTAGTTGAGGTAGTAAAAAAAAGAATAAAATCTTATGATTCTAAGATTGTAAATTCTCTTAAAATGTTGAGTCCCCTCCTCCTAGAGCTTAGAGATTGTCCTAAGGGAATTATGTGAGGGATTACTTGTAAAAGAGGGGTATAAAGGTTCTCTCTTCAGCTTATGAAAAGGAAAAGAGTTATAATAAAGGGTAGTTGATCTTCTTCCGTTGGAAAGAAGATTGGTAGTGAAATCTAGTGGCCTCGAGTGAACAGGAATCAGAAGTGGACATAGGTCACGATGATCGATCCATTATAAATTTGGTGTGCACTTCTTTTTTTGCTGTCTATTCTCATTACTTACTGATTTAGTTACTCACTATGCGTTACTCACTTTCCAAGTCAAAACGTATTTTCGATATGGTTTCGTCGAACGAGTTTTCGAATCGTCATAATTTTTCGAAAGTATTAATTCACCCGCCCCCCTAGTGTCATTTACGATCCTAATAGTTGGTATCAAAGCCAAGTTCTCTCAATTAGTTTAACACCCAAGAGAGATTAAATGATATTTTTTGGTAATTAAAAGGGTCACTCTATCATTCGTCCTCTTGTGTTCAATAGGAAAAACTACACATATTGAAAAACACAAATGAAATTTTTTTTGATTTCTATGAATTTTAATATATGAAATGTCATTGAATGTAGTTTTTAAAAATCCTCTAAACTATTGAATGAATGAAATAATTTTATGAACAAAATATTTTCATTAAATGCTAAAGCTATGAATGCTTTATTTTATGCTTTAGACAAAAATAAGTTTAATCGTATTTCAACTTGTGAAACTGCATATGATATTTGGCACACACTTGAAGTTACACATGAAGGCACAAGTAGAGTTAAAGAGTCTAAGATTAATCTCTTACTCCATAGTTTTACATTATTTTGAATGAAGCCAAGTGAAACCATTAGTGACATGTACACCCGTTTTATAGATGTTATCAATGGTTTGAAAGCTCTTGGTAAATCTTTTACTAATCTTGAACTTGTTAATAAAATTCTAAGATCCTTCCAAAAAGTTGGGATCCAAAAGTAACTACAATTCATGAAGCAAAGGACTTGAACTATTTATCTCTTGAAGAACTTATCAGTTATTAATGATTTATGAGATGACTTATATGTCACATGATAAACATGAGAACAACCTTCCAAAGAACAAGAAGGATATTGCACTGAGAATAAAAGAAAATCACTTGAGCGAAAGCTTAAGTGATGATGATGACTTAGAACTTTTGATAAGAAAATTTAAAAAGTTCATAAAATAAGAATCTAAGAACAAAAATAAACTTATAAAAGACACAATAACTTACTATGAATGCAAAAGGTCGAGGCACTTTAAAAGTAAGTGTCCATAACTGAAGAAGAAGTTGCTCTCATAAAAGAAAAAGAAAGCATTCAAAGTGACTTGAGACAAATCAAGTACATCAGAAGATGAAGAGCAAACAAATGAAGATGAGGTGATGAACTATGCTTTGATGGCTCTCAATGACAAGATGTGACTCAATCGAAACCCAATTATCGTATGATGAATTACTTAATGCTTTTCATAATTTTTATGATAAATTTAAATTATTTGATAAGAAATATAAATTGCTAAAAAAAAGATCATGCTTCTCTTTCTAGTAAATTTGAAAAATCAAAAAATGAGCATGACAATTGTATGTTAACCTCTTGCACTAAATATGAAGAATTAGAGTCATTTAAAAAGGATAATATATTATTACAATAAATATTAAAAAATTTAAAATAGGTAATAAATCATTAAATATGATTCTTACCAATAAAAGTCATGTACGTGAAAAGGAAGGAATCGGTTTTATGAGTAACACTCAACAAAAGCCAACTATATTTCTTAAAAAACTAACATTATATGTTCCCCCTATGGTTAAGTGTAATTTTTGTAGTAGATGTGGTCATTATGCTTATAAATATTTATTTAAAAAATATAACTTGCATAAATTAATTTAGGTTCCTAAAGGAGCCATAAATGACTTAATGCTAATAGTCAAGAAAGATAGATCTAACAATGAGAAACTCAAAGTTAAATGAGTATCTGGAACAAACCTACCTTTCTTATAGATATGTTTATAATCGAAAGCTAGGAGCAAGAGATAATATTTTGATTATGGATGCTCAAGGCTTATATCCAACACACTTCACAAAGCTCACTAGCCGAAACAACAATAATAAAGGAAAGATCATTTGAATTAAAATTATTAGTAAAAAATCTTTTGATTAAAGATGGTTTATGGTTATACTATTGATCTTGATATTTTTTATGATAAAACTTATTTTTTAATTTTTAAATGATGATGCATGGATTTGGCATAAAAATACTAGGGCATGCTTGTATGAAATCAATCACATAAATTGAAACTAAAAGAGGAATACATTTTTTTAAAAAAATGTCTCTATCCCTAAAGCCTATCAAGTTTTTCAATAAGAAACCCTTAGTCATTGATGAATCTATTTTTAAATCTCTTGAACTAAGAAAATGATTTTGATAATGATTTTAAATTTTATAATTTGAGTTCTTTTCTCCAAAGCAACTTGGATACATCTACTTCTAAAGAATCCTTACCCAAGGAATGAAAGTATATAAATTTACATCCTAAAGAGCTAATCATTTGAGATATATCAAAATGTATTTAAACTCGCTCTTCATTAAAAAATTATTCAAATACATGAATCGAGAACCTTTACTATTTATTCTTGTATGATTATTTCATTTTATTAAAGAGAACATTTATCCACATGAATCATGATCTTTTACTTGATACTTGAGATTTACTATTTGTTCTCCTATGTTTCTTTTTACTATTTACTAAAGAGGAGAATTATCCAAATGAATCATGATTTTTCTTTTGACTTCTTGAAATTCATGACTTGAGATTTCTCTTGTATAAATTAAGATCATTTACCATTTGATCTTTTAAGATTTTTTTTTCTATTTACTATAGAGGAGCTTTATCCAAATGAATCCTAATTTTTCTCTTGATTCCTCGGTATTCATAACTTAAAATTTATTTATTTCATATGACTCCTTTGTGTTTATAATATGTATACTCTATCGTCAAATCAAATTAATTATTCATGATTAAAATTTATCTTTGATATTAATATCTTTCATGATTTGAACATTGTTGTAAAAGGAAAAGAATTGCACCATTGTATCCTTCCCTTCTTTTTGACAATAATGAAGGGGGAGAAAAAGAAATGCTATCTTGCTCATCTCAAGAGAAGCAAAAAGTACTAGCTTACATATCTCAAAAGAGAAACAAAAATTGCTAGCTTGCATATCTCAAGAGAAGCGAAAAACTTACTAGCTTGCATATCTTAAAAGAAGCAAAAAAACTTACTAGTTTGTATAAGCAAAATTTGCTAGCTTGCACATCTCAAGAAGAAGCAAAAATTACTTGCTTGTATATCTTAAAAGAGAAGAAAGAATTGCTAGTTGACATATCTCAAGAATTTCTAGCTGGTTTTGGATGTAACCATGCCAACATAATTAAGGGCCCATTGGGCCTGAATCAGGGTTGATTGGGCCTATTGGAAGTCCCATTCAGTGACCAACGGTTTGTTGAATCTTAGATTTTGATGATGAAGTCAATTGATAAATTATTTGATCTAATCCATATTATTAAAAAATGTGTGCAAGATTAACTACGATAGCGATGAAGACATAAAGCAAAACAACGTGTCGTAGTCAAGAATGATTGAATCATTGGAAGTTTGAGAGTCTGCTAGAAGTCCAAAGGTTAGTCAAAAGTGCTATTAAAATTGGCCGAGAATGAATCAGGGGCTTACCGAAGGGTTGTCGGAAGTTCATCGGAAGGTTCGACGGAAGTTCATAGAGCTCACCGTAAAAGATTGGAGATTGCTAAAGAAGACTCATCGGAACTTGCCAAGGTCGTCGTAAAGTCTAGGAGCCTAGTGGAAGTCCATCGGAAGATGTCTAAGAGTTGATCAAAAGTCCACTAGAAGTTCACCAGAAGCTCGCCGGAAGAAGTCTTAATGTGCCGGATTAAGTGTTTGCTTAGAATATATCTTTAATTCCATAGTTAACATATAATTAGGATTAAGATTAAGTGTTAATCCTAATTAACCCTAGTAGGGGCCAATTGGGCTCGTAAATGGACTGGATTGGACTGGATTCAAGTCCCATCCAGGTTGCTGGAACCGATGGAACTGCCGAGAGTGTGGGTTCCAAGGTGCTTGGGCAGTGGTACCGCCCAAGTTAGCGATGGTACCGCCAGCATTTATTAATTGTCAGGCAGTGGTACCGCCCCACCACAGAGCCTAAGGCTCTGCTCTAGCGATAGTACCACCAGATTGGGCAAAGATACTACCTAGTATCAGGGTCAACTAGTGGTGGTACCGCTAACTCCCAAAAATCCGAGATGAGAGCTTTTTTGGCTCCAGTTTTGAAGCCAATTGAGCCTATAAATACCCCTTACATCTCAACTAGTAAAGCACATTGAGAATTGATAAAAACTAAGTCAAAACTATAGTGAAATAGCCTTCAAAAGTTAGAGTGTTCACCTCCCGAATTTTCAAGTGTAAAAATTTTATGAAAGGTATGAGCCACTTGTAAAGTTCTGTAAAATGAGTGTTTGATCCTTCCCCTTCAAGAAAGATTGATAGTGGAAGCCAGTAACCTCATCGAAGGAGGTTTCGAAAGTGGACGTAGGTCAATTGACCGAACCACTATACAATCGTTGTGTTCTTCTCTTGGTGCATATTTACATTTGCTGCATTTCTATTTTTACTTGGTTGCAATCTTTCAATCTTTCCTTCTCTATTCTCTTTCGTATTCACTCAAATCATTCTCTTTGCCAAAATCATTTTTATCAGACAAAACTTCTCAATGCATAAAGTTTTTTGGAATCAGTTTAAATCATCGATTTTTATCCGTTGCACTAATTTACCCCCCCTCCCCTCTTAGTATTACTCTAGATCCTTATAGTTGGTATCAGAGCCTAGTTACTCTCATTCTAATTTAAAACCCAAGAGAGATGACATTTACTAGCATGCAAGAGGGCCACTCAATTACACGTCCGCCTATGTTCAATGGGATGGATTACATGTATTGGAAGACTTGTATGAGAATTTTTCTTATTTATATAGATTTTGAACTTTAAAACATTATTGAAAATGACTTCCAAAAATCTTCTCTTCCGATGAGTGATTAGAATCAGTTGGAGAAGAAGACTTTTCACTCTTAATGTCAAGGCTATGAATGCCTTTTTTTGTGCCTTAGACAAAAATAAATTTAATCACTCACGAAGGTACTAGTTGAGTGAAAGAGTCCAAAATCAATCTTTTAGTGCATTTTTATGAGTTGTTTCGGATGAAACCAAGTGAGTCCATTTGAGACGTGTACACCTGTTTTACAGATGTCATCAATGGACTAAAAGCACTTGCGAAAAGTTTTTCTAATTTTGAGCTTGTAACTAAAATCTTAAGATCCCTTCCAAAGAGTTGGGATCATAAAGTTATGGTCATTCAAGAGGCCAAAGACTTAAAGAACTTTCCTCTCGAAGAACTAATTAGGTCATTAATGACCTATGAGATGACTTGCAATACTCATGATGAGCTTGAGAACTCTCTTCTATAGAATAGGAAGGATATGGCATTGAGAACATAAGAAGACTACTTGAAAGAATCTTCAAGTGATGAGGACTATAATGATGAAGTTGCACTAGTGACATGAAAATTCAAAAAATTTATAAGAAGAAATAAATTTAAAAATGACTCTAAAAATAAACTTGAACCCAAGAAAGAATAAGTGATATGTTGTAAATGCAAGAAGCCGGGGTATTTCAAAAGCGAATGCCCCTAAGCAAAGAAGAAGCAACTAAAGAAGAAGAAGGCTCTAAAGGTAACATAGGATGATTCAAGTAGCTTTGAAGATGAAGAACCAAGCAACAAGGAGGTTGCCAACTATGCTTTATTGGCTATCGGAGAAGAGGTAAGTAATTTATTTGATAAAAATTTAACTTTAGATGAGCTTTCAAATACTTTTCATGAATTGTTTGATGAGTATAGTGTAATTAGTAAAAAGTTTAATTTGTTAAAAAAGAAGCATGCTCTCTTAGTTGATAAATTTGAAAATCTTAAACATAACACTCCTTTACCTCTATGCTCTAAGTGTGAACACTTAAAGGTACTTGAGAAGGAGAGCTTGCTATTCAAAGAAACCTTAGATAAATTTAAGGTTAGTAGTAAGTCTTTGGACATGATCCTTGCCAACAAGGGTCACGTTCATAAAAGAAGTGGAATTGGATTTGTGAGTGGATCTCATCGAAATCCAACCACTTTTATTAAAGGACTTACATTGCATGTATCACCTTACACAAAGTGCAACCTTTGTTGCAAACCTGAACATGTTGCTTACAAATGTCTGTTTAATAAACTTAATCCACATAAGTTGATATGGGTTCCTAAAGGAACCATAAGGAATTTAATGCAAAATGACAAAACAAGTAGATCAATTTTTTAGGCACCCAAGGTAAATGGGTATATAAAAACCATCCTCTTTTGTAGATATATTCACCATCATAAGCTAGGAGCAAAAGATAGTACATTGATAGTGGATACTCAAGGCATATGACTAGAGATCCTTCTAAATTCTTTAAGCTCACTATCTAAGATGAAGGGTATGTCACCTTCGGAGACACTAACAAGGGTAAAATCATTGGCAAGAGATCCATAGGTAACAAATCAAACTTTTTAATTAATGATGTGTTGTTAGTAGATGGCTTAAAGCATAATCTTTTGAGTATTAGTCAATTGTATGATAAAGGATACATAATAAGATTTGAATCTAATGTCTACATCATTAAAAAGTCATAAAATGACATATTTATGATTGTCCTAAAATAAAATAATGTCTACACTATTAACATTGATGAACTTAGTAATAAAATATGCTTTTTAGTTTTCAATGACGATGCTTGGCTTTGGCATAGGAGATTAGGCCATGCAAGTATGAAACTAATCTCTAAAATCTCATCTAGAGAACTAGTAAGAGGCATTCCTAATATTAAGTTTGTCAAAGACAAAGTGTGTGATGCTTGTCAATTAGAAAAACAAATAAAAAATAGTTTCAAATCGAAAAATCAAATAAGCACCTATAAACCATTATAATTGATGCATATGAACTTATTTGGACCAATTGACACAACAAGCCTAAGAGGTAGTAAATACGCCTTTGTAATAATAGATTACTATGGTTGATACACTTTGGACATATTACTTGGCACACAAAAGTGATTGTTTTAAGTGTTTCTCAAAGTTTTACAAATTTGTTCAAAATGAAAAAGGTTTTATGATATCATCGATTCGAAGTGATCACGGTGGTGAATTTCAAAACCATAATTTCCAAAACTTTTGTGAATCTAATAGTTACAATCATAATTTGTCTATTTCGAGGAATCCTCCACAAAATGGAGTAGTAGAAAGAAAGAATAAGAATTTATAAGAAATGACAAGAACCATATTGAATGAACATAGTTTACCCAAATACTTTTGGGCCAAAGCCATCAATACAGCTTGCTATATTATGAATAAGGTTCTAGTAAGACCATCTCTCTCTAAAACTCCTTATAAATTATGGAATAACAAAAAACTAAACAGTTCATATTTTAAAGTTTTCGATTGTAATTATTTTATATTAAATGAAAAAGATGCCTTAGGAAAGTTTGATGCAAAATTTGATGAAGGTATTTTTCTAGGTTATTCTTCTATTTCTAATGTCTTTCATTTTTTAATAAAAGAACTTTGGTTATAGAAGAATCTATTCATGTTGTTTTCAATAAAGTTTCTGAATTTAAGAAAAATGATTTTGATGATGATCTTGATTTTAATTGTTTGAATTTGAACAAAACCTCTCCTCCAAATAGCAACTTGGATGCATCTTCTATCGAAACTTTTTTACCTAAGGAATGGAAGTATGTAGATGCCCATCCTAAGGAGCTAATTATAGGAGACACATCAAAAGGAATTCAAACTCATTCTTAACTCTTGTGTGAATTTTGTTAGCTTTTATGGATTTTTCATGACTTGAATGGTTGTTTTCCACTTCATGGATTTTTCATGAAAATGCCAAGTTAGCTCTTATCATGCTATGAATTTTTGATCATTCGAACAAATTACCTCTTGAACTTTTCATGACTTTCAATATCTCAATTCTTCTTGAATGGACATTCATGACTTTCAATATCTCATTCTTTTTTAAAATTTTTTTGTGTCAACCCCACTTTTCTTTCTTAAATTGAACCTAAATGTGTTGACGAGGCCTTGAAAAATGATTATTGGGTCATCGCAATGCAAGAGGAATTGAATCAATTTAAGAGGAATGAGGTGTGGAGGCTTGTTCCTAGACCTAGTGATCATTTAGTTATTGTACTAAATAGGTCTTTAGAAACAAGCAAGATGAATTTCGTATCGTGGTTAGAAACAAGGTAGGTTAGTGGCCAAAGATTTCAACCAAGAAGAAGATATCAATTATGAAGAAACCTTCACTCCTGTGGCAAGATTAGAAGCCATAAGGATACTCTTTGCCTATGCTAGTAGTAATAATTTTAAGTTATTTCAAATGGATGTTAAAAGTGCTTTCTTAAATGGCTTTATTTCCAAAGAAGTATTGTTGAACAACCACCCAAGTTCGAGAACTCTCTTTTTCCTAATCATGTATTTAAATTAACTATAGCTCTATATGAATTAAAACAAGCCCCGAGGGCGTGGTATGAGAGACTTAGCTCTTTTCTTATTCAAAATAGGTTTTATGAATTTTGTGCTTGAATGATCTCTTTTCTACCTCACGAATTTTACTTGGTGGAAATACGGACATTAACGACTCTTGAATGAATTTTTCTTTATTTCATAAGCTCTTGATGGAAATTTTTATGAATTTTTGCTTCTATGATTTATCTTTTCTACTTCACGAATCTATTTCTATGGCATGAATTTTCAATAGAATGAACGAATTGCTTTATTCTTGAAAATTTAAGTCTTCTTGAAGAAATCATGGATTTATCCTTCTCTTTTTACTTTTTTCAAAAAGAATTCTATCATAACAATTGGTATCAATAGCCAATTTCCTTTGTTGATGACAAAGGGGGAGAAATGTTGCAAATTGATGACAAGTATCATAGAATATAATTTGTAAAATGTGTTGTATCATAAAAGCAAATTGATGACATACTTCGTATCATAAAACAATTGCCATGCTTTGTATCATAAAATGTGTTGTATCGTAAAAGAAAATTGATGACATACTTCGTATCATAAAACAATTGCCATGCTTTGTATCATAAAATGTGTTGTATCGTAAAAGAAAATTAATGACATGCTTCGTATCATAAAATAATTGCCATGCTTTGTATCGTAAAATGCTTGCTATCATTAAAAGCATCACAATGTATCGCAAATAAATGAAATGAATCAAATGCATTGCAAATGATTGAAGTGTATTGCAATGTATCACAATTGTATGGAATGTATCTTATGTATCGCAAATAATATATGTATACTTAGCATGTTAATTTTTCTATGATCATCATCGTATCATGCTCATCTTTTCTACTTGAATTCAGGATCATACCTTGATACGATAATTTGGTTTCATTTATAAATCATTGAATGATGTAACGTCAATTGATATCATGCCTTGGACTTGTGAATTTTTATTTGATATCATTTGATTCTTGCTATATTTTAAAATTAAAGTTTGTATCTTTTGTTGAGATGATGATTGTCTACCATCACTCAACATTGGACTTGAAAATGGATGTCATGCCTTAACATCATTTTTGAATTGTTAAAAATATGAAGTATTGTATTTTGGGATGAAAAGTCATACTTGTTGAGTATATCGATAAGTTCGAATGTATGTAACTTATCGGTTTTGGCTTGAATTCAAGGGGTTTAAATTCAAGTGTTTCTTTTCTCAAATATGGCATATAGATAGGGGGAGTTGAGGTTAACTCCATCATCAATTGATTATCATCATAAAAAAGAGGGAGATTGTTGAATCTCATATTTTGATGATGAAGTCAATTGATAGATTATTTGATCTAATCTATATTATTGAGAAATGTGTGCAGGATTAACTACGATAGCGATAACGATGTAAAGCAAAACGACATGCCAGAGCCAAGTGCAATTGAATCATTGGAAGTTCGAAGGTTCATCGAAAGTGTTACTAGAACTGGCCAAGAATGAATCGAGGGCTTGCCGAAGGGTTGTCGAAAATTCACTGAAAGGTTTGTCAGAAGTTCACAGAGATCACCGCGAAAGATCAAAGCTTGCCAAAGAAGGCTTGTCGGAACTTACCAAGGTCGTCGTAAAGTCTGGAAGCCTGTTGGAAGTCTACCGGAAGATGTCCGAGGGTTTGTCGGAAGTCCACTAGAAGTTTGTCGGAAGCTTGCCAGAAGAAGTCTTGATGTGCTGAATTAAGTGTTTGCTTAGAACATATCTTTAATTTAATAGTTAGCACATAATTAGGGTTAGGATTAAGTGTTAATCCTAATTAACCCTGGTAGGGGCCAATTGGGCATGTAAATGGACTGGATTGGGCCAGATTCAAGGCCCATCCAGGTTGTCGGAATCTGTCTAGTGGTGGCACCACCAGATTGGGGCGGTGCAACCGCCCAAGGTGTGGGTTGCAAGGTGCTTAGGCGGTGGTACCAACCAGCTCCGTTATGGTTCTTTCGGTATTTATCAACTGCCAGGTGGTGGTACCATTTGTTAGGCAGTGGTACCGCCCCACCACAGAGCCTGAGGCTTTGCTCTAGCGGTAGTACCGCCAGACTGGGCGGTGGTACCACTAGTGACAAGCAGTTGTATTGCTAGCCCCTAGAAATCCAAGATGGGACTCTTTTGGCTCTAATTCTAAAACCAATTGAGCCTATAAATACCTCTTACTTCTTAACTGGTAAAGCATATTGAGAAGTGATAAGAACTGAGTCAAAACTATAGTGAAATAGCCTTGAAAAGTTAGAGTGTTCACCTCCTGAATTCCCAAGTGTAAAAATTCTATAAAAAGCTGTAAGCCACTTATAAAGTTCTGTAAAAGGGGTGTTTGATCCTTCCCCTTCAAGAAGGATTGATAGTAGAAGCCGGTAACCTCATTGGATGAGGTTTTAGAAGTGGCCGTAGGTCAATTGATCGAACCACTATAAAATCGCTGCGTTCTTCTCTTGGTGCGTATTTACATTTGCTGCATTTCTATTTTTACTTGGCTGCAATTTTTCAATCTTTCAATCTCTCCATCTCTACTCTCTTTCATATTCACTTGAATCATTCTCTTTGCCAAAATCATTTTCGTCAGATAAAACTTCTCAAAGCATAAGTTTTTCAGAATTGATTTAAATCGTCAATTTTTATCCACTATACTAATTCACCTGCCTCTTAGTGCTGCTCTAGATCCTAACACAGTTGGGTCAGGTGGTGGCACTACCAGACCAGGTGATGGCACTACTAGACCAGGCGATGGAACCGCCTATGAGTTGGAACATGCGAAGTGTACATTTTTTGGAAGACTCGATGGTGGTATCGCCTAGATTAGTAGTGGTACTACCTAGACTGGTAGTGGTACCTCCAGTACATGGTCTTCTAGGGTGTTAAGTAGTGATATCACCCAAACTAAGTGATTGTACCACTAATATCTCGAAAACTTGAGGATTTGAATTTATGGCTTCATTTTTTAAGCCATTTGGGGCCTATAAATACCCCACTCTTTTTTGCTTGAGATAGCAAGAAAAAAGAACAAAAATCCTATGATTCTAAAGATATAAACTTTCTTAAAGTGTCAAGTCCATCCTCCTAGAGCTTAGAGATTGTCCTAAGGGAGGTGTGTGTGAGGGAATACTTGTAAAAGAGAGGTGTAAAGGTTCTCTCCTAAGCCTGTGAAAAGGAGAAAGAGTTATAAAAAAGTGTTGAAAAATCTATAGTGACATCATATGTGTAGCCGAAGAATAAAAAAAATCATAGATTTCCCGCAGAAAAAGAGATTCTTATCGTCATGCAAAAGGTGGTGCGCAAAAACTCGCGAAACCGAAAAACTGCACATAAGAGAATTACCTAGGGAGATCGTATATCCCTAAATTCCTATAGATCTATGGGATTGGATGAAGGAGTTCAAATATCCTCATCTGCAATGATAATCCATATGATAGGGGCTAGAACAAAGCTCCTCAAGTCACTGCTCAAATCTCCTTGCTACGAGCACTAAGCAATCAAGAAGGGGCTGACCCTTCTTGCTATCCATATGCCCCAAACTAGGGCTATTGGCTGAGGAGGAGAGGGGGAGGAGAATAGGAGGTGGTTGCCAAAACACCTTAGCTTATGGGCCTTTGGTTCCCTCCTATTTATAAAGGTCCCATGTCAATCTAACCCTAATGGATCCTACCCTGTTAGGTATTGGATCTCCATCCAAATACCCAAGCCTCTTAGATTAGTAGGTCTCCATGTTAGGATCAAAAGGCACTAAGAGGGGGGGGTGAATTAGTGCAGCGGATTAAACTCGTATTCTTGAAACCGATTTCGCAAAGAAACACAAGTTCGTAGGAAGATTTCGATTCGACGAAAGAGAACTTGAAAGTAATTGCTTGTGAAAAGGAACTAACTATGAACTTGCAGCCAAGAAATAAAATGATTCAGAAATATAAACACTCACACATTTAAGGACACAATGATGTATAGTGGTTCGGTCAAATGACCTACATCCACTCTTGAAGCCTTTGCGATGAGGCTCCGCTCTTCCACTAGCAAGTCCTTTGAAGGGGAAGGATCAAACACCCCTTTTTACAACCCTTTACAAGATGTTCACACTTGTACAAGATCTCTCAAGAAGAAGAAGAAGGTGAACACTTAGCAAAGAAAACAACACTTTTCAAACTCTTCAAAAGCTCAAGACTCAAACTTTTTCTTGCTCAAAAGGGTTATTTTTTTCAGCTGAAAAGGAAGGGGTATTTATAAGCCTCAAAGTGATTCAAATTTGGAGCCCAAACTTGGAGCCAAAAATTTGAATCCTTTGAGTTTTTCGGTGCAGTCAAGTCTTGGCAGACTGACACACCCAGCGGTTCTATCGCTTCACCAGCGGTGCTACCGCCTGGCTTTCACGCACCAGAGCGGTGCTACCGCCCACCAGCGGTGCTACGCGGCTCACGATAAAGTGGGCGGTGCTACGCCCAGCAGCGTGCGGTGCTACCGCGCATAAGAGCTTTCTGGCGCGCTGATGAGCGCATGATACTGATATCCGGGCTCGCTACGGTGAGAGATCACATAAGATATCGGGCTCGCTACAATGAGCCGGGCTCGCTCTGAGCGAGGCTACAAGCAAAGATGCATGCATGCGTAGCTTGATTCGGTTTGGGCCAAAATTTTGGCCCAAACTCATCTAATCAAGGCCCAATGGGCCCCACTTTGGATTATCTAATCCTAACCCAAAATATGCGTGCTAACTACGAATTTTAAAGACGTTTCCTAAGCTATTACAAAGTCCACATGACAACTTCTTCCGGCGAGCTTCGGTCAACTTCAAGCAGTCTCCGATGAACCTTCGGAAACCATTCCGCGGACTCACGGCAAGCTCTCGGACTTCACGATGATCTTGGCGAGTTCCCCGAGCTTCTTTGGCAAGCTCCGATCTTTTTGGCAAGCTCGCGAACTTCCGACGAACCCCCGCGAACTTCCGAAAACCCTTCGGCAAGCTTCCTACTCGTTCTCGGCCAGTTCAAAACGCGCCCAACGAATCTTGGACTTCCTTTGAACACTCGAACTCCCAACGATTCATCACACTTGTCTTGGCCCTTTGTTTCGCTTTACGTCTTCATCCCTATCGTAGTCAATCCTGCTCGATAGTAGACCTGCATAACTCAAAACGCAGTTAGACCACAAATCACACTCAATTAGTTTCATCATCAAAATCCGAGATTCAACAATCTCCCCTTTTTGATGATGACAACTAATTGATGACCGACTTTGAGTTAACCATAACTCCCGGAGTTTAACACAAACTCCCCCTATCAATATGCAATTGATAGAACCCTTGGATTATCCCAAATCCAAGTAACATGTATCATTCATGTAGTGAAATAAGAACAAACCATCATGCAAATATAAAATATTCAATCAATGCATGAAGTCATCAATCTACTTCTCCCCCTATGTCATCAACAAAAAGGAGATGTATTATTATAGCTAGTTTAAAAGATATGCAGATTTTTACAACAAACTAGCTTGCACTTTGTAAGATATGTAGATTTTTACAATATCATACAACATTTTGCAATACAACATTAAGTTATACCATTCAATCATAGCAAGTTTCAAAGATGGGCAATGATGGTAATTTTCACTTGCTTCTTGAGATGTGCAAGTTTGCACCTTGTTTCTCACGATAGCAATATTTGCATCATTTGATATAACAATTCTTAGCTTCTCATGAAGTTGCAAAGTAGGAATCAAGATGGCAAATTTTTGCAATGTTCGAGCTAAAAACTTTCTCCCCCTTTGTTAGCATCAAAAGAAAGGGAGGATAAAATACTTCAAATAATCTTGCATAAGATTCAACAATAATTTGTAACAAAAATGCAAGCAATTTTGAAGAAGTGAAATTGAGCAAGATTTTTGCCTCTCTTGAGATAGCAACTCTTTGCTTCTCAATGTTCAAGCTAGCAAAATTTTCTCTTTTGAAGCACAAGCAAGCAATAAATCTTCTCCCCCTTTGTTTTTGTCAAAGAGAAGGGATGAATATTATCTCAATCAAATAATTTTGCATCAATCAATATATCAATCATCACATGATGCATACGAGATGATATTAAAACATGAGAAATCATGTCATGAAGGATATCAATATGTAAATTCAACAAGAATCAAAACCAAAAGATATCATCCATGATTCATAACTTTTCATTTTAGCAAGATCTAGATTCATATTTATCAATTTTTAATTCAAGATAAATGTCATACAACCAAGAATCATGATATATGAAAGCATATCGATATTAAGGATCAAATCATGATTACAAGTGCTAACATATTTTCTTTTCATTCATTTTTAAGCCATGATAAAAGAATAAATCAATGATTCAAATATTAAGCACAATTCTTTTTCATCAAATTTTCAATCGTATAAGGCTTACATGGCAAATATCAATTCATGATAAAGGGTATATACTATCTTGAATCATGATGCATAAAAACATATCATTCTCATAGATCAAGTCATGATTCATTGATTCATCATAAGGCAAATTTCTTTTCAATTATCTATTTTTCAATTGCCACATAAGACATACAAGCCAAAGAATCTTTGTCATTTCTATATTATGAAATATATGATAATAAGACTCATGATTCATTTAAAAAGATATAGCATAAAGAGTAACTTGATTCAAGTATAAGATTTTTCATCAAGATCACATTTCATAAGAATCAAGATCACAAATTCATAAAAATTCAAGGATTGAATTCCGAGAAATCAAAAGACAAGTTACATTTCATTTAAGGAATTTTCTTTTGATAAGACGGAAGGAGCATGGTAAAAGATCTTGATTTATAAAGAGTTTCAAGTCATATTTGTCAAGATCATGATTTCAATAAAATTTCTTTATAGCAAAATGAAATCTTTTAGAACTTGATTCAAGCATTAAATATGTCTTAACAAATCATAATTCTAGAAGATTCAAGAATCATTAAAAGAAAAATCATTCAAGCTCAATTTATCAACTTATGACTCATAATTAAATTATTATTTTTGAGATTAATAACATGAATAAAGTCATTACCGTATCATCAAAAATCTCATTCGTAATTCTAATGATTTATAAAATATCATAAATGAATTTATCACTTGCCTTTCATCAAAAATTGAAAATCAAACTTTATCATAAAATTGTCAAGGCATAAATGCAACATATTATTCCAAGACATGAGATTCAATTTATCATGATAATATGTTTCATGTTTCAAAAGATGAGTATCAAATTTTAAAACCGAAACATGAGTTTGTCATCAAGATATGATATCACAAAGTCATTAAGCATGATAACAAACTTTTAGTATTTTTATTTCAATGATGATTTCATAATGTATGTTCAAACATTTATGTGGATCCCATCATTGTAGAAATTCAAAACATAAGTTTGTCATTATATCCATCAAGATCATATGCATCAAATATCATGACAATACATTTTCTCATCTTTATGAGTTTCAATTTAAGTGATTTGATCTTTCATAAGAATGTTCAACTTTTTCATATGAAAATGTCATGCATTATATTCAAAAACGAAAATATCATCAAAATCATTTTAATTTATAAGATTCATAAGATATCACAAAATCATTAAGCATGACAACCAACTATTATTATCAATGATGATTACATAAGGTATGTCCAATTATATATATGAAAATCATCATTGTATTACTTTGAAATACAAGTTGTCATGTAGTCCATTAAGATCAAAAGCATTACACGTAAAGCATCATGATAGTGCAATTTCTCATTTTTATGTGTTCCATTTCAAGTGATTTGATGTGAGTATACTCATGTTTTTCATATAGATCCAAAGAGCAAGTTTCAAGAGAAATCATTAAGACCGAAAACATGAAGCACATTTTTAAAATATTCATCATGTTTATTTTCATGAGATTCACAAGACTCATAACATGAATTCATTCATCTCAATAGAATAAAAAGATATTTTCATTTTAAGCAATTTGATGTGAGCATATTCAAAATTTTTATGAAAACATGTATCAAAATAAGACACAAGCTTCGTCATTAAATCGTCAAGACCAAATATGTAAAAATGATAGCACACTTTCAATTTTTATGTTAAAATGCCATGTTCAAATTTTTGCCAAAATCATGCATCTATTTATAAATTCGAAAAATATGTTTCATCATCACAATATGACACTTTATTACTTCAAAAGCTCATGCATGATAAAATCATCAAGCATCATATTTGGAGACAATGTAAACCATCAAGATACACATGCATGGATTAATCCTAAGCATTATCACAAATCTTGCATCATTCATATGTTTACTTTTCAAAAATACTATAAAGAAAAGCATAGTATAATTTTGAATTTTTTTTAATTTCTAAAAACACAAGAAAAGCATTAAAAAAAAATTCCTACTAACTAAGTTAAGCATTCATGGAAATCATCAAGTAATTTCAAAATAATTCAAGGAAGTTAAGTTACTTACCTCATTGTCGAAGCCCATTAAAGCGTAGTTTGCTTCTTCTTCTTGGTGAGCCTTCTTCTTCTTCATTGGTCTATTCCTCCGTTCAAGTTCATTGTTGATTTTAGATTTTTGTTTAATGAACTTATTAAGATCGATTAAAGGTTCAAAGTCCTCTTCATTGTCCTCATCACTTGAGTCATCACTCAAGTGGCATTCTCTTGTTCTAAGTTCAAAACCTTCTTGTTCTTTAGAAGGTGGTTCATGTGTTCATCATGTTCATCATATTCATCATGTTCCATTTCATAGGTCTTTAAAGACCCAATGAGTTCATCAATAGAATAATTATTTAGATCCTTTGATTCTTGAATCGCCGTTATTTTAGGATCCCACCATTTTGAAAGGGATCTTAAGATCTTGTTAGTGAGTTCAAAATTCGAAAAACTTTTACCAAGACTTTTCAAGCTATTGACGACATCCGTGAAGCGGGTGTACATGTCGTCGATAGATTCGCTTGGTGTCATTTGGAAGAGCTCAAAATCATGCAACAAAAGGTTTACTTTGAGTCTTTAACTCTACTAGTTCCTCATGCGTGATTTCAAGAGTTCGCCAAATGTCAAAAGCCGTTTCGCACATAGAAATCCGATTAAACTCGTTCTTGTTTAAAGCACAAAATAAGGCATTCATAGCCTTTGCGTTTAAAGAAAACGACCTTTTCTCCAAAACCGACCATTCGTTCGTCGGTTTAGAGGAAGGTTGAAAACCATTTTCAATGATGTTCCACAAATCCAAATCCATTGAAAGCATGAAAACTCTCATTCGAGTTTTCCAATATGTGTAGTCCGTACCGTTAAAGAACGGTGGACGAAAAACCGAAAAGCCCTCTTGAAAACCATTTAGAGCCATTTCTCACGGGTGTAAATCCGAAGAGAAAGAACGTGGCTCTGATACCAATTGTTAGGATCAAAAGGCACTAAGAGGGGGGGTGAATTAGTGCAGCGGATTAAACTCGTATTCTTGAAACCGATTTCGCAAAGAAACACAAGTTCGTAGGAAGATTTCGATTCGACGAAAGAGAACTTGAAAGTAATTGCTTGTGAAAAGGAACTAACTATGAACTTGCAGCCAAGAAATGAAATGATTCAGAAATATAAACACTCACACATTTAAGGACACAATGATGTATAGTGGTTCGGTCAAATGACCTACATCCACTCTTGAAGCCTTTGCGATGAGGCTCCGCTCTTCCACTAGCAAGTCCTTTGAAGGGAAGGATCAAACACCCTTTTACAACCCTTTACAAGATGTTCACACTTGTACAAGATCTCTCAAGAAGAAGAAGAAGGTGAACACTTAGCAAAGAAAACAACACTTTTCAAACTCTTCAAAAGCTCAAGACTCAAACTTTTTCTTGCTCAAAAGGGTTATTTTTTTCAGCTGAAAAGGAAGGGGTATTTATAAGCCTCAAAGTGATTCAAATTTGGAGCCCAAACTTGGACCAAAAATTTGAATCCTTTGAGTTTTTCGATCTTGATCAAGTCTTGGCAGATCGACACACCAGCGGTTCTACCGCTTCACCGGCGGTGCTACGCCTGGCTTTCCACTGCAGCGGTGCTACCGCCCCAGCTAGGCGGTGCTACCGCCTGGCTCTACGATAAGAGCTGGCGGTGCTACCGCCGCTAAGATCCGGGCGCGCTACGATGAGCGCATGATACAAGATATCGGGCTCGCTACGGTGAGAGCCTCACAAGATCGGGCTCGCTACGATGGCGAGGCTACTGGCAAAGAAGATGCACTGCGTAGCATGCATGCATGCGTAGCTTGATTCGGTTTGGGCCAAAATTTTGGCCCAAACTCATCCTAATCAAGGCCCAATGGGCCCCACTTTGATTATCTAATCCTAACCCAAAATACGTGCTAACTACGAATTTTAAAGACGTTTCCTAAGCTATTACAAAGTCCACATGACAACTTCTTCCGGCGAGCTTCCGGTCAACTTCCGACAGTCTTCCGACGAACCTTCGGAAACCATTCCGCGGACTCACGGCAAGCTCTCGGACTTCACGATGATCTTGGCGAGTTCCCCGAGCTTCTTTGGCAAGCTCTCCGATCTTTTTGGCAAGCTCGCGAACTTCCGACGAACCTCCTGGTGAACGAAAACCCTTCGGCAAGCTTCCTACTCGTTCTCGGCCGTTCCGCAACGCGCTCCCAACGAATCTTGGACTTCCTTTGAACACTCGAACTCCCAACAATTCATCACACTTGTCTTCGGCCCTTTGTTTCGCTTTACGTCTTCATCCCTATCGTAGTCAATCCTGCTCGATAGTAGACCTGCATAACTCAAAACGCAGTTAGACCACAAATCACACTCAATTAGTTTCATCATCAAAATCTGAGATTCAACACTCCACCCAATAATCTCTTATTAGCTCTTATTAGATCTCATCTTTAGGATCCAATAATTCAAGGGCTTAATAGATATCTAATAAGATAGGGGCTCTAACGGATATCTCATATTTGAACCTCTACTCATCGTAACACCTACTATATGTGTGTGATTCTCTAGGCCCAATATCGAGCTAGTCATAAGTCATACTTATTAGAACTCCTTTTGGCTCAATGAATTATTATCTCCATAATAATTTACTTGACTTATTGATTATAGATGTACTAGGCCACTATGCCGTAGTCCCTAGACGATGTAGGGGAATCCATTCCTTTGGACCTATCTATCCTTAGTTATCATGTATCTATAGTCTCTCATCTATCTAATATTCTAGAGACCCTATACCGAGCATGGTACTATCAGGCCCATATAGTCTCTCCTCGAGTCTCACTCTAATCGGATTCTCCCGGAGGACTCTTTCTCTCTCAATCCGAACAACCTTAGCCAAGGATTTGTTTGAGTAAGAACATATGGGATATTCCTCTTATGATACTAAGAGTGGATGATTCTCTATTAACACTCAATATCCCTCGTAAGGTTGGCTACCACTCCCAATGACCAGCTATACTAGATCTAGAGCTTCCAAACCTATAAATTTGGTATTAAAGAGTGGAGTACTCAGATAGGACATCCTTAGTGTCTCAAGTCTAAGGACCAAATACACTACTATGACTACGGAATCGCTATATGACAATAAGGTATCATCAACCATCCAGTATTTTGTAGATGGATCAATCAGTGAACTCATTCTCCAATGAGCATTTGTATTATATCCATAGTATCCCCACATGAGTCTGTCTGGTTATCTCGATATCCTTCTTTAGTAACCTATGATTGATATTATTTATGATTTATATTTAAAGGTGAATCGGTCTCATCATCGTGATCTCATCATGATCCGACTCCTATTGCATAGATCCATGGATATCATAATATATGTAACACGCAAGATAAAGTGATAAATGTTAAGAAATCTATGACGATATCATATGCATAGTGGAAGAATAGGAACAAAAATCATAGATTTCCTATAAAAAAAAGGTTATTATCATCGTACTAAAGTTAGTGCATAAAAACCCGTGAAATCGAAAAACTACGTGTAAGAGAATTATCTAAGGAGATCATATATCACTGAATTCCTACAGATCTATGGGACTAGATGAAGGAGTTCAAATGTCCTCCTCTTTAGTGATAATCTATATGGTAGGGGCTATGACGATGCTCTTTAAACCGCTACTCAAATCTCCTTGCTGCATGAACTACGCAATCAAGAAGGGGCTAGCCCTTCTTGCTGTCCACATGCCCCAAACTAGGGCTGCTGGTTGACTATGATTAGGGGAGGAGAATAGGCGGTGGCTGCAAAAAAAACCATAAGCTATGGGCCTTTAGTACCCTTATATTTATAGATGTCTCATATTAACTTAACCCTAATGGATCTTGCCCTATTGGATATTAGATTTCTATCCAATTGCCCAAGCCTCTTAGATTAATGAGTCTCTACCCAATAATCTCTTATTAGCTCTTATTGGATCTCATCTTTAGGATCCAATAATTCAGGGGCTTAATGGATATCCAATAAGATAGGGGCTCCGGTAGATTTCTCATATCCAAACCTCTACTCATCGCAACACCTACCATATGTGTGTGACCCTTTAGGCCCAATATTAAGCTGGCCATGAGTCATACTTATCATAACTCCTTCTAGCTTAGTGAATTATTATCTCTATAATAATTCACTCGACTCATTGACTACGGACGTACTAGGCTACTACATTGTTGGAGATCAAGAATGACACTAAGAGGGGGGGGTGAATTAGTGCAACGATAACTTTATGATAAATCCAGCGATTTAACTAATTTTAGAAACATCGTATGATAAAAAAATATTTCAATGAAAATCATGCCGGAAAACCTTTAACTTAAACTTGAGAACATTTAGCGAAGATGAAAGACAACGAACAAGTAAAGTAAAGATTTGTAGAAAGGTAAATGCAAGAACAAAAATATAAACTGATTTTTATAGTGGTTCGATCATCCGACCTACGTCCACTCTCGATTCCTCTTCTCTTAAGGCCACCGACTTTCCATTAGTTGTCCTCCTTCCAATGGGTGAGGACTAACTTTCTTATAGTGCCTTCTCCTTTTGAGGGGCTTAGGAGATAACCCTTACAAGCACTCACACACTCCTCTCTTTTTGTTGAAAACAAATGAAAGCTAGAGGAGGGATTTCTAAAGAGAATTTTATAGCATTTTCTTACTTTCAAAGTTTGTGTGCTTCTATATTCAACCCAAGGATGGGAGGGATATTTATAGGCTCCAATTAGATTCAAACTTGAAGCCAAAAATCATCTCATCCCAGGTCTACCGAGTTCTGGCAGTACCACCACTATTGTTGGGTAGTACCATCGCTTGGCACACTACTACTATCAGTGTATTGGGGGGTACCACCACTCAGTCTAGCGGTACCACCGTCCAGTCTAGTAGTACCACTAACCAGACACACTGTTAGTGGGCGGTACCACCGCCTAAACTCAGTCTTGAAGACTAAGCCTTCAGGCAGTTCCACCGCCTAGCTGGCGGTGCCACTGCTTGGACGTGGCACTTGGGTACTATTTGGGCCTTTCATCCGATCCAACATAATCCTAATTCGGGTCCAGTTGGCCCCTTATAGGGTTTAAGGGATTACTTATCAAATCTAACCCTAATTACATACTAACTACAAAATTAAAGATATTTTCTAATTAAAATAAAATCTGGCAAGTCAAGTCTTCTTCCAATGAGCTTCCAGCGAACTTTCGGTGGTGTTCCGACGAACCCTCGGACACCTTCCTATGGACTCCTGACAATCTCTTGGACTTCATGATGACCTTGGTGAGTTCCAACAAATCTTCTTTGGCAAGATTTTGATCTTTCTCGATGAGCTTTGTAAACTTCCAAAAAACCTTCTAGCAAACTTTCGACACCCCTTCAGTAAGCCCCCGATTCATTCTCGACCAATTCCGAGAGCATTTCCGATGAATTCTTTGGACTTTCATTGAACTCTCGAACTCCCAATGATTCGATCGCACTTGACTCCGGCACTTCATTTTTGCTTTATGCCTTTATTGTTATCGTAGTTAATCTTGCACATTAATTAAACCTTAACCTACTTCGATCTAGATAGTTACAGCGAATCAACTTTCTATTGCCCGACACGTCATTGGTCGGTGCTTCATTTGGCTCTTTAGCACATCGTCCTCTCTTGTAGCCTGTTGCCCAATCGGGGGTTGACCTTCATAATCGTGATCTCTGTGGTGCAATACTACTATTCTTGGCCTGATGCCCCATATCTTTGTCCGAAGTCTTCTACCGACTATTGACCGGACCTCCGGCTCGACGTCCAATCTCCTGACGTGTTCTCTTCTAACACAATGCTGATTCATCCTATGTCAACTATGTAATTCTGAAAGTAGACCTGCGTGACTCAAAACACAGTTAGATTACTAAAACATAATCAATTAGTTTGATCATCAAAATTTGAGATTCGACAATCTCCCCCTTTTTGATGATGACAACTAATTGATGACGGAGTTAACCTTAACTCCTAGAGTTTAACCAAACTCCCCCTATCAATATGCCATATTGATAGAACCCTTGGATTTCAATAAATCCATGTAACATGTATCAAAAACATGAACACATCATGCAAACATAAAATATTCAATACATCATATATTGCATGAAATAATCAATCTACTTCTCCCCTTTTGTCATCAACAAAAAGGAGAAGTTACGTCATAGCTAGTTTAAAAGATATATAAGTTTTATAACACACTAGCTATTTAGATATACAACATTCAATCATTGCAAGTTTTTTAGTTCAAGCATGGTAATTTTTACTTGCTTCTTGAGATGTGTAAGTTTGCACTTTATTTCTCACGATAGGCAAGATAGCACTTGTTTCTTCTCATTTGAGAAGTGCAACTTAGTTTTGTCTTAGAAAATTTTTTGAAATGGGCTAGCAATATTGTATAATTTACTTTAAACATGCAAGTTAAATTTTCATTACAGCATACAAGCATAGAAAGTGTAAGATTTTTAAATTTTCTAAGTTTTGCATTTTTTGCTTCTATTGAGATAGCAACTTGCTTCTCTTTGTAATGTTTAAGATAGCAACTTTTTGCTTCTTTGAAATGTACAAGCTAGCAATATTTCTTTTTCTTGTGATGCATAAGCTAGCAAGCATGATTTTACGTAAGCATGATTGTACGTAAGCATACCCAAAACAAGAAATGATGTTCATAGAAGTGCATCATATTTAAAACCAAAAATCGATACAGAAAGCATACATGGAATTGTATTATCACAAATCAACCAATCATCATTCATAATTTTTATTTTTCAAAAATACTAAAAGGAAAAGCATAATATAATTTTTGAAAACACTTTTTATTTCCTACAACCTAAATTAAGTACTCATGAAAAACATCTTTGAAGTTCATAATAAGGTAAAAGCATAATGGGTGAGTTACTTACCTTATTATCAAAAACATCAAAGCCCAATTCATCTCTTCTTTACTTGATTCTCTTTTGTGAGTTTTCTTCTTCTTCTTTAGTAGCCTTGATTTCTTATGTTCATAGCAAGAGATTGTGTTCTTTTTAAATTCATTTATGTCTTTCAACTCTTGTTTAATGAGCTTTTTAAATTTTATCGTTAAAAGTTCAAGGTCCTCATCACTTGAGCTTTCGCTCGAGTAGTCTTCTTCCATTCTAAGTTTCAAATCCTTCATGTTCTTTGGAAGGTGGTTCATATATTTATCTAGTTCAAAGAAGCTCATTTCATAGGTCATTAATGACCAAATTAGTTCTTCCAATGGAAAAATATTCAAATTTTTAGCTTCTTGTATAGTGGTTACTTTAGAATCCTAATTTTTCAAAAGAGAACATTAAATCTTATTAACGAGTTCAAAATTTAAAAAAGATTTACTAAGAGTTTTTAGACTATTGATAACATCCATGAAGCAAGTGTACATGTCACCGATAGTCTCTCTTGGTGCTATTCGAAAAAGCTCAAAATCATACAATAAGAGGTTTATTTTCGAGTCTTTGACTCTACTAGTTTCCTCGTGTGTGATTTCAAGTGTGTGCCAAATATTGAAAGTTGTTTCACATATTAAAATCTGATTAAACTCGTTTTTATCTAAGGAGCAAAATAAGACATTCATAGCCTTTGCATTTAAAGAAAAAGATTTTTTCTCTAAATCCGACCATTCATTGATCAGTTTAGAGAGAAGTTGAAATCCATTTTCAACGATGTTCCAAAAATCCAAATTCATAGAAAGCAAGAAAACTCTTATTCGAGTTTTCCAATAAGTGTAGTCTGACCTGTTAAAGAAGGGAGGATGAACGATCGAAAAATCCTTTTGAAGGCCGTGAAAAGCAATTTCTCATGGTTGTGAATCCAAAAGAGAAATAATGTAGCTCTGATACCACTTGTTGGGGATCGAGAAAAGTACTAAAGGGGGAGGGGGGAGTGAATTAGTGCAGTGGTAACTTTACAATAAATTTGGTGATTTAACCGATTTTGAAAACTTTATACAATACAAAGATATTTTGATTAAAACCATGCTAGAAAAGCTCTAACTTAAACTTGAGAATGTTTAGAGAAGATGAAAGGTAGTGAACAAGTAAAGTAAAGGTTTGTAGAAAGGTAAATGCAAGAACAAAAATGCAAATTGATTTTTATAATGGTTTGGCCATCCGACCTATGTCCACTCCCAATTCCTCTTCTCTTGAGGCCACCGGCTTTCCACTAGTTGTTCTCCTTCCAACGGGCAAAGACTGACTCCCTTACAGTATTTTCTCCTTTTGAGGGGCTCACGAGATAACTCTTACAAGCACTTACACACTCCTCTCTTTTTGTTGAAAACAAACGAAAGCTAGAGGAGGGATTTCTAAAGAGAATTCTATAGCGTTTACTTGCTTTTAAAGTTTGTGTGCTTCAATATTCAACCCAGGGATGGGAGGGGCATTTATAGGCTTCAATTGGATTCAAACTTGGAGCCAAAAATCATCCCATCTCAGGTCTATCAGGTTCTGGCGATACCACCACCTTGCACACTGCCATTATTAGTGTATTAGGCGGTACCAACACCCAGACACACTGTTAGTGGGTGATAACCATTGCCCAGACTCAATCTTGAAGACTAGGCCTTCAGGCAGTTCCACCACCTAGCTAGCGGTGCCACTACCTGATGTGGCACTATTTGGGTCTTTCATCCGGCCCAACACATCCCTAATGCGGGTCCAGTTGGCCCCTTATAGGGTTAAAGGGATTACCTCCCAAATCTAACCCTAATTATATGCTAACTACAAAATTAAAAACATTTTCCAAGTAAAAAAAAATCTGACAAGTCAAGTCTTCTTTCGATGAGCTTCTGACGAACTTCCGATGGTTTTCCGACGAACCCTTGGACACCTTCCTGCAGACTCCCGGCAAGCTCGTGGACTTCATGATGATCGTGGCATGTTCTAACAAGTCTTCTTTAGCAAACTTTCGATCTTTTTCGGTGAGCTCCATGAACTTTTAACAAACCTTCTAGCAGACTTCTGACACCACTTCGGCAATCCCCCGATTCATTCTCGGCCAATTCCGACAGCATTTCTGATGAATTCTTTAGACTTCCATCGAACTCTTGAACTCCAAATGATTCGATCACACTTAACTCTAGCACTTCATTTTTGCTTTATTTATCGTTATCATAGTTAATCCTGCATATTAATTAAACATTAACCCTACTTCGATCTAGACAGTTACAACGAATCAACTTCTTGTTACCCAGCATGTCATTGGTTGGAGTTTCGTTCAGTTCTTCGATGCATCGTCCTCTCTTGCGGCCTATTGCCTAATCAGCGGTTGACCTCCGCAACCACGATCTCTTTGGTATAACACCACTCTTCTTGGCCCGATGCCCCATATCTTCATCCGAAGCCTTCTACCGATTATCGACCGGGCGTCCAGCTCGACGTCCAATCTCTTGACGTGTTCTCTTCTGGTGCAACACTGATTCATCCTATGTAAACTATCTAATTCTGAAAGTAGACCTGCATGACTCAAAATGCAGTTAGATTACCAAAACATAATCAATTAGTTTGATCATCAAAATCTGAGATTCAGCAATCTCCCTCTTTTTGATGATGATAATTAATTGATGACGGAGTTAACCTTAACTCTCGAAATTTAACCAAACCCCCCTATCAATATACATATTGATGGAACCCTTGGATTTCAACAAATCCAAGTAACATGTATCAAAAACATGAACATATCATGCAAATATAAAATATTCAATACTTCATATATTGAATGAAATCATCAATCTACTTCTCCCCCTTTGTCATCAACAAAAAGGAGAAGTTACATCATAGCTAGTTTAAAAGATATATAAGTTTTACAACACACTAGCTATCAAGATATACAATATTCAATCATAGCAAGTTTTTGAGTTCAAGCATAACAATTTTTACTTGCTTCTTGAGATGTGCAAGTTTGCACTTCATTTCTCACGATAGGCAAGATAGCACTTGTTTCTTCTCATTTGAGTGCAACTTAGTTTTGCCTTAGCAAATTTTTTATAATGGGCTAGCAATATTGTATAATTTACTTTAAATATGCAAGCTAAATTTTTATTACAACATACAAGCATAGAAACATAGCAAGTGTAAGATTTGTAAATTTTCTAAGTTTTACATTTTTTGCTTCTATTGAGATAGCAACTTGCTTCTCTTTGTGATATTTAAGATAGCAACTTTTTTCTTCCTTGAAATGTGCAAGCTAGTAATCTTTGTTTTTCTTGTGATGCATAACCTAGCAAGCTAACTCCCCCTTTATCATTGTCAAAAAGAAGGGAGGAAGGAATACAATAATACAAAAATTTTCTTTACATCCATTTTCAAGTTATGACAAAAGAGGTATTAAAGAAGACTTGCATAAATATTTCAATCATAACAATCAATTCTTGAATTGCAATTTATCATTCAACCTAGCATATTTTCTTGCCCTCTTAGTTAATGTCAAAAAGAAGGAAGGAAATATAATGATATATAAACTTTTAAAAAAAATTGTATCAATCAATATTTCAATCATTTCATGATGTATACAAGTCAAAGAAATCATATCATTTATATGATATCAATAAAAAGTCAAGAAGATCATGATTCATTTGACAAATCTTTTTAGTAAAGTGAAAGAATCATGCGAGAATGCTTGTGAGAATTCTTGATTCATATAAGGAAGAACTCAAGTTTATAAGTCCAAGAAATCAAGATCATGATTTACAAATTTTCTTTAGCATCAATTTTCAATTCATGAAAAGGAAGAGTAAATCAATGATTCAATTATATTATGTCATGAATTCCAAAAGATATCTTAAGTTATCACATTAGAAAAATATTTCAAAAGGATATATCACAAGTGTAAATATCGATAAGTGATTCATTTGTATCATTTCATTCAAATAAATTCGCCAACTCGAAATTCATAATAAAATCTTCAAAATCAATTTTGAGATTCAAAATGACAAGTAGTTTTTGATAAAAGCTCATTATCAAATCATCAATTTCATGATTCATTTGGAAGGTTTCCCTCTTTAGTAAAGAAATATAGGAGAACAAAATAAATTAAGGGAGATAGAATATGATTGAAGCATTGAAGTATGATTCATATTTAAAATGTATATTACGTCGTAAATACGAATCAAGTATTTGTCAAATCCGAAATCATTCTCAAATTCACATTCAATAAATTCATACATGACAAGCATAGATTCGTGAATTTCTTATTAAAAAATCGATAAGATTGAGATAAAGAATTGTATTTCATTTTTATATGTGATTTTCTTCTTATAAGCATGCTTTTACCCTTAATAAAAGCAAATGTCAACATTCAAGATGAAAAGATAAATTTTGTCATAAAGATCATTAAGTCGAATCACATTAAATATATGGTATTTTCCAAAAGATTCAATTCAAGAAATTCTCATGGATTCATCGAAATCGAAACTTTAGAGATAGAAGAAGAAAAAAAATTTAAGAAACATGCATTTTCTTTTTATGATTTATTTCATATAAGCATGCTTTTGTCTTTTGTCATCGTATAGATTCGAAAAGCAAGTTTCAAGAGAAATCATTAAGACCAAAAACATGATACACACATTTATTTTTAAAACATTTTTCATGATTATTTTCATAAGATTCAGAAGATTCATGAAATGAATTCATTAATCTTAATATGATAGAAAATGCAATATCTTTTTATGTGTTTCATCTTATAAGCATGTCTTTGCCTTTAATAACAACAAGTATCAACATTGAAGAGCGAAAGGCAAACTTCGTCGTAAAATCATTAAGACAAAAAAATGTAACACATTACATCAAAACACAAAAATTCAATGATAATGTTTCATTTTAAGTGATTAGTTTCATATAAGTGTGCTCAAGTTTTAAAAGATGAGTGTCATATTTAAAACCAAAACATGAGTTTGTCATCAAGATATAATACCTTCAAATCCTCATGCATGATATCATAAAATCATCAAGCATGATAGCAAACTTTTAATATTTTCATTTCATTATTATCAATAATAATTTCATAAGGTATGTTCAAATATTTATACAAAAGCCATTATCGTATAAATTCAAAATCAAGTTTTGTCCTTAAAGCCACTAAGATCAAATGCATAAAACATAAAACATCATGATAGTGCATTTTTTATTTTTATGTGTTTTAATTTAAGTTATTTGATCTTTCATAGGAATGTTCAATTTTTTATATGAAAGCTAAGTATCATCATATAAATCCGAAACAAAGTTTCGTCAAAACCATTAAGATGAAAAAGCACATCATTCCAAAACATAGGATGTAAAATCAAGCATGATACAAATATGATCATTAAATCATCAAACTTATCGAGCATGATTTCATAAAGCATCATCAAAATCATTTCAATTCTAATATTCTTTCTTTCATTGTTATTAGTTATAACAAGAAGTTTTCCTTCTTACATGATTCTAGCTTAGTGTGAGAAATCAATGCTCAAATTTTTGCTAAAATCATGCACCATTTTATAAATTCAAAAAATAATTTTTATCATCACAATATGACACCTTATTACTTCCAAAACTCATGCATGATATAAAATCATCCAGCATCATGATTAGAATCGAAGAGCAATACAAAACATCAAGAAACACACGCATGGAGCATTTTCATTACCAAGCATGATTTTATATAAGTATGCCCAAAAATAAACAACAATGTTCATAGAAGTGCATCATATTTAAAACCAATAACCGATACGAAAAGCATACATGGAATTGTATTATCACAAATCAATCGATCATATTCATAATTTTTACTTTTTAAACATACTAAAAGGAAAAGCTTAATATAATTTTTGAAAACACTTTTTATTTCTTACATCCTAAATTAAGTACTCATGAAAAACATCATGTAATTTTATGATTCATATGTTCATCAAGTTCAAAGAAGCTCATTTCATAGGTCATAATGACCCAATTAGTTCTTCCAATGGAAAAACATTCAAGTTTTTAGTTTCTTGTATAGCGGTTACTTTAGAATCCCAATTTTTCGAAAGAGAACGTAAAATCTTATTAACGAGTTCAAAATTTGAAAAAGATTTACCAAGAGCTTTTAGATTATTGATAACATCCATGAAGCGGGTGTACATATCAACGATAGTCTTGCTTGGTGCCATTCAAAAAATCTCAAAATCATGCAATAAGAGGTTTACTTTTGAGTCTTTGACTCTACTAATTCTCTCGTGCATGATTTCAAGTGTGTTCTAAATATTGAAAGTCATTTCCACATTGAAATCCAATTAAACTCATTTTTATTTAAGGCACAAAATAAGGCATTCATAACCTTTGTATTTAAAGAAAAAGATTTTCTCTCTAAATTCGACCATTCGTTCATCAGTTTAGAGGGAAGTTGAAATCCATTTTCAATGAAATTTTATAAATCCAAATTCATAGAAAGCAAGAAAATTCTCATTCGAGTTTTCTAATAAGTGTAGTCTGACCCATTAAAGAAGGGAGGACGAACGATCGAAAAACCCTCTTGAAGGCCATGAAGAGCCATTTCTCATGGGTGTGAATCCAAAAGAGAAAAATGTGGCTCTGATACCACTTGTTGGGGATCGAGAACAGCACTAAGAGGGGGGGTTGAATTAGTGCAATGGTAACTTTATGATAAATTTGATGATTTAATCGATTTCAGAAACTTCGTATGATAAAAAGATATTTTGCTAAAAACCATGCCGAAAAAGCTTTAAATTAAACTTGATAACATTTAGAGAAGATGAAAGGCAGTGAACAAGTAAAGTAAAGGTTTGTAGAAAGGTAAATGCAAGAACAAAAACACAAACTAATTTTTATAGTGGTCTGGTCATCCGACCTAAGTCCACTCTGTTAAATCTCGGATTTTGATGATGAAATCAATTGGTGAAATATTTGTTCTAATCTCTTTGTTGAGATGAGTGTGCAGGAATAACTACGATGGAAAGAAAACATAACGTGATTTACCGAGGCCAAGTCCGTCGGGGTTTCAAGAGTTCATCGGAAGTCCGAGAGATTTTCGGAAGAGTTGTCGGAACCATCCAAGATCAAATCAGGGACTTGTCGAAGGTTTCGAAAGTCCATTTCAAAGATCGTCGAAGGTTCGCGGAACTTAGGAAGATTCGAAACCAGTAGAAGACTAGTTGAGCTTGCCTTAGGAATATCTTTGGGAGACCACCGGTAGCAATCCGAGGGAAGCATCGGAGGCCTGCCGAATCTCGCCGTAGTACTTTGGAAGTCGACTTGAAGGGTGTCCGATCAAATCACGTTAAGTTATGTTCGTAAATTTGCACATGAGTAGAGCAAGGATTTAAGAAATAAATCCTGCCCAAAATTCAGTAGGAGCCAACCAGGGCCACTATGTGTCAAGTTGAGATCTAAGCAGCCCCATTCGGCTCGTCAGAATGGGGGCAAGCGTGGAACCGCCCAAGCCTGGGGCGGTGGAACCGCTAAGCCTGGGCGGTGGAACGCCGACTGAAGCGTAGCACCGCCAAGACACACACACAAAGCGGTGAAACCGCTTTGTCAGGCGTAGCACCGCCAGACACTAACGGCGCGGTGGAACCGCTTGGTGGTGGCGGTGGCACCGCTTCAGTCACCGGATCGAGCGGTAGCACCGCTTACCTGGGCGGTGGCACGCTTCGTCGACGTCACCAAAGATCGACACAGGTGTGGCACCGCCGACGACAGTGGTGGCACCGCTTTGACCACCAGAAACCTGGGAACTCCAAGTTCACTTGGAATTTGGAGCCCAATTTTAAATCCACTTTGGATCTATAAATACCCCCCCTTTCTCAGCTGAAAGGGTGCCCTTTGAGCAAGAAAAAGTTTGAGTCTTGAGCTTTTGAAGAGTTTTGAAAAGTGTTGTATTCTTTGCTAAGTGTTCACCTTCTTCTTCTTCTTGAGAGATCTTGTACAAGTGTGAACATCTTGTAAAGGGTTGTAAAAAGGGGTGTTTGATCCTTCCCCTTCAAAGGACTTGCTAGTGGAAGAGCGGAGCCTCATCGCAAAGGCTTCAAGAGTGGATGTAGGTCATTTGACCGAACCACTATACATCATTGTGTCCTTAAATGTGTGAGTGTTTATATTTCTGAAATCATTTCATTTCTTGGCTGCAAGTTCATAGTTAGTTCCTTTTCACAAGCAATTACTTTCAAGTCCTCTTTCGTCGAATCGAATTCTTCTACGAACTTGTGTTTCTTTGCGAAATCGATTTCAAGAATACGAGTTTAATCCGCTGCACTAATTCACCCCCCCCCCTCTTAGTGCCTTATGATCCTTTCAATTGGTATCAGAGCAAGGTTTGCTCTCATATTGGTTTAAAACCCAAGAGAGATGGCCTACTCTGGTATGCAAGAGGGTCTCTCCATTACTCGTCCACCTATGTTCAATGGGTCGGATTATACGTATTGGAAGACTCGTATGAGGATTTTTCTTATCTCCATGGACTTCGAACTTTGGAACATTGTCGAAAATGGCTTCGCAAAATCTTCTCTTTCGATGAGTGAATGGAATGAGTCGGAGAAGAAGATTTTCGCTCTCAATGCAAAGGCTATGAATGCCTTATTTTGTGCACTTGATAAGAATGAGTTTAATCGGGTTTCCATTTGTGAATCGGCTTTTGATATTTGGCGCACTCTTGAAATCACTCATGAAGGCACTAGCCGAGTGAAGGAGTCCAAAATCAACATTCTTGTGCATTCCTACGAACTTTTTCGGATGAAACCAAATGAATCCATTGGAGACATGTACACCCGCTTTACGGATGTCATCAATGGACTTAAAGCTCTTGGTAAAGGCTTTTCGAATTTTGAATTGGTAACTAAGATTTTAAGATCCCTTCCAAAGTGTTGGGATCCAAAGGTCACGGCCATTCAAGAGGCCAAGGATCTTAAAGTATTTCCCATTGAAGAACTTATTGGATCTCTAATGACTTACGAGATGACGTGCCATGCTCATGAAGAGCTTGAGAACCCCCTTCCAAAGAACAGGAAGGATATGACACTTAGAACACAAGAAGACCACTTGAAAGGAACATCAAGTGATGAGGATAGTGACAATGACATTGCACTTCTAACTCGAAAGTTTAAGAAATTCATAAGAAGAACAAATTCAAAATGACACAAAAGCAAATTTGAACACAAAAAGGACCAAGTCATTTGCTACGAATGCAAGAAGCCGGGACACTTCAAGAATGAATGCCCTCAAGCCAAGAAGAAGCAATTCAAGAAGAAAAAAGCCTTGAAGGCTACATGGGATGATTCAAGTGACTCCGAGGTTGAAGAGGCTAGCAACAAAGAGGAGGCAAACTTCGCTCTAATGGCATTTGGAGAAGAGGTTAGTGAGTTACTTAATGAAGAGTTATCTTTCGATGAACTTTCTATGGCTTTTCATGAGTTGTTTGATGAATGTAGAACTATTAGTAAGAAGTTCAATTTGCTTAAGAAAGAGCATGCTTTATTACAAAACCAATTCAATAGTCTTCAAAACCCTTCTCTACCCCCATGCTCTAAGTGTGAAGACTTAGATGCAACAAAAAGGGAGAACTTGCTACTCAAAGAGACCCTAAACAAGTTTAAGGTCGGTAGCAAGGGCTTAGACATGATTCTTGCTAACAAAGGTCATGTCGGAAATAGAAGTGGTATCGGATTTATGAGAAGTTCTCACCAAAATCCCACCACCTTTGTTAAAGGGTCTACATTGCATGTATCACCCCATTTGAAATGTAATTTTTGTTGCAAAACGGGACACGTTACCTACAAATGTCCATTCAAGAAAATTAGTCCACAAAAGTTGATATGGGTTCCTAAAGGAACCATAAACAATTCAATGATAAATTACAAAATAAGTAGATCAATTTGTAAGGCACCCAAAATCAAATGGGTACCTAAAAATAATCCTCTTTTGTAGACAAACTCACAAGCTAGGAGCAAGAAATGGTATCTTGATAGTGGATGCTCAAGGCACATGACCGGAGATCCATCTCATTTCTCTATGCTCTCTAGCAAAGAAGAAGGATATGTCACTTTTGAAGACAACAACAAGGGTAAAATCATTGGCAAGGGAACCATAGGTAACAAATCAAGTTTTTCAATTGATGATGTGTTACTAGTTGATGGTTTAAAACATAATCTTTTAAGTATTAGTCAACTATGTGATAAAGGTTATGTTGTTAGATTTGAATCCAATGTTTGCATTATTGAAAAACCCAACAACAACATATCCATGATTACTTTAAAACAAAACAATGTCTACACCATAAATATTGATAAATTAAGTAATGAAATGTGTTTTTCGGTTTTGAATGATGACGCTTGGCTTTGGCATAGAAGGCTAGGCCATGCAAGCATGAAACTAATCTCTAAGATTTCATCTAGAGATTTAGTAAGAGGTATCCCAAACACGAAATTTGTTAAGGATAAGGTATGTGATGCATGTCAACTAGGAAAACAAATAAAGACTAGTTTCAAATCAAAAAATCACATTAGCACCACTAGACCATTGCAATTGATCCACTTGGACTTATTTGGACCAATTGACATAACAAGCCTAGGAGGTAGCAAATATGCCTTTGTAATTGTGGATGACTATAGTAGATACACTTGGACCTATTTTTTGGCTCATAAAAGTGATTGCTTCAAATGTTTCTCTAAATTTTGTAAACTCACTCAAAATGAAAAAGGCTTTATGATCTCATCAATTCGAAGTGATCATGGAGGTGAATTTCAAAATCATGACTTCCAAAATTTTTGTGAAATAAACGGATACAATCACAACTTCTCTACTCCAAGAAATCCATAACAAAATGGAGTAGTAGAAAGGAAAAATAGAAGTTTGCAAGAAATGGCTAGAACCATGTTAAATGAATATAATTTACCAAAATATTTTTGGGCCGAAGCCGTGAATACGGCTTGCTATGTGATGAATAGAGTTCTAGTGAGACCATCCCTATCCAAAACTCCATATGAATTATGGAATGATAAAAAACCCAATGTTTCTTACTTTAAAGTTTTTTGTTGCAAATGCTTTATTTTGAATGAAAAGGATGCCTTAGGAAAATTCGATGCAAAATCCAATGAAGGCATATTTCTTGGTTATTCTTCCGTTTCTAAGGCTTTTCATGTTTTCAACAAGAGAACCTTACTTATAGAAGAATCTATTCATGTGGTTTTTAATGAAGTTTCTAAATTTAAGAAAAAAGATTTTGATGATGATTTTGATGATTTGAATTTGAATGAACCCTCTCCTCAAAATAACATCTTGGATGTATCTTCTTCCCAAACTTCCTTACCAAAGGAATGAAAGTATGTAGATGCTCATCCCAAGGAGTTAATTATAGGAGATGCATCGAAAGGGGTTCAAACTCGCTCTTCTTTCAAAAATTTTTGTGCTCATGCTGCCTTTCTTTCTCAAGTTGAACCAAAATGCATTGTTGATGCCCTAAAAGATGATTCTTGGGTTATCGCAATGCAAGAAGAATTGAATCAATTTGAGAGGAATGAGGTATGGAAGCTTGTTCCTAGACCTAATGACCACTTAGTTATCGGTACTAAGTGGGTCTTTAGAAACAAGCAAGATGAATGCGGTATCATGGTTAGAAACAAGGCTAGACTAGTGGCCAAAGGTTTCAACCAAGAAGAAGGTATCGATTATGAAGAAACCTTCGCTCGGTGGCAAGATTGGAAGCCATTAGGATGCTCCTTGCCTATGCTAGTAGTAAAGATTTTAAATTATTTCAAATGGATGTCAAAAGTGCATTCTTAAATGGTTTTATTTCGAAGAAGTTTATGTTGAACAACCACCCGGATTCGAAAACTCTCTATTTCCTAACCATGTGTTTAAGCTAACTAAGGCCTTATATGGTCTTAAACAAGCCCCTAGGGCTTGGTATGAGAGGCTTAGTTCTTTCTTGATTTCAAATAATTTCACTAAAGGCAAGGTTGATACTACATTGTTTATTAAACATTTTGAAAACAATTTTCTTATTGTTCAAATTTATGTTGATGATATCATTTTCGGATCTTGTAATAAATCACTATATGAATTATTTGCTAAGGATATGAGTGATGAATTTGAGATGAGCCTAATGGGAGAACTAAATTTCTTTTAGGACTTCAAATCAAGCAACTAAGTAATGGTATATTTCTAAATCAATCAAAATACACATTGGAATTGTTAAAACGATTTAATATGGAAGGATCAAAAGAAATTAGCACTCCTATGAGCACCTCCACGAAATTAGATATGGATGAAAATGGAGAAAGTTTTGATCAAAAAACTTATAGGGGCATGATAGGTAGCCTGCTTTATCTCATCGCAACTGGACACGACATCATGTTCGGTGTAGGGCTATGTGCAAGATTCCAAGCTAATCCTAAGCTATCTCACTTGAAAGCTGTCAAGAGGATTCTTAGATATCTTAAAGGGACCCCTAATCTTGGATTATGGTATCCAAAATCTGAAAATTTTAGTTTGAAAGCTTATGCAGATGCGGATTTTGGTGGATGTAAACTAGATAGAAAAAGCACATCCGGAACATGCCAATTTCTAGGACATGCACTTGTTTCTTGGACTTCCAAGAAACAAAATTCGGTTGCACTATCTACAGCAGAAGGTTAATATATAGCTGCTAGTGCATGCTGTGCACAAGTTATCTGGATGAAAAATACACTAGAGGACTATGGAATCTACTTAAAAAATATTCCTATAAAGTGTGATAACACGAGTGCAATTTGTCTAACTAAAAATCCAATCCAACACTCTCGCACTAAGCATATTGACATCAGGCATCACTTTATACGTGATCATGTAAGTAGTAGAAATGTCACTCTTGATTTTGTTGATACAAATCATCAATTAGCGGACATTTTTACGAAACCTTTAAATGAGGAACAATTTGATTTTATTAGAAGGGAATTAGGCATGCTAAACTGTCCAAGTAAGTAACCTTTTTTGATGATGTCCTTTCTTGAAATTATGTTAAAACTATGATTTCCATCGATTTGATTCGGATTGTCCCATGGATTTATTCATTTTGACTTCATCCCATCTCTGAGACTTTTAAAAAAAAAAAAAAAAAAAGGAGAGAAAAACATTAAATCCGAATTGGTTTTTGTGCTACCGGCGGTAGCACCGCCAGATGCGGCGGTGGAACCGCTGGAATCGACCACGCGGTGGAACCGCTGGGTAGTCACCACAAAGCGGTGGAACCGCTGGGAAGTCACCACAAAGTGGAACACTTTCTTTGGGTGTAGTACCGCCCGAACACCCTGCTATAAACTGTGTTAGGGCCGGCGGTAGAACCGCCTCCCCTAATCTGTGAACCGCCTCTCCCCACTCTTCCAAACTTGAAATTGGTGTCATTTCTTCCTATCTAGAAGCCTAAGGAGGAGATTTTATCGTGATTCAAGCTTCCTACATCTCAAAGAACCAATCTAAGGTAAAAATAGAATTCTTTCTCTTTCATTTTCTTGTGAAGTTTCATTCCTTTCTTCAATTAATTTTCAATTTTTGATTATTCCTGAATAGAAATGGCTCCTAGAAGAACATCAAGAGACAAAGGAAAAAGGATGGAGGTAGATTCATTTGACCAATCCTTGTTTAAATCACAAGAAGCCTCCCTTAGATTTTCTGAATTTGGTTCTAGACCCATTCATAAAGGAAAGTATGTTGATTTGAATCAATTAGGAAACTTAGAACCTCTCATGTGGTTTGCAGACTTAGAGGCTTTACCTATTCTGCAAATTATTGAACCTATTTATCCACGTTTAGTTAAGTTGTTCTATGCTAATTTAATCGTGCGGATGATGATGGCTTGTCAACTTATCTTCTAGGTAATGAGATTCAAATATGTGATAATACTATATGCTCATTAATTGGAATTGTTGAAAAAGAGCTAGGATGTTATTTTCGGGGAAAATGGGATATGGACACAGTTGGTGCCACTCACTCTGAAGCTTTAGAAACTGTGTTGGCAAACCCAAATTTAGGAATAATTCCCAAGAGTTGTGAACATTTATTACCTTTTAACTCTAAAATTTTGCATCACATTCTAATAAGCATTGTTATTCCTAAGCGGTTTCATCATGATGAGATCGGTTTCACCTGAACTAGGTACCTTATATTGGATCATGACTAGACAACATTTCTATTTTGGTTACCTAATCAGCAAAACACATGATAGAGGTCCTTTCTAAAGGATCAATGTTACCATATGGAGGTTTAATAACTAGACTATTGCATGCCCATAACATCTGCATTCCACCGGATGAAGAAGCAATACAAATCGAAAAATTTAATATTATTAATGTTAAACTATGAGACGGCTTAGATGTCTTGTCGAGCATGGAATAGGGGTTAGGCAACCTAGGAGATGTGATATACCTCCCCGGTAGTAGACCATCCTGAAACACCAGTCCTTAGGGGAAATGAATCTCCTCCTCCTAATCCTTTTGTTGCAGCTACATCGGTGACATTTTCGCTCCATCTACTACTGACCCGATCATGAGAGAGTTAAATGAAGTAAAACTACAGCAAATTGAAATTTTGAAGGAAATGCGGAAGATGAACTTAAAGATCGATCACATGTATAGGCATCTTGGCATTCCTCCTGAGGAGTAGCTTGCTGTGTTTTCTTTTTGAACGATGTAAACTTATGTTGTATGTTGACATTTATGTTGTATTCCTTACATCGTGACATCTTCTTGTTGACATCTATGTTGTCTTAACTTCATGCTGTGTTATCTTACATCTTTTCGGCCACTGTGGAATGGTTTTCGATTTTCTGATTTCCTTTTCCACATTTGTGATGTTTTCCGACCCTCCTTATTGTTATGATTCCCTCGTTTCCTTTTTGTTGATGACAAAGGGGGAGAAATGATATGTGTATTGCCATATGATATGCGTTGTCCAACATAAACTTAGTTGGGTTCTTGATATCATGTTTTTTGATTATGTATACTTCATTGATATCCTTGATATCTATTTTGAAATCTTGAAATTAAAATTAATTATGTTGAATTCAAAAATTGAATTCAAGCAATTTTTCTTTATGGCATATACATAGGGGGAGTTAAGAATAACTCCATCACCAATTGATTGTCATCATCAAAAAGGGGGAGATTGTTAAATCTCGGATTTTGATGATGAAATCAATTGGTGAAATATTTGTTCTAATCTCTTTGTTGAGATGAGTGTGCAGGAATAACTACGATGGAAAGAAAACATAACGTGATTTACCGAGGCCAAGTCCGTCGGGGGTTCAAGAGTTCATCGGAAGTCCGAGAGATTTTCGGAAGAGTTGCCGGAACCATCCAAGATCAAATCAGGGACTTGTCGAAGGTTTGAAAGTCCATTTCAAAGATCGTCGAAGGTTCGCGGAACTTCCAGGGAAGATTCGGAAACCACCGAAGACTAGTTGAGCTTTAGGAATATCTTTGGGAGACCACCTGGTAGCAATCCGAGGAAGCATCGGAGGCCTGGCCGGAATCTCGCCGTAGTACTCGCCGGAAGTCGACTTGAAGGGTGTCCGATCAAATCACGTTAAGTTATGTTCGTAAATTTGCACATGAGTAGAGCAAGGATTTAAGAAATAAATCCTGCCCAAAATTCAATAGGAGCCAACCGGGCCACTATCGTGTCAAGTTGAGATCTAAACAGGCCCCATTCGGCTCTGTCGAATGGGGGCAAGCGATGGAACCGCTTAAGCCTGGGGCGGTGGAACGCTAAGCTGGGGCGGTGGAACCGCCAGCTGGGCGTAGCACCGCCCACACACACAAAGCGGTGAAACCGCTTGCCTCTGAAAGCGAGCACCGCCAGCATACATCGACGGCGGTGGAACGCGCTGGTGAAAAGCGGTGGCACCGCCCGATCACGGACTCGAGCGTAGCACCGCTTACTCTGGGGCGGTGGCACCGCTTCAGACGTCGATCAAAGATCGACACAGCGGTGGCACCGCCGACAAAGCGGTGGCACCGCTTTGACCACTGAAACACTGGGAACTCCAAGTTCACTTGGAATTTGGAGCCCAATTTTAAATCCACTTTGGATCTATAAATACCCCCTTTCTCGGCTGAAAGGGTACCCTTTGAGCAAGAAAAAGTTTGAGTCTTGAGCTTTTGAAGAGTTTTGAAAAGTGTTGTATTCTTTGCTAAGTGTTCACCTTCTTCTTCTTCTTGAGAGATCTTGTACAAGTGTGAACATCTTGTAAAGGGTTGTAAAAAGGGGTGTTTGATCCTTCCCCTTCAAAGGACTTGCTAGTGGAAGAGCGGAGCCTCATCGCAAAGGCTTCAAGAGTGGATGTAGGTCATTTGACCGAACCACTATACATCATTGTGTCCTTAAATGTGTGAGTGTTTATATTTCTGAAATCATTTCATTTCTTGGCTGCAAGTTCATAGTTAGTTCCTTTTCACAAGCAATTACTTTCAAGTCCTCTTTCGTCGAATCGAATTCTTCTACGAACTTGTGTTTTTTTGTGAAATCGGTTTCAAGAATACGAGTTTAATTCGCTGCACTAATTCACCCCCCCCCCTCTTAGTGCCTTTTGATCCTTTCACACTCCTGATTCCTCTTCTCTTGAGACCACCGACTTTCCACTAGTTATTCTCCTTCCAACGGGACTCCCTTACAGTGCCTTCTCCTTTTGAGGGGCTCAGGAATAACCCTTCCAAGCACTCACACACTCTTCTCTTTTTGCTGGAAACAAATGAAAGCTAGAGGAGGGATTTCTAAAGAGAATTCTACAGTATTTTCTTGCTTTCAAAGTTTGTGTGCTTCTATATTCAACCCAGGGATGAGAGAGGTATTTATAAGCTATAATTAGATTCAAACTTGGAGCCAAAAACCATCCTATCCTAGGTCTACCAGGTTGCGACAGTACCACTGCTAGTGCTGGGTGGTACCACCGCTTGGCACATTTCCACTGTCAATGTACTAGGCAGTACTATTGCCCAGTCTAGCGGTACCACCACCTAGACTTAGTCTTGAAGATTGAGCCTTTAGGCGGTTCCACCGCCCAACTAGCTATACCACAGCTTGACGTGGCACTTGAGCACTATTTGGGCCTTTCATCCAGTCCAACACAGTCCTAATTCGGATCCAATTGGCCCCTTACAGGGTTAAAGGGATTACCTCCCAAATCTAACCATAATTATGTGCTAACTATGAAATTAAAGATATTTTCTAAGCAAAACAAAATTTGGCAAGTCAAGTCTTTTTCCAGCAAGCTTCTAGTGAACTTCCGACAGTCTTCTGATAAACCCTCGGACACCTTCCTGCGGACTCCCAGCAAGCTCCTGGACTTCACGACGACCTTGACGAGTTCCAACGAGTCTTCTTTAGAAAGCTTCCAATCTTTCTCAGTGAGCTTCGTGAACTTCCGACGAACCTTCTAGTGAACTTCTAACACCCCTTCGGCAAGCCCCTGATTCATTCTCGGCTAATTTCGGTTGCATTTCCGATGAATTCTTTAAACTTCCGTCAAACTCTCGAACTCCTAACGATTCGATCGCACTTGACTCCGGTATTTTGTTTTTACTTTATACCTTCATCGTTATCATAGTTAATTATAACATCCCTCATTTTTGAATATTTTGTAAGGGCTTGTTTGTAATAAAAGGATTAATTTATAAATATGAGAATTATTTAATAATTCTTTTGTACTAAATAATTTTATATTAAAAGTTTATCGGTAAAGACCAAAGTGTGAATCTTAATAATTAGATATGATTTATGAAAGATTCATATTAAGTTAAAAGAAAAAAAATAGAAGACATGCATATGACATCCCTCCCATTCTAATCATATTAAGTTAAAAAAAAAAAGATAAAAGATTTTATCTTTGCATATGACATCCCTCCCATTTAGGAATAAAACTATGAATCTGGAATTTTTTGAGATTTTAACCTTTAAGCATTGTCCTTGCTATAACTGTTGGTACTAAACTCTGATTTCAACAAAACCTAATTCATCCGAAAATAGACTCAAATATTTTTCTTGTGATACTAAGATTGTCAAATTTGGAGTCTAAATGCCTATCTAAACTATTATTTTAACTAACCCAGTGAGATCTATAAAATAGTGACTATCGATTTTGATCTTTTAGTACACTTTTACTTCTAACTCTTTGTCAAAGAATCTGATTATAGCAAATCCTATTCCATGAGAAACTAGACTAATAGATCTTTCTTTTGATATCAATATTAAAAGATTTGAGAAACAAATGCTTATTCAAATATCTATTCTAATCATCTCTATAAATTCTGCCAAATAGAGATGATGTTCTTTGACCTTTGGCTACTAAACTATTTATAACTCCTTGTTGGAAACTCTAATTCATGAAAACTTAAATTATCTGAAACTAGATTGATATATATTTCAAATGACACATATTTTGAGCAAATTGGAGCATATTTAGTCATTCAAATAGTTGATGCAATGTGCCTTTCGAATTCTGCTAGAATCAAGCTTTTGTCAATATTGCCTATTGTTGTTTCATCCCTTTAGAAATTGATTTCAGCTAAAATCCTTCCTTCAATTCAAGCTTTATGTTATTGCTTTGAATTCTTGTATACTCTTATCCTTCAATTATTTGTATACCTAAATCTATTATGCAAAAGTTTATATTTGTATCGAATAGTTTCGTATAGGCACATGTATGTTTTGTTGTTCCACATGTACTTCCGATATATGTCAATTTTATTATTCACACTATCCTTTTGTGCTCTGGTGTCTTTGTTAGAACTCTAGCTATGAGAGTCTTAATTTAGTTTTATTGATAAGGGCATTCATGTAAATCCTATCTAGCCGACCCCTATTAAAGAGGTAAAGAGGCCGGCTAGGTTAGGGTTAGGTTGTTTCTTAGAAAAGGAGTCCTATTAGAAATAGGAGTCCTATTAGAGAAAGAGTCCTATTAGAAGTAGGAGTCATATTAGGAAAAGAGTCCTATTAGAAGTAGGAGTCCTATTAGGGAAAGAGTCCTATTAGAATTAGGAGTCCTACTAGAGAAGAGAGTCCTATTAGAAGTAGGAGTCCTATTAGAGAAAGAGTCATATTAAAATTAGGAGTCCTACTAGAGAAGGAGTCCTAATTAGAAGTTGGTTAGAAATAGGAGTCTTGAGTAAGAGTCCTATTAGGAGTTGGGGTTTAGAAGCCCTATAAATAGCCATGTATTTATCCTCTTTTTATCAATGAATAGATCAATCTTTTAGCAGCCTTTGAGCAGCAACTTGGAGGAAGGAACCCCTATAGAGTTCCAAGGAAGCCGATCCCCTATAGAGATCAACCTCAAGCTTAGAATCCGCAAGGGTTCTATCACTTGGTATCAGAGCAGCGTTCTTGCCATCTTGCTGCCCTTCCATAGCCCTCCACAACCGCCTAAAGCAATTCCCACAATTGCTTAGAAGATCATCGCTGAATTTCGTCGTCATCTCCACCACCGTAGATCATCCTTTAATCTTCCCTTGAATTGCAACAGGTTCTGGTTATCTACCTTATTGCTGCTGCAATTTAGTTATCCTTATTCAAAAAATCTAAAAAATTCGTTCCTATATTACTGCATAAACTTTTCATCGCAAAGTTTTTATCTCTACAACGAAAGTTGCACTGTAGAATTTCAGCCGCATAGCACTGTCTTTTTGATCTTGCTACTACATTTTTTCTATCCAAATCTCTATGATATTTTTACAACAGCTTTGACACTTCCTAACAGTGGTTTTTCCTTTGGTTTTGTCAAAAATTCTTAATATAAACCACTTATCTTTTACGTCCAAACTACTGCACTTTAGACGTAAAAATCTGCTAAAATACCTCTCCGTGATCCTCAATTTTGCTGAACCTCTTGCTGTCGTTTCTTTCTATGAAATTTTTAATAGCATTACCTCTTCCTTATCAGTAGATTTCCTTTAAATTTTACTTGAATCTCTTTTGAAAATTTTTGAAAAAAATTACATCTTTTCTGCTAGAATTTTTTTGGCAAAAAATCTGGTGTTGCACCTTTGTCCTTTTTTCTTTTCCGTAACCTACCAAATCCTAGCTATCTTACTGCCACAAGCCAAGACGTCTTTAGGGAATCCCTCTAGTCTTAAGACATAGCCATTATAACCTAGTTTCATAACCCTAATAGTATTAAAAACCACAGCCCAAAATAGTAAACCATTACAACTGAACCCTTCAATCATCGATCTATTGTCTGAACTTTCCACCACCCCATGCCATTAACCCATCAATAGAAAAAAGACAAGGGCATCTCTAATCTACAGGCATATGCTATGGCTTCTCAAAATCCAATTGATGCCAAATTTGAAGCATAGGAATCTCGAATTGAATCACGGATTGAATCGCGCTTGGAAGACAAATTGCACGCTTTATTTGCAGAATTCAAAATTAGACAACCACCGAGTCCAACCAAACTGTAGCAAGGAGAGAATTTAGAAAGGACCCCAGAGAAGGAGGGACAGCCCTCAGACATACTTCAACCATACATCAGGGTGGACTTCCTATGATAGGAAGAAGGAGACCCGGTTGGATGGATTTCGCGCGCCAAAGATTACTTTCGCTACTATCGAACATCGGATAATGCTATGGTGGAGATTGCTATCATCCACCTTAAAGGAGATGCTATTCAATGGTACAATTGGCTGGAATATAATCATGAGGCTCTGATGTGGAATCAATTTAAGAATGCACTGCTGAACCGTTTCGAACCTGCGGAGTATGAAATTATCGAAGGCCAACTCACAAAGATTTGACAAACCTTTACGATTCAAGAGTACCAAACCAGGTTTGAGAAGCTATCCTACCTTGCTTGTGATTGGACTAACCTTCAATTGTTAGGAACATTTATCGAAGAACTCAAGCCAGAGATAAAAGGGAAAGTTAAGGCGCGACAGCCCCATACCGTGATGGCTGCGATTTCTTTTGACCAAATATAAGAAGATCGGCTCAGTCAAGATGCTCGAAGGATGAGAACCACTCCTAGAACCTCAACATATAAACCCCCTTCTGCTCCCAGCCATCCTTCGCTGCCCAAAAAATTGACAAGAGAAGAACTACGTGACCGATCAGCAAAGGGTCTTTGTTGGCATTGCGACGAGCCGTGGAACCGCGATCATCGTTGCAAAAGGGGCCACCTCCTATTGATTGAATCTCTTGAAGACATGGAGGAGGAGGTCCAGGAGCATGAGAAAGAGGTCATGGATGAAGAACAGTAGCCAATTGATATTACGATGCATGCCCTTGCCGTTTACGCGAACCCGAAAACAATGAAAGTGGGAGGATTTCTAAAGCAACAATCAATCACCGTTCTTATTGACACTGGGAGCACTAATAATTTTATGAACAGCAAGTTTGCTATCCAGATGGCCTTACCTATTGAGAATTATAGTAGGTTCAATGTTAAAGTCGCAGATGGACAAATTTTGAAGTGTGATCGTAGGTGCCCATGGGTGAAACTATTGCTGTAGGACCAAGAGATAATTGCAGATTTTTTCCTCCTCTCTCTCGATGATTATGAGGCCGTGCTTGGCATCGAATGGTTGATGACATTAGGTGATGTTTCCTGAAATTTTTTAAAATTAATTATGAAATTTTACAGTAAGGGGAAATGATATGAACCAGATCAAGCTAGTCAAGACTCAATCAACATTCTATGATTGCAAGAAGATTCTAAAATGGCTAACGTGATAAGAGAACAGGGAAAAGTTAAAAGATAACAAATAAATGGATAAGCAAACCTCAAACTTGAGCCGTGCTCTGATACCAAATGATGGAAATCATCAATTTAGCAACCATACACCCCGATAGCTAAAGAGCTATGATACATATGGAATGCAAATTGACACCCTCCAACGAATTGAAACAAGGCGGATCGTTCAAGAATGAAGTAAGGGAAACTATTCTAATTACCTATCAATAGAAAATTGATAAAATAACTAGAATAGCACTTTGAATTTCCTTAAGACGCCACAAACTAACAAGTATGATAAGTCAAAGGAAAAGCAAAGATTTGGGTTGAACGCATACAAGCGTAGTAAAAGCTGATAAGTTCTAAAGTTCATGCAAGAACTTAAAAACAAAACACTCACCGGTGTTGAAGAATTGTTATACTTCCCAAATTGTCTTACATTAAGAGTCAACCTCATTTATATAGTATGAGGAATGTACAAAGAGAATGAATGCATTAAATAACATTTATATTCCTAATTCATGAATTTTGGTAAACATAGCTGAATGGACTTTTATTCTTCAAGTTGAGGTCTTCAAATTTGTCCTTCTCTCTTTATGATCACGTTAGCCATTTTAGAATCTTCTTGCAATCATAGAATGTTGATTGAGTCTTGACTAGCTTGATCTGGTTCATATCATTCCCCTTTCACGAAAAGGATTAGTCCTCGAATCATAGCCTCCATCACCTTCTAGAGAGAGCATCGTGATCACATTTTCCTTACCTTTTTTTTTCTTTGATCTTTGATTTCCTCTCTTTTTTTTTTTACTTTTGATTTTCTCTCTCTCGTTTTTTTTAAAATTTCGATCTCTTTCTTTTTTTCCTTTTTTTACCTTTGATCTTCTCCTCTCTCTCTCTCTTTTTTTTCTTTGATCTTTGATTTCCTCTCTTTTTTTTTACTTTTGATTTTCTCTCTCTCATTTTTTTTTAACTTTCTGTTTCTCTTTCTTTTTTTGACGATAAAGTGAGGGAAAAAAATGAAAAAAACAAACAATAATAGCACAAGAAACACAACAATAAGAAGAAAGGAAGAATAGCAATTATGGATATCGTGATAAGAGAACAGGGAAAAGTTAAAAGATAACAAATAAATGGATAAGCAAACCTCAAACTTGAGCCGTGCTCTGATACCAAATGATGGAAATCATCAACTTAGCAACCATACACCCCGATAGCTAAAGAGCTATGATACATATGGAATGCAAATTGACACCCTCCAACGAATTGAAACAAGGCGGATCGTTCAAGAATGAAGTAAGGGAAACTATTCTAATTACCTATCAATAGAAAATTGATAAAATAACTAGAATAGCACTTTGAATTCCCTTAAGACGCCACAAACTAACAAGTCTGATAAGTCAAAGGAAAAGCAAAGATTTGGGTTGAACGCCACAAGCAGAAAAGCCTGATAAGTTCTAAAGGTAAGGAAAATGTGATCGCTGATGCTCTCTCTAGAAGGTGATGGAGGCTATGATTCGAGGACGAATCCTTTTCAGGAAAGGGGGAATGATATGAACCAGATCAAGCTAGTCAAGACTCAATCAACATTCTATGATTGCAAGAAGATTCTAAAATGGCTAACGTGATCATAAAGAGAGAAGGACAAATTTGAAGACCTCAACTTGAAGAATAAAAGTCCATTCAGCTATGTTTACCAAAATTCATGAATTAGGAATATAAATGTTATTTAATGCATTCATTCTCTTTGTACATTCCTCATACTATATAAATGAGGTTGACTCTTAATGTAAGACAATTGAGAAGTATAACAATTCTTCAACACCGGTGAGTGTTTTGTTTTTAAGTTCTTGCATGAACTTTAGAACTTATCAGCTTTTACGCTTGTATGTTCAACCCAAATCTTTGCTTTTCCTTTGACTTATCATACTTGTTAGTTTGTGGCGTCTTAAGGAAATTCAAAGTGCTATTCTAGTTATTTTATCAATTTTCTATTGATAGGTAATTAGAATAGTTTCCCTTACTTCATTCTTGAACGATCCGCCTTGTTTCAATTCGTTGGAGGGTGTCAATTTGCATTCCATATGTATCATAGCTCTTTAGCTATCAGGGTGTATGGTTGCTAAATTGATGATTTCCATCAGGAAACAGGTGATACTGTGCGGGAAACGTGGGGGCGACGTAACGATAATTTGCACACAATGAATGGAGAAAGTTTTGCACAAAGCATGCAGTGGTTTTTTGGTATAACTTAAGAAGCAATCTAAGGGATAGCCAACCAAATTTGAAGATCCAAACCTACTTCCCTTGCTTGCTGAATTTTCAGATATATTTGACGAACCACGCAGCCTACCTCCTAACCGCTAGCATTATCATCGTATACCGATTCTTTCAGGCAAACCTACAGTAAATACTCGACCATATCGGTATCCATATCTCCAAAAAAATGAAATAGAAAGGATTGTAAAAGGGATGCTTGAAATAGGAGTTATTCAGCTAAGTTACAGCCCCTACTCTTCACCGGTGCTCCTCGTAAGAAAGAAAAATGGAACATGGCGAATGTTCATTGATTACTGAGCTCTCAACGACATAACCATCAAGGGCAAGTATCCTATTCCAGTAGTAGATGAATTACTTGATGAATTAAAGGGAGCACGAGTCTTCACAAAGCTGGACCTTCGATCCGGGTATCATCAAATACGAGTGTACGAAGAAGACATACCAAAAACTGTCTTTCGAACGCACAACGATCACTACGAATTTCTGGTAATGCCCTTTGGTCTCACCAATGCTCCCTCCACCTTCCAGAGCCTTATGAATGATATTTTCCAGAGTTATCTTCAAAAGTTTATACTAGTTTTTTTTTTACAATATCCTTATTTACTACCCTTCTCTTAAAAGTCATATTCAGCACTTACGACTTGTTTTGACAATTTTACGAGAACATATTCTTTTTATCAAAAAAATGATATTTTTTGGAGTTATCTTCAAAAGTTTATACTAGTTTTCTTTGACAATATCCTTATTTACTGCCCTTCTCTTAAAAGTCATATTCAGCACTTACGGCTTGTTTTGACAATTTTACGAGAACATGTTCTTTTTATCAAAAAAATGAAGTGTAGCTTTCTTCAATAAAAGGTGGAATGTCTTGGGCATATCATATCAGAGGAAGGGGTGGCAGTGGACCCCTCCAAAATTGAAGCAATGCAGAATTGGCCAACCTCGAGAAACATAAATCGCTATGCGGCTTTCTCGGTTTAACAGGTTACTATCGTAAGTTCATGAAAAACTATGGAAAGTCAGTGCACCCCTTACTTCCTTGCTGAAAATAGATGCTTGCCAGTGGTCGGACAAAGCCACCACCGCCTTCGATGAACTTAAAGTCACAATGATAACAACGCCCGTACTAGCATTACCCGACTTCGGCAAGACTTTTATTATTGAAGCCGATGCTTTCAGAGTCAGAATTGGTGTTGTACTAATGAAAGATGGCCGCCCCCTCACTTATACCAATAAGACATTATCTCCTTCCCATCTCAAGATGACTATTTACGACAAGGAGATTCTCGTAATTGTGCATGCGATGGCCAAATGGAGATCATACTTGATTGGATGACGCTTTCAAATCAAGACCGACCATAAAAGCCTAAAATATTTCTTAGAGCAGAAGATATCTTCTCCTGAGTGGCAAAAATGGGTAACAAAGCTTCTTGGATATGATTATGAAATAACTTACAAAAGGGGGAAAGAGAATGTTATTACAGATGTACTTTCACGGCTACCCGAGTAAGCTAAATTTTTGGCTATTTCACTTTCAACTAATGACTTCCCTGAGGATATTAGGAGGGAATGGCAAGATGATCCAAAGACCAGAGCATCTATGAAGCTTTCACCTCGGTTCTATGGATCCTACCAGATTTTGGAGCACATCGAAATAGTAACATACAGATTGGACTTACCCGCCAGCCCTCGAATCCATCTAGTCTTCCATGTGTCGTGTTTGAAGCTCAAGTTAGGACAAAATAAGATAGCTCAAAGCTATCTACCAAATATGACTACCCAAGGAGAGCTCCAGATCCAACTAAGTGCCATTATTGATCAACGGATCGTGACTCGACGATGACGACCCGCTATTGAAGTGCTAATACAGTGGGCGAACCTACCAACAGAAGATGCCACTTGGGAGAACTATGATGACTTGAATATCAAATTCTCAGAATTCATGGAGTGTCAACCTCGAGGACAAGGCTGATTTGAAGAGGACGGGTCTGTTAGGACTCTAGCTAGGAGAGTCCTAATCTGTTAGGACTCTAGCTATGAGAGTCCTAATTTAGTTTCATTGATAAGGGCATTCATGTAAATCCTATCTAGCTGACCCCTATTAAAGAGGTGAAGAGGCCGGCTAGGTTAGGGTTAGGTTGCTTCTTAGAAAAGGAGTCCTATTAGAGAAAAAGTTCTATTAGAAGTATGAGTCCTATTAGGAAAAAAGTCCTATTAGAAGTAGGAGTCCTATTAGGGAAAGAGTCCTATTAGAATTAGGAGTCCTACTAGAGAAGAGAGTCCTATTAGAAGTAGGAGTCCTATTAGGGAAAGAGTCATATTAGAATTAAGAGTCCTACTAGAGAAGGAGTCATAATTAGAAATTGGTTAGAAGTAAGAGTCTTGAGTAAGAGTCCTATTAGGAGTTGGGGTTTAGAAGTCCTATAAATAGCCATGTATTCATCCTCTTTTCATCAATGAATAGATCAATCTTTTAGCAGCCTTTGAGCAGCAACTTGGAGGAAGGAACCCCTATAGAGTTCCAAGGAGGTCGATTCCCTATAGAGATCAACCCCAAGCTTAGAATCTACAAGGGTTCTAACAGTCTTGTGGGATAATTAAACCTTTTTTAGAAATGGTAAATGGATTATTTTGACCTTTACTAGAAATGGTAAAGCGTATATGCTTAGAGCCCACGATGCTCAGACTTATGTTTGATAGTCATCCAAAAATGGATGAACCATATTATGAATGTGGTCCTCAACACCCTCTATGTTCTTTAATATGATATCCAAAGCATTGCTTATGTGTTTATCTATGTGCTTTGGATGAGAATGAAATGAATGTAACGTCATTGATATATTCCAAGATATCTCATTTACCCTTGATTTGCTTCAAAACCTTTTATACATCATTGATATATTCCAAAATGTTTCATTTGTTCTTGCTATTCTCTAAAACATTTTATATGTCATTGATATATTTTGAAATATTTTATTTACCTTTAATATGCTTTGAAACATTTCATAAGTCATTGATATATTCAGAAATGTTTCATATATCATTAATATATTCCAAAACCTTTCATACGTTATTGATATATTCCAAAATATTTCATTTGCCCTTGATATACTTTGAAACATTTCATACGTCTGTGATATGTTCTGAAATGCTTTTTATGCCCTTGATATGCTTTGAAATATTTTATACGTCATTGATATACTCTGAAATATTTCATATGCTATTGATATATTCTAAAATATTTTATATGTTATTGATATACTCCGAAATGTCCTATGTGCTAGTGATATGCTCTAAAATGCTTCTTATGCCCTTCATATGCTCCGAAACTTTTTATACATCATTGATATGCTTCGAAATGCTTCTTATGCTCTTGATATGCTCCAAAACATTTTATACGTCATTGATATTTTCCAAAATATTTTATTTTCCCTTGATATGCTTCGAAACATTTCATACACCATTGATATATTTCAAAAAGTTTCATATGTCATTGATATGCTCCTAAATATTCTTACACCTTTGATATGTGCCTAAATGCCTTTGATATGTGCCTAAATACCTTTGATATGTGCCTAAATACTTCCTATACTATTTGATACATGCCTAAATGCTTCCTATACTAATGATATACTCTAATTTCCTCTCCTCAATTGTTATGAATAAAGTTTGGTTCAAATGAAATGGCCTTTATAATTTTGCGTCTAATGAGATGCTATCTATGAACTCTTGCATTCCTACCTCGCATTTTGATATCAAGTTTATTTGAAAATTATCCTCTATTGTCATAGATATGTTAGTCGCTTGCTGAGCTCTTTATGCTCACTCCGTTGCTATATAAATTTTTCAGGTTAGCTTATCATTCACTGAGATGTTTAAATTAGGCTGAGGCAATGGAAAGCTATAAGATTTTGTGCAGATCTTTATTGGATGATAGGTTTTTGTTATATAAGTACACTTTACATCTGATAAAATGTTAAAGATGAATCTAAACTTATGTGTTATAAAAGTTTAAAGGATCTCTTATGTTGAGGATTTTGAAATGATAAGTTTAATTAGTATAATGATATGAACTTATGGTAAATGTTGGTTTTGTGATTGTATGTATTGCCACACTTATAGATTTATGATGTGGTTAATGCTTAGTTGAGTTGGCTTTGGAATTTATGAATCATTGAATGAAGTGGTGTATGATTATAAACTGCATAGGTTTTATGGGTTTGAATTATGACTTGAATGCTTCTCAATATTCTCAAATGTTGGTTTGGATCCTGGGATTGGATTATTATTGAATCATAATATTATCGATTAAGATAGGGTCATACCTCCTGAATGCGATAAATTTTTTTTTTTTTTTTTGGGGGGCGGGGTTGGGGTGTGACATTCATCTTGCACATTAATTAAACCTTAACCCTACTTCGATCTAGACAGTTATAATAAATCAATTTTCTATTGCCCAGCACGTCATTGGTCGGTGCTTCGTCTGGTTCTTCAGTGCATTATCCTCTCTTGCAGCCTATTGCCCAATCGACGGTTGACCTCCACAACCCCGATCTCTTTGGCACAACACCACTCTTCTTGGCCCGATACCTGATATCTTTATTTGAAGCCTTCTCTCGATTGTCGATCGGACCTCCGGCTTGACGTCTAATCTCCTAACATGTTCTCTTTTGGCACAACGCTGATTATTCTGTGTCAACTATCTAATTCTGAAAGTAGACCTACGTGACTCAAAATATAATTAGATTACCAAAACATAATCAATTAGTTTCATCATCAAAATTCGAGATTCAACATACGCCGTAGTCCTGAGATGATACAGGAGAATCCAATCCTTTGGATCTATCTATCCTTAGTTACCATGTATTTATAGTCCCCCATCCATCTAATATCTCAAAGACCCTATACCGAGCATGGTACTATCAGACCCATACGGTCTCTCCTCGAGTCCCGCTCTAATCGGATTCTCTTAGAGAACTCTTTTTTTCTCAATTCGAATAACCTTGGTCAATAATTTGTTTGAGCAAAAACATATGGGATATTTCTCTCATAATACAGAGAGTGGATGATCCTCTATTGACACTCAATAACACTCGTGTAAGGTTGGCTACTACTCCCCATGACCGGTTGACCTAGATTTGGAGCTTCTAAACCTATAAGTCTGGTATTAAAGAGTGGAGTACTCATACAGGACATCCTTGGTATCTCAAGTCTAAGGACCAGATATATTACTAGGACTATGGAATCATTATTTGACAATAAGGTATCATCAACCATCCAGCATTCCGTGGGTGGATCAATCAGTGAACTCATTCTCTAATGAGCACCTGTACAGTATCCTTAGTGTCCCCACACGAGCAGCTATGAGACTAGTCACCTCCATCATATGGATAAGTATACAGCATATAAGTCTGTCCGGTTATCTTGATGTCATTCTCGAGTAACCTATGACCACGATTATTTAGGATCTGTGTTTAAAGGTAAATCGGTCTCATTATTGTAATCTCATCACGATCCGCCTCCCATTGCATAGATCCATGGACATCATAATATATGCAATACGTAAGATAAAGTGATAAAATATCAAATAATAATAAGCAAAAAGAGTGCATGTCAAGTCACATGAGCCATCACTCACGTAATTGGCTTACAAGGCATATATGACTAGCAATCTCCCACACAACCTAAAGTCAATCACCTATGTGTCTGATCCCCATCAAACCCTTATGATGCTCAAAGATAATTTGAGACAATGGTTTCGTTAGTAGATCTGTAATTTTATCTTCGAATGGAACTCTTTCCAATACTACATCTCTTTGGGTCACGATCTCTCTAATAAGCTAGAACCTCCTCAGAATACTTCTTATGAGACTCGGATTCTCTTATTTGAGCAATCACCCATAGTTGTCATAATATAAGGGAATCGACTCCTCACTGCTTGGCATGACTCCTAGATCTGTGATCAACTTCTTCATCCCGACTCTCTCCTTTGCTACCTCTGCCGTAGCAATGTATTCTGCCTCTATGGTCGAGTCAGTAGTAGTGTCTTGCTTGGAACTCTTCCAGCACACTACTCCATTTAGGGTGAACACATACCCTGAATTAGACTTACTATCATCGACATCAGATTGGAAGCTTGAGTCCATATAGCCCTTAACCCTTAGGTTACTACTTCCATATACTAGTAAAAGATCATTAGTCTTTCTCAAGTACTTAAGGATACACTTTACTGTTTTCTAGTGCTCCAAGCCTAGATTTTTCTGATACCTGCTTGTGACACTCAAATCATGCGCTATATCAAGTTTGGTACATAGCATAGCATACATGATAGACCCTATTGCTGAGGCATAGGGTATCCTATCAATGTCTACCCTTTTTTAGGAGCCTTTAGGGACATACTCTTGAAATTTTCATGCCAAACCTTTTGATAATGGTATCTATATGTCTAGACTAGGACAAGCTAAGCATCCTCTTGGATCTATCTCTATAGATTCGAATCACTAGTATATACCTTTTGACAATGGTATCTATGTGCTTGGACTAGGACAAGCTAAGCATCCTCTTGGATCTATCTCTATAGATTCAAATTCTCAATATGTAGGATGCTTCCCCTAAGTCCTTCATGGAGAAGTGTCTAGATAGCTAAGCCTTTATCGCGGAGAGTATTACTACATCATTCCCAATGATTAGGATGTCATCCACATACAACACCAAAAAGGTGATAGCGCTCCCACTTACCTTCCTATATACACAAGGCTCATCTTCATTCCTAACAAAGTCATAAGATCTGATCACCTCATCAATTCTTATGTTCTAACTTCAGGAAGCTTGCTTTAGTCTATAAATGGATCTAAGTAACCTACACACCTTATCTAGACTATCCCTAGATATAAATACCTCAGGCTATATTATATGCATCTCCTCATCGAGGTTGCCATTGAGGAATGCAGTTTTCAAGTATATTTGCCAAATCTCATAATCATAGTGCGCTGCAATAGCCAATAGAATTTGAATAGATTTTAGTATGGCTACTAGTGAGAAAGTTTCTATTAGGACCAAGGACAGCACTAAGAGGGGGGGTGAATTAGTGCAGCGGTAAAAACGTTTGTCAATTCACGATTTCAAAAAATCATTTCATACAATGAAAAATCATTTTGAATGAAAGCGTATCATAAATGCTTTAGCTTGAGAGTGATTGTAAGAAAGTGATGAGGAAGAGGTAAAGTGATTTGCAAAAAGATAAATTGCAAGGAAGTAAAGGCAAACCAATTGATAGTGGTTCGGTCATCCGACCTACATCCACTCCCGATTCCTCCTTCATTGAGGCTACTAGCTTTTACTATTGGTCTTCCTTCAATGGGCGAAGACCAACCACCCTTACAGCTCTCTTCTCATTTTAACAAGTTTAGGAGTTAACCTTTACAGCTCTTACAACCCCACTCACCCTTCTCTTAAACTTAACCAAATTGTAAATTAGAAGGGAGGGTTTCTCAAGTGATTTCAATAAAATTTTTTATCTTTTTATTCTTAGTTGGTATATATCTAACCAAAGATGAGAGGGGTATTTATAGGCATCAAGGGTATTCAAATTGAGAGCCTTGGGTTTTTAAGGTGCTGGAGATACCACCGCCTAAGCTTTCTGTCACTAGGTGGTACCACCGCCCAGACTCTCTAACACTAGGCAGTACCACCGCCCAGGTAGAGTCTCGGCTACTGGACTTGGGTGGTACCATTACCCAGACTCAGCCTTGAAGGCTGAGCCTTCAGGCAATTCCACCACCAACCCTATCGGTGCCATCGCATGATGTGGCTCCAGGGTATTGTTTGGGCCTTTCATCCGGCCCAACAAAGCCTTGAATCAGGCCCAGTTGGCCCCTAATTGAGTTGGCCCAATTCTAATCCAATTAGACCTAATCCTACTTCGATCTAGATAATTATTACAAAGCTTTGAATCCATTTGTTTTCTGATAAGTCATTGGTCCATCGGTGCTTCATCCGATTCTTCGGCGCATCATCCTCTCTTGCGGCCTGTTGCCCAATTGACAATTGTCCTTCGTAACTCCGATCTCCTTAGCGCAACTCCACTCTTCTTAGCCCGATGCCTAAATCCTTTATCCAAAGCCTTTTGCAAATATATCGATCGATCCTTCACTCGACATCCAATCTTCTAACATATACTACTCTAGCACAACATCGAAACATCTTGGTTTAAATGTCTAATCATGATCAAAAGTAGTCTTGCATCACTCAAAACGTAGTTAGATCATAAATACTATCAATTGGTTTCATCATCAAAATCCAAGATTCAATAATCTCCTCCTTTTTTATGATGATAACCAATTGATGACGGAGTTAACCTTAACTCCCCCTATCAATATACCATATTGATAGACAATTCAAACTTCAAAAAATTGAATAAATCATGCAAAATCAAAATATTCAATACATCATTTAATACATGATCATCATTAATATACTTCTCCCCCTTTATCATCAACAAAAAGGAGAAGTACATATAGCTAGTTTTAAGGATATGCAAGTTTTACAACATACTAGTAGGCAATTTAGCAAATTTTACATCATTTTTCAACATGGAAGCATAGCAAGTTTAAAGATGTATAATTTTGCTTCTTGAGATAGCAACTCTTTGCTTCTCTTTATGATATTCATGCTAGCAAATTTTTATTTCTTCTCTTTTGATAAGTGTAAGCAAGTTTTATCTAGCAAGCTAGCAAATTTTTGAGCTTCCTTGAAATGTCCAAGATAGTAAACTTTTGCTTCATTTTATGAAGTGCAAGATAGCAAATCTTTCTCCCCCTTTGTCACTACCAAAAGGAAGGAAATAATACAATGATATAGTTTCTTCTTTTTGCAATAACTTTTCACATAAATTAAAAAATTTACATCAATCAATATTTCAATCATTACATGATGCATATAAGCCAAAGAAATCATGTCATTTCTATGTCATGAAGGATATGATATCAAAGATCAAGAAAAATAAATTTAATCATATAATGTTTCAATCATCAAAGTCAAGTCATGAATACCAAAAGTCATAAATCCAAAAGTCCATGAATCATTTTGACAAATCTCCTTTTAAGCAAATAACAAGAGAAAATCTTAGGAGATCAAGGATCTTGAATCATAAAGAAAATACAAGTTGTAATTCGAGATAACAAGAGAACAATCATGATTTATTTGGATAATTCTCTTTTGATAAAAGAAAGTGTAATATCCCTCATTTTTTATAATTTTTGTAAGGGCTTGTTTGTAATGTAAGGATCAAATTATAAATATGAGAATTACTAATAATTCTTTAGCACTAAAATTTTTTTATTATATTGAAAGTTTATTACTAGGGACCAAATTGTGAATCCTAGTAATTGGGTAAGATTTCTGAAAGATTCATATTAAGATAAAAAAAGAAAGAAAGAAAAGAAATGAAGAACATGTGTCATTACCTCACTTAAAGAAGGAGCCACTTGTGTTTATTATATAGATGACACATAGGTTTCCCTCATGCATGCTCGCCACCTTAGTATCTTTACATTAGCTAAAAACTTAAGCAATTAGATGAGAAGTTAAGAGAAGAAAAACTTAACAAAGAGGTGGAAAACTTGCTGCAAGCTGCATCATAGACTTGAGAAGAGAAAGAGAAGGAATTGAAGGAGAAGAAAATTTTGACTTGGCTTAAGGTTTTGCATCAATTCCCTCACATTTGAAAATCAAAATTTTTCTAAGACAAGTGTTCCAATCCTTTCTTCTGTAAGTTTAATCTTTGCTTTTGCCTTAGATATTAGAAATTTGAATTGTTCTAGCCTTGAAATTTGATATTTCTATTGTTTGGAATGTAAAGGTTTGAATCTGGAATGATTATCAAAATTCTGACCCTTCTCCTTTATTTCAGCTATAAATATCTATACAGATTTTCAATTTAGGCAAAACTTATTTGATATGAATATAGACTTGAAACCTTTCTTTGGAAAGCTTACTTGTATGATTTGGAATAAATTTTCCTATACAAACATCAAATTGAATCAACTCTACAGAATCCATCAAATAGAGACTATAAGTTCTGACCCTTTCGATACTAAACTGCCTATAACTCTCTATTGGAAACTCTGATTTATACGAAACTTACTTTGTTAAAAACTAAACTTAGAGATCTTTCTTTTGGTACCTAGATTGAAAGGTTTGGAGTCCAAATGACTCCCAAAATTTTGTTGAATTCGATCCTATTGTTTCTGAAATAGAGATTTTATTCCCTGACTCTTGGTTACCGAATCATTTGTAATTCCTTATTATAAACTCTAATTTATATAAAACTTATTTTATCTGAAAGTAGACTAATTTATCCTTCTAGTGACATCTTTTTTGAGTAAATCAGAGTATAATTGGCTATCCAAACAATTCATGCAATGTGGCTCTCAAATTCTACCAAAAATTGAGCTTTGGTTGAATCTGCCTATTCTTGTTTATTCCTTTGGAAAATTGATTTTGGCTATAATCCTTTCTTTGACTAAGCTTGATATTATTGCTTTGAATTTTTGTATACTCTTGCTTTTATTTCCTTTCAAATTTGAATGCAATTGTGAAGGATTATGTTTGCATCGTATTGACTCGTAAAGGCACATGTACATTTTGTTGATCTGCATGTGCTTCCGATGTACCAATTTTATTGCTCACCTATCCTTTTATACTCTGGTGGTTGTGGGATTGTCTGGACCTTTTTCAAAAATGGTAAAGGGATTATTTGGACATTTGCCAGAAATGGTAAAGGGTATATGCTTAGAGCCCGCGATGCTCTTACTTATGTTTCGGTCCATGCTTTGAATGGACCATATTTTGTTTGAGATCCCACAGCACCCTCTGTGTTTTTAATATGATATCCAAAGCTTTAGTTATGTGCTTCTATATGTGCTTTGGATAAGAATGAAATGATTGTGACACCAAATATGGCATTCAAGCTTCTATTTCTTATTTGTTATATTGCTATGCTTTGAAACATTTTATATACTATTGATATTATTCTAAAATGTTTCATTTGTCATTGATATGCTTCAAAACATTTTGTATGCTATTGATATGATCCGAAATGTTTCCTTTGCTCTTGATAAGCTTCAAAACATTTCATACGTCCTTCCTATGTTCCAAAATGTTCCCTTTGCCCTTGATATTCTTCGAAACAGTTCATACGTTATTGATAAGTTCCGAAATATTTCATATATCATTGAATATGCTCTGAAACATTCCATACATCATTGATATGTTTTGAAATATTTTCCTTGCCCTTGATATGCTCCGAAATATTCCATACGACTTTGATATGCTCCGAAATATCCTAAGTGTCATTGATATATTCTGAAATATCCTATGCATCATTGATATGCTCCATAATATTCTGTGTCATTTGATATGCTCCAAAATACTATTTACAGCATCTGATATGCTCTAATTCCTCTTTACTCCCTTTATTATGAACCAAATATGTTTTGAATGAAATGACATTTGCAATTCTGTATCTAATGAGCTTATATCCATGAATTCTTGTATCTCTGCCTTGCATTTGGATACCAAGTTTGTTTGAAGCTATTCTCCTCTTATTCTAGATATGTTTGCCACTTGCTAAGCTTTGCAGCTCACTCCATTGTTAAATAACTCTTTTTCAAGTCAGCTTGTTATTTACTGAAATATTACAATTGGACTGAGGCAATGGAAAGCTATTTTGATTATGGCAAGCCATTGTGGATTCTTATGTTATTATTTTTTAAATGTATTTTGTATAAAATGAGATGTTGCTAATAGATTTGGATTGATATATCATGTAAAAGTTTCAAAAGGCCTCGAATGGTTGGAATTTTGGAATATTGAGTTTAGGTTACGATGATATGAATTTATGATAAATGGTTGAAGTTTTGATTATATAAATTCTTACGCTTGAGGACTTATAAGTGTGGTTAATATTTTGTTAAGTTGGTTTGGGCTTTCATAATTGTTTGAGTGACGTGATGTATGATTATAAACTACACAGGTTTTATGGATATGATTGATATTTGAATGTTTCTTTGTATTCTCAAATGTTAGTTTGGATTCTGGGATTGGATTATTGTTGAAATAATGTTACCATTTTTAAGACAGGGTCACACCTCCTAAATGTGATAATTTCGGAGGGCATGACAGAAAGAATCATAGTATACAGTCTTGATTTGTAAAGAGTTTCAAGTTATAATTATCAAGATCATGATTTTAATAAAAAAAATTTATAGCAAAATGAAACCTTTGAGAATATGATTCATGTATTATATAAAATATTATGTTATATTTCTAAAAAATCATGAATCATTTAGGAGGTTCTCCTCTTTAGTAAATAGTAAGTAGAAACATAGGAGAACAAAATGAATTAAGGAAAATAGAAGTATTGAAAATTATTCATATGAATATATCATCTCATTCAAATTCAATTCGTCAAAATAATCAAGATCACTTTCAAAATGATATAAATAGACTCACGAGATTCACAAAATAATATAAATAGATTTTGGATAAAAACTCATTATCAAATCGTCATGATCAATTTCATGATTCAAGAGATTCACAAAACATAATATTCATGATTTATTAAGCATGTCTTTACCTTTAATGCTAAATAAAAATAAGTATCAATGTTCAAGAGCGAAAGACAAACTTCATCATAAAGATCATCAAGGCCAAGAATATAATACGTCATCTTAAAAAAAATTTCATCATAAAAATGATTAAGGCTAAACACATAAAGCATCTTCAAACAAAAGATTTGATTCATCATGATAATACATTTTCCCCCCTTTTATGTGTTTTAATTTAAGTGAGCATGTATCAAAGTTTAAATTCACAAGTTTCATAAAAAATTAAGACAAAAAAATATATTAATCCAAAACATAAGATCATTCCTTCAAATCCTTATTCATAATACAAAATTATCAAGCATGATTTCATGGAATTAATCTTGTTAGGTGTACAAGCATTATCATAAAACATGTAATCATCATTCATAATTTTAATTTTTAAAAATCACTAGAAAAACATGATATATTTTTGTAAAATTTTTATTTCATACAAACTAAATTAACTCATAAAAAGATCAAGTAATTTCATAATAAGGTAAAAAAATTGTATTGAGTCACTTACCTTGTTGTTGTGAGCCATCTAGGCATAGTTTGCGTCTTCATCTACGGATGTACTCGATTCTTCTTTGTATGCTTTCTACTTCTTCACTTTTGTATACTCGTCTTTGGAGCACTCCGGCTTCCTGCATTCATAACAAGAGGTTGTGTTCTTTTTAGGTTCGTTTTTATTCTTTGATTCTTGTTTAATGTACTTTTTAAATTTCAATATTATGAGTTCAAGGTCATCCATCATCACTTGAGCTTTTGCTCGAGTGGTCTTCTATAATTCAAAGTCCCAAATCCTTCCTATTCTTTGGAAGGTGATTCTCAAGTTCATCATGTCCTATTAGTGTCATTTTATAGATCATCAAAGACCCAATGAGTTCTTCCAAAATGGAAAAATATTCAAGCCTTTTGTTTCTTGTATTGCTATTATTTTTGGATCCCACCATTTTAGAAGGGATCTTAAAATTTTATTTACAAGTTCAAAATTAAAAAAATATTTACCAATACTTTTTAAACTATTGATGACATCCGTGAAACGGATGTACATATTACTAATAGTTTTGCTTGGTGCCATTTGAAAAAATTCAAAATCATGCATCAAAAGATTTATCTTAGAATCCTTAACTATACTAGTGTCTTCATACATAATTTCAAGTGTGTGCCAAATGTCATAAGCCCTTTCGCAAATAGAAACACAATTAAATTTGATTTTATCCAAGGCACAAAATAAGGCATTCATAGCCTTTGCATTTACAGAAAAAGTCTTTTTTTCTAAATCATTCCAATCATTTATTGGTTTGGAAGATTTTTGAAAGTCATTTTCAATGATATTCCATAAATCAAGATTCAAATAAAGCAAGAAAAGTCTCATTCAAGTTTACCAATAAGTTGTAGTTCGTCCCATTGAACATAGGAGGACGAACGATAGAAAAACCCTCTTGAAAACTGTAAAGAGCCATTTCTCTTGGATGTTAATCCAAATGAGAAATACTGAGGCTTTGATACCAATTGTTAGGACCAAGGATGATACTAAGAATGGGGGTGAATTAGTGTAGTGGTAAAAATGTTCATCAATTCATAATTTCATAAAACCATTTCATACAATGAAAAATCATTTCAATTGAAAACATATCAGAAATGCTTTAGCTTGAGAGTGATTGTAAGAACGTGATGAGGAAGTGGTAAAGTGATTCGTAAAAAAATAAATAGCAAGGAAGTAAAGGCAAACTAATTTATAGTGGTTTGGTCATCCGACCTACATCCACTCCCGATACTTCCTTCGTCGAGGCCACCGGCTTTCACTATCAGTCTTCCTTCAATAAGCGAAGACCAACCACCCTTATAGTTCTCTTTTCTTTTTAACAGGTTCAGGAGTTAACCTTTACAGCCCTTACAACCCCATTCACCTCTCTCTTAGACTTAACCAAATTGTAAACTAGAGGGGAGGATTTCTCAAGTGATTACAATAGAATATTTTCTCTTTTTGTTCTCAGTTGGTGTATATCTAACTAAGGATGACAAGGGTATTTATAAGCCTCAAGGGGATTCAAATTTGAAGCATAAATTTGAATCACCCTAAGTTTTCAAGATGCTAGCGGTACCACCGCCGAAGCTTTCTGTCACTAGGCAGTACCACCGCTTAGTCTCTCTGACATTGGGCGGTACCACCGCCTAGTCTGGTAGTACCGCTACCTAGACTCAACCTTGAAGTCCAAGCCTTCAGGCGGTTCCACCGCCAACCCTAGCGGTGCCACCGCCTAATATGGCTCCAAGGTAATGTTGGGTCTTTCATCCGACCCAATATAGACCTGATTCAGGCTCAGTTGGCCCCTAATTGAGTTGACCCAATTATAACCTAATTAGACCTAATCCTACTTCGATCTAGACAACTATTACAAAGCTTTGAATCCATTCATTATCCAGCATGTCATTGGTCCATCGGCGCTTCATCTGATTCTTCGATGCATTGTCCTCTCTTGCAGCTTGTTGCCCAATCGGTAGTTACCCTCCATAAATCCGATCTCCTTAGCACAACTCTGCTCTTCTTGGCCTAATTCCTGAATCCTTTGTCCGAAGTATTCTACCGATACGTCGATCGATCTTTCACTCGACATCCAATCTTCTGGCATATACTACTCCGGCATAACATTGATTCATCCTGTTTCAATTGTCTAATTCTGATTGAAAGTAGTCCTGCATCACTCAAAACATAGTTATATCACAAATACTATCAATTGGTTTCATCATCAAAATCTGAGATTTAATAGATTCATCATAGTCAATACCTTATCTTTGACGATACCTCTTAGCCACTAGTCTTACTTTATAGGTCTCTACCTTTCCATCTACTCTAATCTTCTTTTTGAAGATCCACTTGTAGCCAATGGGTATAATACCCTTAGGTGCATCAACCAAGTTCTAAACCTTGTTAGAGTACATAAAATCCATCTCTGAATTCATGACTTCTTGCCACTTCCCAGAGTCTATACTCATAATAGCCTTCTCGTATGTCTGAGGATCAATATTCTCAATATCCTCTCTTCTAATATGTCCTATATATCTCTCAGGATGATAGGATATTCTATCAGACCTACGTAAAGTCAGAACTTATGTGCTAGGTATCTGAATAGACTCTGGCTATGGAATGATGCTTGAGTCAATTTCTCTAATCTCACTCAACTCCATCACGTTCCCACTGTCTACGCCAAAAATATGTTCCTTCTCAAGGAATACTGTTCTCTTGGCTACAAAGACCTTTTGGTCATCGAGGTGATAAAAATAATACCCATAAGTCTCCTTGGGGTATCTCATAAATTTGCACCGTTCCATCCTGGATTCTAACTTGTTGGGGTTGTGTCTCTTGACATGGGTAGGGCAATCCCAAATCTTAACAACCTTAAGATCGGGCTTCTTCCCTTTTCATATCTCATATGGAGTAGACACCACCGACTTAGTTGGAATTCTGTTTAGAAGATAAGCTACAATCTCTAGGGCGTATCCCCAAAATAAGATAGGTAGGTCGGCAAAACTCATCATGGATCACACCATGTCTAACAATATGTGATTCCTCCTTTCGGATACACAATTGAGCTATGGTCTATAAGGAGGTGTCCAATGGGATAAAATCCCATGGACCTTTAAGAAATAGGTGAACTCTTTACTCAAGTATGTTGGGAAATCCAAGGGGGTGACATCTCATACGTAGTGGAAGAACAGAAAAATAAAAATCCTCAATTTCTATAAAAGGTTCCTCGTCGTGCGAAGATCGGTGTGTCAAAAATAAATTCACGAAAATTGCATGTGTAAAAAGAATAATACCTAAGGAGATCGTATATCCCTGAATCCCTATAGATCTGTAGGAGAGGATGAAGGAGGTCAAGCGTCCTCCTCTCTAGCGGTATCCACATGATAAGGACTACAATAATGCTCCTCTCTTAGGACAGGAGAATAGAAGGTGGCTACCAAGTGAACCCCCAGCCTATGGAGCTTTGGTTCCCTCCTATTTATAGAGGCCCCTTGTAAACCCTAATGGTCTTGCCTTATTGGGTATTGGATCTCTATCCAATTACCCAAACCTCTTGGATTAGTGGATCTCTACCTAATAATTTATTATTAACTCTTATTGGATCTCATCTTAGGATCCAATAATTAAGGGGCTTAACGGATATCCAATAAATTAGGGGCTCCGACGGATATCTATTATCCGAATATCTACTCATTGAAACACCTACCATATGTGTGTGACCCTCTAGGCCCAATATCGAGTTGGCCGTGAGTTATACTTATCAGAACTCCTTCTAACTCAGTGAATTATTATCTCTATAATAATTCACCTAACTTATCGATTGCAGACGTACTAGGCCGCTACGCCGTAGCCCCCAAATGATACAGGGGAATCCAATCCTTTGGACCTATCTATCCTTAGTTACCATGTATCTATAGTCCCTCATCCATCTAATATCCCAGAGACCCTATATCAGGCATGGTGCTATCAGGCCCATACGGTCTCTCTTCGAGTCTCGCTCTAGTTAGATTCTCTTGAAGAACTATTTCTCTCTCAATCCGAATAACCTTGGCCAAGGATTTGTTCGAGCAAGAATACATGGGATATTCCTCTCATTATACCGAGAGTGGATGATCCTCTATTGACATTCAATAGCCCTCGTAAGGTTGGCTACCACTCCCAATAACCGATTGTATTAGATCTGAAACTTCCAAACCTATAAGTCCGATATCAAATAGTGGAGTACTCATACAGGACATCTTTGATGTCTCAAGTCTAAGAACCAGATACACTATTGGGACTACAGAATCACTATCTGACGTGAGGTATCAATAACCATCCAGTATTCCATAAACGCACCTGTACTTTATCCTTAGTGTCTCCACATGAGTAGCTATGAGATCAGCTACCTCTATCATATAGATGGGTATACAGTATACTAGTCTATTCGGTTATCTCGATGTCCCTCTCAAGTAACCTATGAATGGGATTATTTAGGATCTATATTTAAAGGTGAATCGATCTCATTATCATGATCTTATCGCGATCCGATTCCCATTGCACAGATCCAAGGACATCACAATATATGCAACACGAAAGATAAAGTGATAAAATGCCTAATAATAATAAGCAAAAGAAAGAGTGCATATCAAGTCACAAGTGCTATCACCTATGTGATTGGCTTGCAGGGCACATATGACTAGCAATCTCCCACTTGACCTAAAGCCAATCACCTACGTGTCTAATCCCTATCAAACCTCTATGATACTCAAAGATAATCTGAGTCAATGGCTTTGTCAATGGATCTGCAATGTTATCTTCGGATGGAACTCTTTCCACTACTACATCTCTTTAGGCCATGATTTCTCTAATAAGTTGGAACGTCTTCAGAACACTTCTGATTAGACCTGGATTTTCTTATTTGAGTAATCATCCCGTAGTTATCGTAATATAAGGGAATCAGCTCCTCGCTGCTCGGGATAACTCCTAAATCTATGATGAACTTCTTCATCCAAACTCCCTCCTTTGCTGCCTCTACTGGAGCAATGTATTCCACCTCTGTGGTTGAGTCAACAGTAGTGTCTTACTTGGAACTTTTCCAGCATACTGCTCCTCCATTCAGGGTGAACACATACCCTGAATTAGGCTTACTATCATCGATATCGACTGGAAGCTTGAGTCCGTGTAGCCCTCAACCCTAAGGCTACAACCTCCATATACCAGTAAAAGATCCTTAGTCTTTCTCAAGTACTTAAGGTTGCATTTTACTACTTTCCAGTGCTCTAAGCCTGGATCTACCTGATAGCTGCTCGTGACATTCAGAGCATGCGCTATATCAAGCCTGGTATATAGCATAGCATACATGATAGATTCTATCACTGAGGCATATGGTATCCTATCCATATATGCCCTTTCTTTAGGAGTCTTTGGGGACATACTATTGGAAAGTGATATTTCATGTCTCATTAGTATGAAACATCTCTTGGAATTTTTCATGCCAAACCTTTTAACAATGGTATCTATATACCTGGATTGAGACAAGCCAAGCATCCTTTTGGATCTATCTCTATAGATCTATATCCCCAATACGCAGGATGCTTCCCCTAAGCCCTTCATGGAGAATTGACTAGATAGCCAAGTCTTTACTATGGAGAGCATTCCTACATCATTCTCAATGATTAGGATGCCATCCATATATAATACAAAAAAAGTGATAGCGCTCCCACTTACCTTCCTGTACACACAAGGCTCATCTTTGTTTTTAACGAAGTCATAAGATCTGATCGCATTATCAAATCTTATGTTCTAAATTCGGGAAGCTTGCTTCAGTCCATTGATGGACCTAAGCAAACTACACACCTTGTTTGGGTTATCCTTGGACACAAATCCCTCAAGTTATATCATATACACCTCCTCCTCGAGGTTACCATTAAGGAATGCGGTTTTGACGTCCATATGCCAGATCTCATAATCATAGTACAATAGCCAATAGAATTCAAATGGATTTTAGCATGGCTACGAGTGAGAAAGTTTTATCATAGTCAACACCTTGACTTTGACGATACCCCTTAGCCACAAGCCTTACCTTATAGGTCTCTACCTTTCTATTTACTCTGATCTTCTTCTTAAAGATCCACTTATAGCTAATGGGTACGATATCCTTAGTTGCATCAACTAGGTTCTAAACCTTGTTGGAGTATATGGAATTCATTTCTAAATTCATGGCTTCTTGTCATTTCCTAGAGTCTATGCTCATAATAGCCTCCTCGTAGGTCTAAAGATCAATACCCTTAACATCCTCTCTTTTGATATATCTCACATATCTCTTAGAAGGATGGGATACTCTACTGGACCTACGTAAAGTTGGAACTTGTGTGCTAGATACCTAAACAAACTCTGGCTATAGAATGGTGCTTGTGCCAGGTTCTCTAATCTCGCTCAACTCTATCACGCTCCCACTGTCTCCACCAAGAATGTGTTCCTTCTCAAGGAACACTGCTATCTTCACTACAAAGACCTTTTGATCCTCAGGTTGATAGAAATAATATCCACAAGTTTCCTTAGTGCATCCCATGAACTTGCACCATTTTGTCCTAGATTCCAACTTGTCGGGGTTGTGTTTCTTGACATAGGCAGGGTAGCCCCAAATCATAACAACCTTAAGATCGAGCTTCTTCCCATTCCATATCTCATATGGAGTAGACACTATTGACTTAGTTGAAATTCTATTCAGAAGGTAAGCTGCGATCTCTAGGACATATCCCCAGAATAAGATAGGTAGATCGACAAAACTCATCATAGAACATATCATATCTAACAGTATATGATTCTTCCTTTCTCATACACCATTAAGCTATGGTGTATAAGGAGGTATCCATTGGGATAAAATCCCATGGTCTTTGAGGAATTGGGTGAACTCTGTACTCAAGTACCCACCTCCTCGATCTGATCGAAGGGTTTTAATACTCTTTTCAGTCTGGTTCTTTACTTCATTCTTATATTTCCTGAATTTCTCAAAAGCTTTAGACTTGTACTTCATCAAGTACGCATATCCGTATCTTGAGAAATCATTAGTGAAAGTAATGAAGTAGGAGTAACCACCTATGACATGAGTCGACATAGGACCACATACATCACTATGCATAAATTTCAATAACTCAGTGGCTCTCTCTCCAGTTCTACTAAATGGAGAGTTGGTCATCTTTCTCCGAATGCAAGATTCGCAAGTCGCGTATGACTCATAGTTGAATGGATCTAGATATCCATTCTTCAACAACTTTTGAATCCTTCCCTCATGGATGTGACCTAGCCTACAATGCCATAGATATGCATTGTTCACCTATTCTCATTTCCTCCTAGACTCACTTACACTCATGATATGTGGAGCTGTATCTAGCATAAATAAACCATTATGCAATGTTCCTCTCGTGATGATCTCATCATCTAATGTTATTGACCAACCATTGTTCTCAAAAACTAATTTATATCCACTAACTGTCAAATATGAAATGAAAATAATATTTTTGATAATAGAAGGAACATAATAGCATGCATCTAATGCAATAATAGCTCTACCAAGCAGATGTAATGTGACCTTGCCAATAGCTATTACAGCAACCTTTGCTCCATTGCCCATCTTAAGGTCTATCTTGCCTCTCTTCAATCTCCTAGGTTCTGTCAGAACCTATAACGAATTACAGATATGATAAACACTCCTGGTATCCAATACCCAAGTGTTATTATAAGATTTTGACAAATGGAGATTGATAATGAATGTACCTGAAGCTTCTCCAAGCTTCTGTTTCGCCCTCTCTGCAAGGTACTCTTTGTGGTTCCTCTTCTAGTGCCCATCTTTACCATAGTAGAAGCATTGGCTTTTGTCCTTTGTTGGGTCTTTCTTGGTAACCTTTGCCTTACCCATTTTGCCCTTGCCCTTGCCCTTCTTAAGGGACTTCTCAGCCTTCCTTTTCTTTCTAGTCTCACTAACATAGAGAATTGGCTTCTTTTTCTTGATGGTCCTCTCTACTTCTCTCAACATATTGAGGAGCTCTAGGAGGGTCACCTCAAGCTTATTCATATTAAAATTTATTAAAAACTAAGAAAAAGAATCTGGTAGGGATTGAAGCACAAGATCCACACATAGGTTATCCTCTAGGACCATTCCTATACCTATGAGTTTCCCGATCTACTCAATCATCTTAAGGATATGGTTCTGAACCGGTGTCCCCTCAGTCATCCTGGCATGAAAAAGACTCTTTGATATCTCATATCGTTGAGTTCTTCCCTGTTCCTCAAATAGTTTACAGAGATGTAGGAGTATAGAATTAGCATCCATATTTTCATGTTGTTTTTGTAACTCAGTAGTCATAGAGGCCAACATATAACACTGAGCAAGAGTGGAATTATCTATATACTTTATATAACGAGTGATCTCATCCTTGCTTGCCTCCTCATCGGGCATAGGGATCATTGTATCAAGGACATATGTGATTTTCTCCGCCGTGAGAATAATTCTCAGATTGCAGAGCCAATCCCTATAATTTGGACTAGTGAAGCAGTTGGCATCAAGTATGCTATGTAAAGGATTTGAAAGCTACATTTTTTTGAAATTAAAGATGTAGCAGAAATAAATAATATACAGAATTTATAAAAATTAAACAGTTAAGATAAGGACTTCTATCTTAATGTACTCTCACTAATTTTTTGTGAGACATACAATACCCTCTGGTATGTGAATCGGAGACCCCCGGTGGATCTCTAGTGGGGATCGGGATCTAATCGGCGTCTTAACGTAACCTCGAGGGACTCGACCAATCACGTTAAGCCCATAAAGGTAGGCAACTATTGCCAATTATAACTTCTTGTGATTCTCGTCTTGTTCAGCCTCTGAACCACTATGGCCTCAAGGAACTCGAACAACCATGATGTTCAGTTAAGTCATCACCATCGTTACAAGATGAGTTTGATTCGAAGATATACTCTCGAGGGACTCAACCAATCATACCATGTCCTTAGGTTACCGGTGACATCTCTATGTCATAGATAAGATAGCGAATTACGATATAGGTGAGTCTCGAGGGACTCGACCAACTCAACCCATACCGGGAATCGATTCCTACCTATAACGATGGAAGGCCATGTGGGTCAATCTAATTGCCTTAAATTTACCAACTTAATATTATTGAGAGAGGAGATTTTTAATTTGGTCTCCTAACATAATGTATCACATACATACATATTTAATATATATATCTACATCGCATGCAAATATATATGCATATCTAGTAGGTGTATAATCAATCACACATCAAATGAGCAATCACACCAGATGATCATGGACCACATCCTAATGTGATCAGGCCTGAGCCAGTGGGCCCAATCACTCACATCAAAATCAATGTGTGCTTTGGTGCATCTCTATGCCTTGTGATCGTCCATCTCGCTTCGTCGGTTCTGTCGGCATCTCAATGCATCTTCATGCGTCGAATCGTCCATCTCAACCTCGTGAGTCCCGCTATCGCTTTCACGCTCTTGTTGTGCCTCCTCATATAATTATAATATAATTACAGGCATGCAGGCCCAACAATAAATAAGAAAAAATAGAGGCTCGTAGGCCCCAATAATAATAATTACATGACACATATTATATCACATGGTCCATGTTTATCTGTCCATATCATACATCACATGTATATGTTATTATATAGGACTACTAGATAAATAATAATAGTTAATTATTAATTAACTAATATTTTTCTAAAAATAAGGATATACAAGAAATTTTTTAAAATTCGAGGGGTATTTTGGTCATTCGACCACAGGGGATAAAACTAAATTTTCATAAATTCTAAGGGGCAAAACTATCTTTTACCCCAAAACCCTAACCTCTTCCTTCCCAATTGTGTTTGCGACCGTCGCCACTCTACTGACGACAGCCTTTGCACGGGGGGCGTGGCGGGGCACCGCCCATGCCCGCAAGCGCCACCGCAGCAGCTGGCGTTGCCTCCCTGCCCATGGGCTGCGGGGTCTACGGTGGTGGAGATGACAGTGGAATTTAGCAATGATTTTCTAAGTAATTGTTGGAATTACTTTGCGTGATTGTGGAGGGCTGGTGGATGGCTGTGGAAGGGCAGCGAGACGCCAAGAACGCTGCTCTGATACCAAGTGTTAGAACCCTCCGCAGATTCTAAGCTTGGCGTTGATCTCTATAGGGGATCGGCCTCCTTGGAACTCTATAGGGGTTCCTTCCTCCAAGTTGCTACTCAAAGGCTACTAAAAGATTGATCTCTTCATTGATTAAAAGAGGATGAATACATGGCTATTTATAGGGTTTCTAAGCCCCAACTCCTAATAGGACTCTTACTCAAGACTCCTACTTCTAACCAACTTCTAATTAGGACTCCTCTTGTAGGATTCCTAATTCTAATAGGACTTTTTCCCTAATAGGACTTCTACTTCTAATAGGACTCTTTTCCTAATATGACTTTTTTCCTAATAGGACTCCTACTTCTAATAGGACTCATACTTCTAATAGGACTCTTTTCCTAATAGAACTCCTACTTCTAATAGGACTCTTCTCTAATAGGACTCCTTTTCTAAGAAACAACCTAACCCTAACCTAGCCGACCTCTTCACCTCTTTAATAGGGGTCGGCTAGATAGGATTTACATGAATGCCCTTATCAATCAAACTAAATTAGGACTCTCATAGCTCGAGTTCTAACAGTAAGTAAATCAAAAGTACCCAAAAATAAGATACTGATACTATCATTACTCTAAATGGTATGAATATCAAACTACTAAAATAACATTACCTAGGCCATTCATGACATATCAAATAGTGCCATTGCCAATCTAGTAGGTATTGTAGCCTAGGCTAGGCTTCCAAACCTAATAAAGGGCCAAAATAGCTACCATCTTACAGTTTTGTTGGCTTAGTAAAGGCTCATTTTTAAGCCAATTGTAAGTCAATTATAGGCTAATTATTTAACTAAGACCCTAACCAATCCTTCAATTTGTTGATCGATCTTTTAACACATTAATTGATTCTCTAGTATGTCTATCATGTTAGGATCAAGAATGACACTAGTTTGTTGAACTAGTATAGAGGATAAAAAGAATGATTTAAATGTTTTCAAAAAACCTTCGTACGATGAAAATATTTTGTTCGACAAAAACCATTTCGTAAGACGTTTGATTTGAATAAGTTTGTAAGTAAATAGAGAGGAGGAGATTGGATAGTTGCAATGAAGTAGAATGTAGCAAAAGTAAAATACACACCAAGAAGAGAACACGCCAATTTTATAGTGGTTCGATCGTCTGACCTACATCCACTCTTGATATCTCCTCCGATGAGATCACCAGCTTCCACTATTGATCTTTCTTGAAGGGCAAAGATCAATCACCCCTTTACAGAACTTTTATAAGTGGCTCACTCTCCTTTTACAAACTTTTACACTTAGAAATGATCGAGGTGAACTCTCAAATTTTGCAAGCTATTTTACTATAGTTTCGGTTTAGTTTTTAGCACTTCTCTATGTAGAAATAGTTGAGAAGTAAGGGATATTTATAGGCCTCAATTGGCTTCAAAAATGGAGCCAATAAAGGTCCCATCCCAAGTTTTTGGGGTCCTGGCAGTACCACCGCCAGTTAACTCTGACACTAGGCGGTACCAGCACCCAGTCTGACGGTACTATTGCCAAATAGAGTGCTAGGTACTGGAACTAGATGGTACCACCACCCAATCCAGTGATACCACTACCTAGGCTTCTAGGATACTGAGCCTTGGGCGGTTCCACCACCCTAGTCTAGTGGTGTCATCGCCCAAACAAGGTTCAGCAACTTGTTTGGACCTTGAATCCAACCTAAACCTGTCCATTTACGAGCCTAGTTGGCTTCTAACAAGGTTAGTGGGATTACCTCCTAAATCTAACCTTAATTACATGCTAACTATGACATTTAAGACATATTCTAAACAAAATAAGTCTAGTAACTCTAGGTTTCTTCCAGTGAGCTTCCAACGAACTTCCAATGGACTTCCGACGAACTCTCGGCAATCTTCCAATGGACTCCCGGCAAGCTCCTAGACTTCACGACGATCTTCTTGGTGAGTTCCAACAAGCACTTTTGGCAAGCTCCGATCTTCTCGATGAGCTCCGATGAACTTTCAACGAACTTAGTATAGCGGATAAAATGAACGATTTAAATGATTTTGGAAAACATCATATGATGAAAATATTTTGTTCGACAAAAATCATTTTGGAAGACATTTGATTTGAATAAGTTTGCAAGTGAATAGAGAGGAGGAGATTGGATAGTTGCAATGAAGTAAAGTAGAATACAGCAAAAGTAAAATACGCACCAAGAAGAGAACATGCCAATTTTATAGTGGTTCGGTCGTCTGACCTACGTCCACTCCTAATATCTCCTCTAATAAGGTCACCGGCTTCCACTATTGATCTTTCTTGAAGGGCAAAGATCAATCACCCCTTTATAGAACTTTTACACGTGGCTCACTCTCCTTTTCTAAACTTTTCCACTAAGAAATGATCGAGGTGAACTCTCAACTTTTGTAAGCTATTTCACATAGTTTTGGTTCAGTTTTTAGCACTTCTCTATATAAAAAAAGCTGACAAGTAAGAGGTATTTATAGGCCTCAATTGGCTTCAAAAATGGAGCCAATAAAGATCTCATCCTAGGTTTTCAGGGTCCTGACGGTATCACCACCAGTTGACTCTAAAACTAGGCGGTACCACCACCTAATCTGGCAGTACTACTACCAAACAGAGTGCCAGGTACTGGAACTAGGTCGTACCACCACCTAGTCCAGTGATACCACTACTTAGGCTTCTGGGAGACTGAGCCTTGGGTAATTCTACCACCCTAGTCTAGTGATGTCATCGCCCAAACAGGGTTCAGTAACTTGTTTGGGCCTTGAATCTGGCCCAAACCTATCCATTTACAAGCCTAGTTTGCTCCTAATAGGTTTAGTGGGATTACCTCCCAAACCTAACCCTAATTATATGCTAACGATGACATTTAAGACATATTCTAAATAAAATAAGTTTGCTAACTCTAGGTTTCTTTGGTGAGCTTCCAATGAACTTCCGACGGACTTCCGACGAACTCTTTGTAATCTTCCAACAGACTCCCGGCAAGCTCCTAGACTTCACGATAATCTTCTTGGCGAGTTCCGACAAGCTCTTTTGGCAAGCTCTGATCTTCTCGGCGAGCTCCAGTGAACTTTCGATGAACTTCTCGGTGAACTTTCGATGAACACTTCGGCAAGCTCCCAACGAATTCTCGGCCAATTTCGATAATACTTCCAGTGAACTCTTAGACTCCCAATGAATCGATTGAACTTGACTCTGGCACTTAATTTTGCTTTATGCCTTTATCGCTATCGTAGTTAATCTTACATACTTTTCTTAATATATAGATTAGATCAAACAATTTATTAATTAATTTCATTATCAAAATTCGAGATTCAATAATCTCTTCCTTTTTGATGATGACAACCAATTGATGACGAAGTTATCCTTAACTCCCCCTATCTATATGTCATACTTGAGAAAAAGACACTTGAATTCAAAGCCTTTGAATTCAAGCACCAAATTGATAAGTTACATGCATTTAAACTTATCGACATGCACAACATGATACTAATCATAATTTTTCATCTCAAAATATGATACCATGTATTTATCACAATACAAAAATGATGTCAAAGCAAGACATTCATTTTCAAGTCCAATGATGATAGACAACCATCATTTCCAAGTATGATACAAATTTTAAATATGAAATTTGACAAGATTCAAATTTTAAGTTTGATACAAGAAGACAATACTAGTTATAGGTGCCCTACAAGCTAATCACGTGAGTGATGACACCTGTAACATGCTGCGTCAATCTCTTTGCTTATGATTATTGATATTTTCTCACATTATCTAGATATAATTGTGATGTCTTTGGATCTGTGTAATAGGAATTGGATCGTGATAAGATCACGATAATAAGATCGATTCACCTTTGAACATAAACCATAAATAATCCCGATCATAGGTTCTCGAGAGGGACATCGAGATAACCGGATAGACTGGTGTGCTATATATTCATCCATATGATGAAGGTGGCTGGTCTCATAGCTACTTGTGTGGGGACACTAAGGATACAATGTAGGTGCTCATTAGAGAATAAGTTTCATTAATTAATCCGCTTATAGAATGCTGGATGGTTATTGATACCTCATGTCAGACAGTGATTTCATAATCCTAATAGCGTATATTATCCTTAGACTTGAGACACCAAGGATGTCCTGTATGAGTACTACACTCTTTGATACCAGACTTATAGGTTTAGAAGTTTCAAATCTAGTACAGCCAGTTATTGGGAGTAGAAGGCAACCTTACGAGGGCTATTGAGTGTCAATAGAGGATCATCCACTGTCGGTATCATAAGAGAAATATCCCATGTATTTTTACTTAGGCAAATCCCTGGCCAAGGTCATTCAGATTGAGAAAGAAAGAGTTCTCTAAGAGAATCTGATTAGAGCGAGACTCGACTAGAAACCGTATAGGCCTGATAGCACCATGCCCGATATATGATCTTTGGGATATTAGATGGATGATGGACTATAGGTATATGGTAACTAAGAATAGATAAGTCCAAAGGATTAGATTTCCCTATATTGTTTGGGGACTACGGCGTAGAGGCCTAATGCGTTTACAATCGATGAGTTAAGTGAATTATTATAGAGATAATAATTCACAAAGTTAAAAGGAGTTCTAATAGGTATGACTCACGGCTAGCTCGATATTGGGCCCAGAGGGTCACACACATATGGTAGGTATTGCGAAGAGTAGAGGTTCAAATATGAGATATCCGCCGGAGCCTCTATCTTATTGGATATACAATAAGCCCTTGTATTATTAGATCCCATGGACGAGATCTCATAAGAGCTAGATTATTGGGTAGAAACCCACTAATTTAAGAGGCTTAGGTAATTGGATGGAGATCCAATACCCAATAGGGCAGGATCCATTAGGGTTTACAAGGGGCCTCTATAAATAGAAGGGAACCAAAGGTCTATAGGCTAGGGTTTTTTGTGGCTACCTCCTATTCTCCTCTCTCTAAAGAGGAGTATTTTCGCAGTCCTACCATGTGGATCACCACTAGAGAGGAGGACACTTGACCTCCTTCATCCTCCCCATAGATCTATATGAATTCATGGATATACAATCTCCCTAGGTACTATCTTTCTTACATATGTAGTTTTCGGATTCACGGATTTGTTTTTACGTACCGATCTTCGCACGACGATGGAACCTTTTGTGAAAATCTAGGATTTTATTTTTTGTTCTTCCGCTATGCATGTGATGTCACTCGTTGGATTTCCCAATAGATAATTCATCATTCAGAGCCATGATACCAATTGCAAGTAGGAAATTAAGCATGATAAGTTCGATATCAAATCAAAATGATAGACATTCATTATTTTGATACGATAATGAGCATGATTTTAAATATAAAACATTTTCAAGTATCCATGCTACATTTCAATAATTTGTGATGCATATGATGCATTTACAATACATGTGATACATTTTGATATATTTCAAGGATTTGTGATGCATTTGATGATACCAATCACATTTCAAGCATTCGCAATACATTCAAATATTTATGATACATACAATGCATTTTACACGTTTGCGATACAAAGCATATTTCAAGCATACATATCAATTTTTCATCAATTTGCCACTTTCTCCCCCTTTGTCATTACCAAAAAGGAAATGAGCAATTTTTTTGCGTAAGCAAATTTTACGCAAGCAAATGTAATGGGGTTCTTCTTAAAAGGGAAAAGGAGAAGGAAAAATCCATGATACTATCAAGAAGAATCGAGATATTAAAATTTCATGAATAATATAACAGAAAATAATCCATTCATGCTATTGAAAATTCATGACATAGAAAGAAAGAGATTCACAATAAGGGCTAATTCTGTATCAAATAAAATTCATGAAGTAGAGATCATTCAAGCTATAAAAAAAATCATGAAACTTCTTTTTATCAATAGCTCATGGCAAAAAAAAATATGAATAAAGAGAAAAGAGCTTGTGACATACAAGGAAAGCAATCCATTCAAGCTAATTGAGTTCATCAAGAGCTAAGTGTATCATTTCATGATGTAGAATCTGTGAATGTTCTTTTATGAAATAAAATCCATCAATGAAATCTGTGAATACTATTTCTATCGAATAGGATTTGTAAATGCTATTTCTATAAAATTCATTCAAAATAATTGCTAAAATTCACAAGTCAATAAAATTCATTTCTTATAAAAAATTCACAAGAGTGAAATTCGTGAAAGATACATTAGTCAATAAAATCTATGAGTGAGGGTTTTAAGAGCATCAAATGATAGAGCAAGGGTATTAAGAGTTGATAAAATAAATTTGATACCAAAATAAGAGGAAAATTGAAATGAAATAAATTCATGAAAGCTCCATTTATGAAAAATCGAGAAGATGATACCAAGATAGGAGGAAGATGATATGAAATCAAAAAAATCTGGAAAAGGTATAAAACAAACTCATGCATTCAGACAATTTAGCATGTCTAATTTCCTTCTAATGAAATCAAATTATTCTTCATTCAAGGGTTTCATAAAAATATTGACTAATTGATGTTTTGTATCAATAAACTCTAAGGTTACATTATAATTATTAACATAATCTTGTATAAAGTGATGCCTAATGTCAATATATTTAATTCTAGAGTGTTGAATGAGATTTTTTGTTAAACATATTACACTCGTATTATCACATTTTATAGTAATATTCTTTAAGTGAATTCCATAATCTTCTAATGTATTTTTCATCTATACAACTTGTGCACAACATGCACTTGCTGCTATGTATTCGGCTTCGGTTGTGGATAATGCAACCGAATTTTATTTCTTAGAAGACCAAGAGACAAGTGCGTGGCCCAAAAATTGACATGTTCTAGTTGTACTTTTTATATCTATTCTACATCCGACGAAATCAGCATCAGCATAAGCAACTAGTTTAAAGTTTTTGGATTTTAAATACCATAAACCTAGATTAGGGGTTCCTTTAAGATATCTAAGAATTCTTTTAATAACTTTAAAATGTGATAGTTTAGGATTAGATTAAAATCTAACATAAAGTCCTACACTAAACATGATGTCCAGTCTAGTTACGGTGAGGTATAATAAACTACCTATCATACACCTATAAGTTTTTTTATCAAAGCTTTCTTCACTTTCGTCCATGTCTAACTTAGTGGAGGTACTCATTGGCGTATTGATGGCCTTTGAACTATTCATATGAAACTGTTTTAGCAATTCTAATGCATATTTAGTTTAACTAAGAAAAATACCATCATTAAGTTGTTTGATTTGTAAGCCTAAAAAGAAAGTTAATTCACCCATTAAACTCATTTCAAACTCTTGGCTTATACTCTTGGCAAATAATTCGCATAAGGACTCATTTGTAGAACCAAAAATAATATCATTAACATAAATTTGAACAACAAGAAAATTATTTTTAAAATTTTTAATAAAAAATATAGTATTGACCTTGCCTTTAGAGAAATTTTTAATAAAAAAATATTTTGGATAAGAAAGGAGCTAAGTCTCTCATACCAAGCTCTTAGTGCTTGTTTTAATCCATAGAGAGCCTTATTTAACTAAAACACATGATTAGGAAAAAGAGAGTTCTCCAATCCAAGCAGTTGTTGAACATACACTTCTTTGGTAATAAAGCCATTTAAAAAAATACTTTTTACATCCATTTGAAATAACTTAAAATTATTACTACTAATATAGATAAGGAGCATCCTTATGGCTTCTAATCTTGCCACAAGAGCGAAGGTTTTCTCATAATTGATACCTTTTTCTTAGTTGAAATCTTTGGCCACTAATCTAGCCTTGTTTCTAACCATGATATCAAATTTATCTTTTTTATTTCTAAATACTCATTTAGTACTAATAACTAAATTATCACTAGGTCTAGGAATTAGCTTCTATACCTCATTTCTCTCAACTTGATTCAACTCCTCTTGCATTGCGATAACCCATGAATCATCTTTCAAAGCCTCGTTATACATTTAGGTTCAATTTAAGAAAGAAAAGCAACATTGGCACAAAAATTTTTAAAAATAAACGAGTTTAAATACCTTTTGATGTGTCTCTTATGATTAGCACCTTATAATAAGCATCTACATACTTCCACTCCTTAGGTAAGGATGTTTTGGAAGAAGATGCATCCAAGTTGCTAGTGGGAGGAGAGGTTTCATTCAAATTCAAAGCATCAAAATCAAGATCATCATCAAAATTGATTTTCTTAAATTTAAAAAATTCATTAAAGATAACATGAATAGATTCTTCTATAACCAAAGTTCTTTTACTAAAGACAAGAAAGACTTTTGAAATAGAAGAATAACTAAAAAAAATGCCTTCATCAGATTTTGCATCAAACTTTTCTAATGCATCTTTTTAATTCAAGATAAAATATTTACAACCAAAAATTTTAAAAAATGAAACGTTGGATTTTTTGTTATTCCATAATTCATAAGAAGTTTTGGAAAGTAATAGTCTTACTAGAACCATATTCATGACATAGCATATCATATTAATGGCTTCAGCCCAAAAATATTTGAATAGGCTATATTCGTTCAACATGGTTCTTGCCATTTCTTGTAAACTCCTATTCTTTCTTTCTGCTACTCCATTTTGTTGAGAATTTCTTGGAGTAAAGAAGTTATGGTTGTATCCATTAGATTCATAAAAGTTTTGAAAATTATGATTTTGAAATTCACCACCGTGATCACTCCGAATCAATGAAATCATAAAGCCTTTTTCATTTTGAACAAGTTTATAAAACTTTGAAAAACACTTAAAGTAATCATTTTTGTGTGCCAAGAAGTATGTCCAAGTGTATCTACTATAATCGTCTACAATTACAAAGGCGTACTTACTTCCTTCTAGGCTTGTTGTATTAGTTGGTCCAAATAAATCCATATAAATTAATTGCAATGATCTAGAGGTGCTTATTTGATTCTTTGATTTGAAACTACCTTTTATTTGTTTTCCTAATTGACATGCATCACACACTATCTTTAACAAACTTAATGTTAGGAATATCTCTTACAAGTTCTCTAGATTTGAGAGATTAGTTTCATATTAACATGACCTAATCTCCTATGCCAAAGCTATCCATCGTCGTTTAAAACCCAAAAACACATTTCATTACAAAGATCATCAATGTCAATAGTGTATACATTATTTTATTTTAGGACAATCATAGATGTGTTTTTGTATGCTTTTTTAATAATGCAAGCATTGGATTCAAATCTTATGATGTATCCTTTATCACATAATTGACTAATACTCAAAAGATTATACTTTAAGTCATCTTCCAATAACATATCTTTAATTAAAAAAAATTTGATTTGTTACCATGGCTCCATTGTCAATGATTTTACCCTTACTATTGTCTCCGAAGGTGATATACCCTTCGTCTTCACTAGTAAGCTTAGAGAATTTAGTTGGATCTTGGGTCATGTGCCTTGAGTATCTACTATCAAGGTACCATCTCTTGCTCCTATCTTGTGATAGTAAACATTTCTACAAAAAAGGGTGATTTTTAGATGCCCATTTCACCTTGGGTGCCTCAAAAATCAATCTACTCATCTTATCATTTTGCATAGAGTTCTTTATGGTTCCTTTATGAACCCAAATTAATTTATGTAGACTACATCTCTTAAATGGACATTTATGAGTAAAATGTCTGAATTTGCAACAAAAGTTGCATTTGGTGTGGGGTGATATATGAAAGGTAGGGCCACAAAGGTGATTGGATTTCGGTGAGAGCCACTCACAAATCCAGTCCCACCTCTTCTATGAATGTGACCCTTATTGACAAAGATCATGTTAAAGGACTTGCTACCAACCTTAAACTTTTCTAGAGTTTCTTTGAGTAGCAAGTTTTCCTTCTCAAATGCCTCTAAGTGTTCACACTTAGTGCATGGAGGCAATGAAAGAGTGTCATGCTTAAGTTTTTCAAATTCATTATGTAAAAGGGCATGCTCTTTTTTTTTAATGAATTATGCTTTTTGCTAATTAATCAATATTCATCGAATAAATCATGAAAAGCACTCAAAAGTTTATTGAAAGGTAAATTTGCATTTAATGAACTACTTACCTCTTCGTCAATTGCCATTAGTGCATAGTTAATGATCTCCTTTTTACATCGTTCTTCGTCTTCAGAGGAGCTCAAATCATCCCATGTTGCTTTAAGCACATTCTTCTTCTTTGGTTGTTTCTTTTTCACTTGGGGACATTCGTTTTTGAAATGTCCCGGCTTCTTGCATTCGTAGCATATGACTTGTTCTTTTTTGAGTTCAAGTTTATTTTTAGAGTCATTTTTGGTTTTGTTTCTTCTTATGAATTTTTTGAACTTTCTTGTTAAGAGTGTCAAGTCATCATTAATGTCCTCATCACTTGAACTTGTTGAATCTCAGATTTTGATGATAAAGTCAATTGATGGGTTATTTGATCTAATCCATATTATTGAGATAAGTGTGCAAGATTAACTACGATAGCTTGAAGACATAAAGCAAATTACTGGAGTCAAGTTGTTGGGAGTTCGAGAGTCCACCGGAAGTCCGAAGGATTATCGGAAGTGCTGCCGGAACCAACCAAGAAAGAAACGGGGACTTGCCGAAGGTTTCAGAGGTTCACCGGAAAGATCGTCGGAGGCTCATGGAGCTCACCGAGAAGGTTCAAAAGCTTACAATAGACTTGTCAAACTTGGCATAGAGTCTGAGATCCTGTTGGGCATTCGCTGAAAGAAATCTGAGGGAGTGTCGGAAGTCCACTAGAAGTTCGTCGGAAAGCTCACCAAAAGAAGACCTGACATTGTCGGTTTAAAATTGCTTAGAATTATGTTTCAATTTTGTAGTTAGCACATAATTAGGGTAAGGATTATGTAATAATCCTATTTAACCTTGGTAGGGGCCAATTAAGCCTTATTTGGGCTGATTTAGGCTGAAGTTAGGGTCCATTCAGCCTTGCTGGAATAGTCTGGCGGTGGCACTACCCCAAGTGCTAGTCATATGTGCCCTGCAAACCAATCACATGAATGATGGCACTTGTGACTTGATATGCACTCTTTCTCTTTGCTTATTATTAGGCATTTTATCACTTTATCTTACGTATTACATATATTATGATGTCATTGAATCTGTGCAATGGGAATCAGATTATGACGAGATCACGATAATGAGACCAATTCACCTTTAAACACAGACCCTAAATAATCTTGGTCATAGGTTACTCGAGAGGGACATCGAGATAACCGGATAGACTGGTGTGTTGTATACCCGTCCATATAATGGAGGTGGCTAGTCTCATAGCTACCCGTGTGGGGACACTAAGGGTACAGTGCAGGTGCTCATTGGGGAATGAGTACACTGATTGATCCGCCTATGGAATGCTGGATGGTTATTAATACCTCACGTCAGACAGTGATTCCGTAGTCCCAGTAGTATATCTGGTCCTTAGACATGAGACACCAAGGATGTCCTGTATGAGTACTCCACTCTTTGATACCGGACTTATAGGTTTGGAAAGTTCCAGATCTAGTACATCTGATTATTGGGAGTGGTAGCCAACCTTATGAGTGCTATTGAGTATCAATAGAGGATCATCTGCTCTCGGTATCATGAGAGGAATATCCCATGTATTTTTGCTCGAACAAATCCTTGGCCAAGGTTATTCGGATTGAGAGAGAGAGTTCTCCGGGAGAATCCGACAAGAGCAAGACTCAAGAAGAGACCGTATGGGCCTAACAACACCATACCCGATATAGGGTCTCTAAGATATTAGTTGGATGAGGGACTATAGATAAATGGTAACTAAGGACAGATAGGTCCAAAGGATTGGATTCTCCTGTATTGTCTGAGGGCTACGGCATAGTGGCCTAGTACATCCGTAGTCGATGAGTTGGGTGAATTATTATAAAGATAATAATTCACTAAATCAGAAGGAATTCTAACAAGTATGACTCACGGCTAGCTCGATATTGGGCCTAGAGGGTCACACATATATGGTAGGTGTTACGACGAGTAGAGGTTCGGATATAAGATATCCGCTAGAGCCCCTATCTTATTGGATATCCATTAAGCCCCTGAATTATTGGATCCTAAGATGAGATCTAATAATTACTAATAAGAGATTATTAGGTATAGATCCACTAATCCAAGAGGCTTAGGTAATTGGATGGAGATCCAATACCTAACAGGGCAAGATCCATTAGGGTCTACAAGGGGCCTCTATAAATAAGAAGGAACCAAAGCTCTATAGACTGGGGGGTTCTTTTGGTAGCCATCTCATGTTCTCCTCTCCCTAGAGAGATGCATCGTCATAGTCTTTGCCATGTGGATACCGCTAGAGAGGAGGTCGCTTGACCTCCTTCATCCTTCCTACAGATCTATAGGGATTTAGGGATATACGATCTCCTTAGGTACTTTCTTTTACACATGTAGTTTTCGTAGATTTGTTTTTGATGCACCGATCTTCGCACGATGACGGAACCTTTCTACGGGAAATATGTGGTTTTGTTTTTTATTCTTCCGCTATGCATGAGATGTCGCCCCTATGGATTTCCCAACACCGGGAATAACTTCCCAAGTGTTCTGGGTAGTGATATCACCCTAGGTCAACAGTGGTACCACCAACTTTAATACCTTGTAGGTGGTGGTACTGCCCAGGTCAGCGGTAGTACCACTAGCGGTTATTACCTACCAGCGGTGGTACCACCTGGTAGGCGATGGTACCAGCAGACCACAAAGCCCAAGGACTCTGTCAGGCGGTGGTATCGCTAGTACCTGGTAAACCCGAGATGGGACTCTTTTTGGCTCCATTTTTGAAAGCCAATTGAGTCTATAAATACCCCTCTTTTCTTAGCTAAGAAAGCACCTTTTGAGAAGTTGAAACCTAAGTCAAAGCTATAGCAAAGTCTTATTTCAATAACTTAAGTGTTCACCTCCCACTTTCTTTATGAAAAATCTGTAAGAGAATGAACCACTTGTAAAAGTCTGTAAGAGGGGTATTTGGTCCTTCCCCTTTAAGAGATTTGATAGTGGAAGTTGGGAGCCTCATTGGAGGAGGCTTCGGAAGTGGACGTAGGTCTTTCGACCAAACCACTATACATCATTGCGTACTTTGGTTGAGTTTTTAAATATTCTGCATCTTATCTTTACTTAGCTGCAAATAGCTCAGTTTTCTTCTCCCTACTCTCAATTACATTCACTTGAACTATTTTAGCTAAATCCTTTTTTCGTCAGATCAAAATTTTTATACGAAACAACTATCTCCGAAATGGGTTTCAAGTTTACAAGTTTTAATCTGCTACACTAATTCACCCCCCCCCCTCTCTTAGTGCTGCTCAGATCCTAATAGAACTTTCTTTCAAGTGGTCTTTATGAGTTCTTAGTGTCATATCCTTCTTATTTTTTGGAATATTGTTCTCAAGCTCTTCATGAGCATTGCAAGTCATCTCATAGGTCATTAAAGACCCGATCAGTTCTTCGAGTGGGAAATTATTCAAATCCTTGGCCTCTTGAATGACCGTTACTTTAGGGTTCCAACTCTTTAGAAGGGATCTTAATATTTTATTTATAAGTTTAAAGTTAGAAAATTTTTTACCAAGAGCTTTTAGACCATTAACGACATCCGTAAACCGGGTGCACATATCTCCAATGGTCTCACTTGGTTTCATCCGAAACAACTCATAACTATAAACTAAAAGAATTATTTTTGACTCCTTTACTCTATTAGTGCCTTCATATGTGATTTCGAGTATGTACCAAATATCAAAAGCTATTTCACAAATTGAAACACGATTAAATTCATTCTTATATAAAGTGTAAAACAAGGCATTCATAGCCTTGTCATTTAAAGAGAAAGTCTTCTTCTCCAACTCATTTCAATCATTCATTGGAAGAGAAGACTTTTGAAAGCCATTTTCAACAAAGTTCCATAATTCAAAATCCATTGAAATCAAATAGATTCTCATCCGAGTTTTCCAACAGATGTAATCCAACCTATTGAACATGGGTGGACATGAGATTAAAGTGACCCTCTTGGTTGCCGTAAAATGCCATCTCTCTTGGGTTTCAAACCAAAATGAGAGTGACCTTGCTCTGATACCAATTATTAGGATCAAGAACGGCACTAAGAGGGGGGGTTGTGAATTAGTGCAGCGGATAAAACGAATGATTTAAATAATTTCGAAAAACTTCATACGATGAAAATATTTTGTTCGATGAAAATCATTTTGGAAAGACATTTGATTCGAATAAGTTTATAAGTGAATAGAGAGGAGGAGATTGGATAATTGCAATGAAGTAAAGTAGAATGCAACAAAAGTAAAATACGCACCAAGAAGAGAACGTGCCAATTTTATAGTGGTTCAGTCGTCCGACCTACGTCCACTCCCGATACCTTCTCCGATGAGGTTACTGGCTTTCACTATTGATCTTTCTTGAAGGACACAGATCAATCACCCATTTACAGAACTTTTACAAGTGGCTCACTCTCCTTTTATAAACTTTTACACTAAAAAACAATAGAGGTGAACTCTCAACTTTTGCAAGCTATTTTACTATAGTTTCAGGTCAATTTTTAGCACTTCTCTATGTAGAAATAGCAAAGAAGTAAGGGGTATATATAGGTCTTAATTGGCTTCAAAAATAAAATCAAAAAAGGTCCCATCTTGGGTTTCTAGGGTCTTGGTGGTACCACTGCCAGTTCTGGTGGTACCACCACTAGTTGACTCTAATACTAGGCAGTGCCATCGCCTAATCTAATAGTACTACCGCCAAAAAGAGTGCTAGGTACTAAAACTGGGTGGTACCACCACCTAATCTGGTGGTACCACCGCCTAGTAGTTAATAACTATCTAGCGGTACCATCGCTCAAGCTTCTTGTCACAAATGGTCGTCGCACACACGCAGCAACTTCGTTCAACGTGTTGAATCTCGAATTTTGATGATGAAATCAATTGATAAAATATTTATGCTAATCTATATTGTTAAGATAAGTGTGCAGGATTAACTACGATGGGTTAGAAATATAAAGCGATTTGCCGAGGTCAAGTCCGTCGGGTGTTCAAGAGTTTATCGGAAGTCCGAAGGATCGTCGGAAGTGTTGCCAGAACCAACCGAGATCGAATCAGGGACTTACCAAAGTTTTCGAAAGTTCGCTGCAAAGATCATCGAAGGTTCACGGAGTTTGCCGAAAAGGTTCAGAAGCTTACCGAAGACTCGTTGACTCGCCATATAAATCCGGGAGCATGTTGGGAATCTGTCGGAAGAAATCTTAGGGAAGTATCGGAAGACCGACGGAATCTCATCGTAAAGCTCACCGGAATAAGACTTGAAGAAAGACGGTTCAAATCACTATTAATTATATTTCAATTTCATAGTTAGCACGTAATTAGGGCAAGGATTTCAAATTAATCCTGCTCAAATCTAGTAGGGGCCAATCGGGCTCTTACTGGGCCAATTTAGGCCTAAAACAAGGCCCATTCAAGCATTCTTTGAATGGGCCGAGGCAAATGAAACTACTGTGCTGTGCAAAGTGGAACTACGCCGATAGCCGAGTGTTTGGCGGTGCTACCGCCCAAAGCACATGTGTGCAGCGGCGATAGTACCGCTCGCCTTGGGCGATGGTATCGCTTGCAATCGTCGATCCGACGCCCGACAAAGCGGTAGCACCACCTCTGACAGGCGGTGGCACCGCCGACATCGGGAAACTCAAAGAGATTTCAAATTTTGAGCTCAAATTTGAATCCTCTTTGAATCTATAAATACCCCCCCTTTCTCAACTGAAAGGACACCCTTTTGAGAGTTAGAAATTGAGCTAAAGTCTTGCAAAATTCTTATTTTCAATAGCTAGTGTTCACCTCCTTCTTTCTCTTTGGAAAATCTATAAGAGTGTGAACTTCTTGTAAAAGGGTTGTAAGAGGGGTGTTTGGTCCTTCCCCTTCAAAAGGATTTGCTAGTGGAAGTTGGGAGCCTCATCGGAGAAGGCATCAGAAGTGGATGTAGGTCACTTTGACCGAACCACTATACATCGTGGCGTTCTTGAATGTGAGTGTTTAAATTTCTGTTTCATCTTTTTACTTGGCTGCAAACCATTCAGTTTTTCTTTACCTTTACTCAAGCAACTTCAACCAAGTCATCTTTCGTCGGATTGAAGTTTTTATACGAACTAACCATTTTACCGAAATCGGTTTCAAACTTACGTTTTAATCCGCTGCACTAATTCACCCCCTCTTAGTGATTGTCTAATCCTAACAATTGGTATCAGAGCAGGTTCCCTCTCATATTTGGTCTAAAACCCAAGAGATATGGCCTATTCTGGTATGTAAGAAGGTTATTCCATTACACGTCCGCCTATGTTTAATGGGTCGGATTATACGTATTGGAAGACCCGTATGAGGATCTTTCTTATTTCTATGGATTTTGAGCTTTGAAATATCATTGAGAATGGTTTTCAAAAATCTTCTCTTCCGATGAGCAATTGGAATGAATCGGACAAGAAGGTTTTTACTTTAAACGCAAAGGCTATGAATGCCTTGTTTTGTGCACTAGACAAAAACAAATTTAATCATGTATCAATTTGTGAATCGGCCTTTGATATTTGGCGTACTCTTGAGATCACTCATGAAGGCACTAGCCAAGTGAAAGAGTCCAAAATCAATATTCTTGTGCATTCTTATGAACTTTTCTGAATAAAACCGAGTGAGTCCATTGGAGACATGTACACCCGCCTAACGGATGTCATCAATGGACTTAAGGCACTTGGTAAAGGTTTTTCTAACTTTGAACTTGTAACTAAGATTTTAAGATCCCTTCCAAAGAGTTGGGATCCAAAAGTTATGACCATTGAAGAGGCCAAGGACCTTAAGACTTTTCCTCTTGAAGAACTTATTGGGTCTCTAATGACCTACGAAATGACGTGCCATGCTCATGAAGAGCTCGAGAACCCCCTTCCAAAGAATAGAAAGGATATAGCACTAAGAACATAAGAACACTTAAAAGGAACATCAAGTGATGAGGACAGTGATAATGACATTACACTTTTAACTCGAAAATTCAAAAAGTTCATAAGAAAGAACAAATTTAAAAATGACACAAAAAATAAACCTAAACATAAAAAGGACCAAGTTATTTTCTACGAGTGCAAGAAGCCGGGGCACTTCAAATATGAATGCCCCCAAGATAAGAAGAAGCAACCCAAGAAGAAGAAAGCATTGAAGGCTACATGGGATGATTCAAGTGACTCCGAGGTTTAAGAAGCAAGCAACAAAGAGAAGGCTAACTTCGCGCTAATGGCCTTAAGAGAAGAGGTTAGTGAGTTATTTAATGAAGAATTATCTTTTGATGAACTTTCTATCACTTTTCATGAGTTATTTGATGAATATAGAACTATTAGCGAGAAGTTTAATTTACTAAAGAAAGAGCATGCTTTATTGTAAAATAAGTTCAATGGTCTCCAAACTCCTTATCTACCCCATGCTCTAAGTGTGAACACTTAGAAGTAATAAAAAATAAGAATTTGCTACACAAAGAGACCCTAAACAAGTTTAAGGTTTGTAGCAAGGGCTTAGACATGATCCTTGCTAACAAGGGTCACGTCGGAAATAGAAGTGGAATCGGATTTGTGAGTGGATCTCACCAAAATCTCATCACCTTCATTAAAGGACCCACATTGCATGTATCACCCTATTTGAAATGTAATTTTTGTGGTAAAACTAGACATGTTTATAAATGTCCATTCAAGAAAATTAGTCCACAAAAATTAATATGGGTTCCTAAAAGAACCATAAACAATTCAATGTTGAATTACAAATTAAATAGATCAATTTGTAAGGCACCCAAAATCAAATGAGTACCTAAAAACTATCCTCTTTTGTAGACAAACTCACAAGCTAGGAGCAAGAAATGGTATCTTGATAGTGGATGCTCAAGGCATATGACCGGAGATCCATCTCATTTCTCTATGCTCACTAGCAAAGAAGAAGGGTATGTCACCTTCGGAGACAACAACAAGGGTAAAATCATTGGCAAGGGAACCATAGGTAATAAATCAAGTTTTTCAATTGATGATGTGTTGCTAGTTGATGGTTTAAAATATAATCTTTTAAGCATTAGTCAATTATGTGATAAAAGTTATGTTGTTAGATTTGAATCTAATGTTTGCATCATTGAAAAACCAAACAATGACATATCCATGATTGCTTTAAAACAAAATAATGTCTACACCATAAATATTGATGAATTAAGTAATGAAATATGTTTTTCAGTTTTGAATGATGATGCTTGGCTTTGGCATAGGAGATTAGGCCATGCAAGCATGAAACTAATATCTAAGATTTCATCTAAAGAGTTAGTACGAGGAATTCTCAATATGAAGTTTATCAAGGACAAAATATGTGATGCGTATCAACTAGAAAAATAAATAAAAACTAGCTTCAAACCAAAAAATCAAATTAGCACCACTAGACCATTGAAATTGATCCATTTGGACTTATTTGGACCAATTGATATAACAAGCTTAGGAGGTAGCAAATATGCCTTCGTAATTGTGGATGACTATAGTAGATACACTTGGACCTATTTCTTGACTCACAAAAGTGATTGTTTCAAATGTTTCTCAAAATTTTGTAAACTTACTCAAAATGAAAAAGGTTTCATGATTTCATCAATTCGGAGTGATCATGGTGGTGAATTTCAAAACCATGACTTCCAAAATTTTTGTGAGATCAACAGATATAACCATAATTTCTCTACTCCAAGGAATCCTCAACAAAATGGAATAGTGGAAAGGAAAAATAGAAATTTGCAAGAAATGACTAGAACATAATTTATCAAAATATAATTTACCAAATATTTTTGGGCCGAAGCTGTGAACACGGCTTGCTATGTTATGAATAGAGTTCTAGTAAGACCATCCCTATTTAAGACTCCATATGAATTATGGAATAATAAAAAACTCAATGTCTCTTACTTTAAAGTTTTCGGTTGCAAATGCTTTATTTTAAATGAAAAGGATGCCTTAGGAAAATTCGATGCTAAATCCGATGAAGGCATCTTTCTTGGTTACTCTTCTATTTCTAAAGCTTTTTGGGTTTTCAACAAAAGAACTTTAGTTATAGAAGAATCTATTCATGTGGTTTTTAATAAATTTTTTGAATCAATTAATGATGATCTTGGTTTTAATGATTTGAATTTCAACGAACCCTCTCCTCAAAATGATAACTTGGATGCATCTTCTTCCCAAATTTCCTTACCCAAGGAATGGAAGTATGTAGATGCCCATCCCAAGGAGTTAATTATAAGAGATACATCTAAAGGGGTTCAAACTCGTCTTTCATTTAAGAATTTTTGTGCCCATGCTGCTTTTCTTTCTCAAGTTGAACCAAAATACATTGATGATGCCTCAAAAGATGATTCTTGGGTCATCGCAATGCAAGAAGAGTTAAATCAATTTGAGAGGAATAAGGTATGGAAGCTTGTTCCTAGACCTAATGACCATTTGGTTATTGATACTAAATGGGTCTTTAGAAACAAGCAAGATGAATATAGTATTGTGGTTAGAAACAAGGCTAGATTAGTGGCCAAAGGTTTCAACCAAGAAGAAGGTATTGATTATGAAGAGACCTTCGCTCCTGTGACAAGATTAGAAGCCATCATGATGCTCCTTGCCTATGCAAGTAATAATGATTTTAAACTATTTCAAATGGATATCAAAAGTGCTTTTTTAAATGGCTTTGTTTTCGAAGAAGTATATGTTGAACAACCACCCGGATTCAAAAATTCTCTTCTTTCTAATCATGTGTTTAAATTAACTAAGGCTCTCTATAGACTAAAACAAGCCCCTAGGGCTTGGTATGAGAGGCTTAGTTCCTTCTTAATTTCAAATAATTTTACTAAAGGCAAGGTTGATACTACATTATTTATTAAATATTTTGAAAATAATTTTCTTATTGTTCAAATTTATGTTGATGATATTATTTTTGGTTCTTCGAATGAATCACTATGTGAATCTTTTGCCAAGTGTATGAGTCATGAATTTGAGATGAGTTTAATGGGAGAATTAACCTTCTTTCTAGGATTACAAATTAAACAACTTAGTAATGGCATATTCCTTAATCAATTCAAATATATATTAGAATTGTTAAAACGATTTAATATGGATGGTTCAAAAGCCATCAACACTCCCATGAGTACTTCCACCAAGTTAGACTTGGATGAAAGTGGAGAAAATTTTGATCAAAAGATATATAGGGGGATGATAGGTAGCTTGCTCTATCTTACCGCAACTAGACCAGATATCATGTTTTGCGTAGGACTTTGTGCGAGATTTCAAGCTAATCCTAAGTTGTCTCACCTTAAAGCCGTTAAAAGAATTCTTAGATATCTTAAAGGTACTCCTAATCTAGGATTATGGTATCCAAAATCTGATAACTTTGATTTAAAAGCCTATGCAAATGCGGATTTTGGTGGATGTAGAATAGATAGAAAGAGCACATCCGGAACATGCTAATTTTTAGGACATGCACTTGTTTCTTGGATGTCCAAGAAACAAAATTCGGTTGCACTATTTACAGCGGAAGCCGAATACATAGCCGCAAGTGCATGTTGTGCTCAAGTCATTTGAATGAAAAATACACTAGAAGATTATGAAATTTATTTAAATAACATTCCCATAAAATATGATAATACAAGTGCTATTTGTCTAACCAAAAATCCTATTCAACACTCTAGAACTAAGCATATTGATATAAGACATCACTTTATACGAGATCATGTTAACAATAATGAGTTTACTCTTGAATTTATTGATACAAAACATCAATTAGTGGACATCTTTACGAAACCTTTAAATGAAGAACAATTTAACTTCATTAGGAGGAAAATAGGCATGTTATATTGTCCTTGTGAATGAGCAGCATTATATATATTTTCTTTCGGATTTTACGAAAACTCGGCTCTTACGGATTTGCCTCCCTCATTTTAATTCTATATCTCAAAAAGTGATCTATGATTACATCTCATCTCATTTCAACACATGAAAACAAATTTAAAAAAAAATTTGGTGCCAGTGGTAGCACCGCCAGAGCTGGCGGTAGTACCGCCTGGGTACTCGGCTCCCAGGTGGTAGCACCGCCTGGTTGGTGGTAGTACCGCCCGAATACCCCCATATTTAAGGGGGTGTTAGGGTCAGCGGTAGAACCGACCGAAACCCTCCAAATCTCAGCCCTCTTCCTCCTCAACTCCTACAAATCTCTCCTCTCCATTTCCTCTTCCTCCAAAAGGGCTAACAAAGGATTTTTCTTGATTCAAGCTCCTCACCTCCCTAGGAAACTCAAAGAAGGTAAAATCTATAATTTTCTCTTCTCTTCACATTTGCTTGTCTTTTCCTTATTGTTTCCTTTTGCTCCTTCATCATGAATAGATATGGCTCCTAAGAAATCATCAAGAGGCAAAGGGAAAAGGTTAGAAGGAGATTCATTTGACCCAATCCTTTTTAGATCTAATGAGGTAGCCTTAAGGTACCCAAATTTTGATTCTAAAATAATACATAAGGGAAAACATGTTGATCTAGGTGAACTAGGAAATCTAGAACCCATTAGATGGTTTATCGATCTAAATATTTTACCTATCTTACAAATTAATGAACCAATCTACCCTAGGTTGGTTAAGCTATTTTATGCTAACATGAGTATTGAAGATGATGTGTTAACTACCTATATTTTGGGAACCACAATTCAGATTTCGGATCATACTATTTGTGAACTAATTGGAATTGAAGAAAAGAGTAGAGGATGTTATTTCAAAGGGCAATGGGATATGGATGCAATAGGAGCAACCCACTCCGAAGCCTTAGAGACGATATTTGCAAATCCGACCTAGGAATCATTCCTAAAGCTGTGAACACTTATTACCTTTTAACTCAAAATTACTTCATCACATCATCTTAAGCATTCTTCTTCTGAAACAGTTTCACCTTGATGAGATTAGTATGTTAGAATTAAGTACCATGTATTGGATCATGACTCGATAAAATAACTGCTTTGGATACTTGATTAGACAACACATGATGGAAATCTTCTCTAGAGACTTAATGTTATCATATGGCGGGTTGATCACTAGATTAATAATTACCCATGATATTTGTATGTCACCCGATGAGGAGATAATGCAGGTTGATAGATATAACACAATAAACAGAAGTCTCCTAAAGCGACTTAGATGCACCTTTAGAGATGGCCTATGGATTAGGCAACCTAGAAGGATTGATCTAGTACCCCCACTAGTAGAACGACCTGAGACACCGATTTTTAGGGGAAGTGAATCTCCTCCGCCTAGTCCCGTTGATCCAGCACCATCTGAGCCAGCTCCTGCTCCATCTACTGAAGATCCAATCATGCTTGCTTTAAATCAAATCACATCACAACAAACTCAAATCAACATACAGCAAGTTGAAATTTTGAAAGAAGTGCAACAGATGAATCGTAAAATAGATCACTTGTACAGGCATTTTGGAGTTCCCCCTCCGGAATAGCTATTGTTTTTTAAACACTTGTACTGTTATGCTTATGACTACTATAGATGATGTTGTATTATGTTACTTTTATGATGCTTACTTTCATGTTGGATGATGTTGGATGATGTTGTATGCTTACTTTCACTTGTATGATGCTTACTTTCATGTTGGATGATGTTGTATGATGTTGTATGTTGTTTTTTAAACACTTATCCTATATGATGTTGTATGAATGAATTTTTTTATTTCGATCGTAATTTTTGGATGAGACTTTCATATTACTTTATGACTTAATATCTTCCTCGAATGATTTCATGCTTCCTTCATGGCTCAATAATTGATCGAATTTAGTAATCTCCCTCTCTTGGCTTGATAAATGAGAATTTTTTCTTCGAAGTAATGAATGATTTCTCCACCTCCATTATTTTTGTTAATGACAAAGGGGGAGCAAAATGTAAATTGCTATGATGGAGTAATTGTTGCTATGATGGAGTAAATGCTTAAAGTGAAATCAATCGTATCGCATCACAAATGCTCAAAATATATACATCTTCTTGATAAGCGATTTCTTCATTTGATATCATGCCTTGATATTGAAACACTCTTTTGGATATCACTTGATCTTTGTCATATTTGAATTAATATTTCTTGTTATTATAGGTGTAATACCTTGACATTGTTTAAAATATGAAGTTTTCATATTTATGCTTAAGCTTGTTTATTAAGCTTCATGTTAAATGAAATCTATCGGATTTGGCTTGAATTCAAAAAATTGAATTCATGTGCTTTTACCTTCTCATGATATGACATATAGATAGGGGGAGTTAAGAGTAACTCCATCATCAATTGATTGTCATCATCAAAAAGGGGGAGATTGTTGAATCTTAGATTTTGATGATGAAATCAATTGGTGAAATATTTGTGCTAATCTATATTGTCAAGATAAGTGTGCAGGATTAACTACGATGGGTTAGAAACATAAAGCAATTTACCGAGGTCAAGTCCGTCGGGTGTTCAAGAGTTCATCGGAAGTCCGAAGGATCGTCGGAAGTGTTGCCGGAACCAACTGAGATCGAATCAGGGACTTACCAAAATTTTCGGAAGTTCACTGCAAAGATCGTCGAAGGTTCACGGAGTTTGTCGAGAAGGTTCGGAAGCTTGCTGAAGACTCGTTGACTCGCCATACAAATCCGGGAGCATGCTGGGAATTTGCCGGAAGAAATCCAAGGGAAGTATCGGAAGACCGTTGGAATCTCATCGTAAAGCTCGCCGAAATAAGACTTGAAGAATGACGATTCAAATCACCATTAATTATGTTTCAATTTCGTAGTTGGCACGTAATTAGGGCAAGGATTTCAAATTAATCCTGCTCAAATCTAGTAGGGGACAATTGGGCTCTTATTAGGCCAATTTGGGCCTCAAAACAAGGCCCATTCGGCATTGCTGAATGGGCCAGGTGGTGGAATCGCCTGTGCCAGTTGGTGGAACCGCCTGGCAACCGAGTGCTGGGTAGTACTACCGCCCAGCCTGGGGCGATAGTACCACCTAGTGCATGTGTGCAGCGATGGTAGTACCGCCTACCTTGGGCAAGTGGTATGCTTTGTACCTTTGTCGCCTGACGATCGAAAGCGGTGGCACCGCGGCAAGACACAGAAACTTAAAGAGATTTCAAATTTGGAGCTCAAATTTGAATCCTCTTTGAATCTATAAATACCCCCCCTTTCTCAGCTAAAAGGGTACCTTTTTGAGAGTTAGAAATTGAGCTAAAGTCTTGCAAAAGTCTTGTTTTCAATAGCTTGTGTTCACCTCCTTCTTTCTCTTTGGAAAGCCTATAAGAGTGTGAACTTCTTGTAAAAGGGTTGTAAGAGGGGTGTTTGGTCCTTCCCCTTCAAAAAGATTTGCTAGTGGAAGTTGGGAGCCTCATCGGAGAAGGCTTCGGAAGTGGATGTAGGTCACTTTAACCGAACCACTATACATCGTGGCATTCTTGAATGTGAGTGTTTAAATTTCTGTTTCCTCTTTTTACTTGGCTGCAAACCATTCAGTTTTTCTTTACCTTTACTCAAGCAACTTCAACCAAGTCATCTTTCATCGGATCAAAGTTTTCATACGAACTAACCATTTTACCGAAATTGGTTTCAAACTTACATTTTAATCCGCTGCACTAATTCACTCCCCCCCCCCTCTTAGTGATTGTCCGATCCTAATACAACGAACCATTCGCTAGTTGTGCATGCTTGTACATATCCTTAGTAGCCTATTTTACCATAGTTTTGGTGTGTTTTGCTTGTAAAAATAGAAAATATGATAGTTTGCAGCATTATAGTATGATTGCTCGTTGTACTAGGCAAAACTACCCCAAAAGGCCTTCATTTTCGCGTGTTGTAGCCTATTTTCTATAGACCACAGCTGCTTATGAAACATTAGCCATCTCAGCAACCTGGAACCCCTCAGGTGGCATGGGGCTGGATAGGGATTCAGGGTAGTGTCGGGTGTTAAATATCTTCATAAGTTTTTACGTCAACTTGACGGAAACTTGCCTTCGCGCCCAGCACCCGGGGAGTAGTTGTTTGCAGACTTGCAGCTACTCATTCACCCTTCTAAAGTCCTTATTTTTCTCCTCTCTTTCTCTTCTTTCCTACACTCTAAGTGCTCGCTAAATTACTTGTAAAGCTTCCCTCTTCGCGAGATGTCGAGACTTGTCCATCGCTCATTTCAACTCTAATCAAATTCTGTTTTATAGGTCCTACATGATGGACCTATATGAGATTGAATCTTGGCTGACCCTTTGCAGACGCGTATTTCACAAGGGTGCTTCGCGACTTAGGCAACTCTAGCTAAGTTCAAGACTTACCGCAATGGTGCCTCACCACTTAAGTAACTCTAGCTAAGTGCATGACATTATGGTATTAGAGTAGGCAAGCAATTCAAGCAAGCAACGAAGAAACTTCACAGTCTCACTATGGCAAAACATCATAGCGAATCAAACAAAATAGGGCAAGCCGGACCGTTGCCCCAAGAAACCATAGGTGGGCTGCATGTGCAAACTCACTCCCTTGGTGTTGGAGCTGCTCAAGAGAAGCACAATAGCGAACATAATGAGCGAGAAGTTGGTTATTTGTCGCGAGCAAAGGAGGTGCAATCTAGAGCACTAATAGGGAAAAGGAGTCATAAAGAGAGACTCACAGCGGTAGAGACTCACTTGGATATCCTTGAAGTGAGCTTGGAGGAACTCTACCAAGGCCAACAAAAGCTTCTTAGGATAAAGAGTTTATAAGAAGAACCTGAATCCCGAATCGACAAGGTTGAGGCCCTAGTCGACCAACTAACAGATGACACCAAGGACTCCGTGCAACATCTGCAAGAAGTTGTGGCGGAACTTACTTCCAGAGTGACTTTACTTACAAGGGCACTAAATGCAGGAGGGAGCAACACCCGCATTGTGTCGACACAAAACTTCAGAGTGCCCAAGCCACATTGTTATAGGGGTGCTAGAGATGCTAAGGAGCTCGAGAATTTCCTGTTTGATATGGAGTAGTACTTCCAAGCTACGAGGCCAGACTCTAAGGACACCAAAGTTTCGATAGCAACCATGTATATGAACGGAGATATAAAACTTTGGTGGAGAACCTATTGGGAGGAGATTAAATAAGGTCGGTGCCGAGTGGACACATGGGAAGACTTGAAGTGAGAGTTGAGGACTCAATTCCTATACGAGAACACTGAGTTCATCGCTAGGAGGAAGTTGAGAAAACTCCACCAAACGACTTCCATTCGGGATTATGTGAAGCAATTTTCTACACTAATGCTAAACATCCAAGATATGACTGAAAAAGATAAACTGTTCAGCTTTCTCGATGGCCTGAAACCATGGGCTCAATAGGAACTACATCAATGGAATGTCACCGATGTGATCGGAGCAATTACAGCCACAAAAAAGCTCACCAACTTTGTTTCTTCAGAGGACTCAAGGAAGAAGAAATAGTCTTCAGAAAATTACCCTCCAATATATTCTTTTATGAAGGAACCCGGGGGCGAGCAAAGAAAGAAGAGTTTCCATAAGAGGTTGAACTCAAAAGTCAAGGCCTCAAGACCTAGCGGATGCTTCTTGTGTGGAGGGTTGCACATAGTGAGTGAGTGCCCATAGAGACAGGCACTCAATATCTTGATGGCTTCTATGAAGCCCCCCAAACAAGACAAGGGCAAGACGGTCGCTTTCAACTCAAGTAGCTCAGAATCCGGTAGCGATGATGAGGTGTCGCAAGGACCTCGGATGGGAGCGATGCGTTTGTTGAATGCATTACGGGGTCAAGTGGGGGAGAACATAAAGACGAAACAACAAAAAGCAGGAAGCAGTAAGCTAATGTATGTGAACATCAAGCTCAATGGCCAAACCACCCATGAGATGGTGGATATGGGTGCTACCCATAACTTTATTGCTGATCGAGAAGCAAAGCAACTTAGGCTGATCTTAAAGAAGAACCCAAGTCAGATGAAGGCGGTCAACTCAGAGGCCAAGAGGATCTTTGGACTAGCAAAGGGAGTCCCCATCAAGATCGAATCATAGAGCAAGAGTACAAACATATGGCGGTGCCATTGGATGACTTCCAAGTGATTCTCAGAATGGAGTTCATGCATGTAGCGAAGTTGGTGCCAATGCGGTTCCTAGACTCCTTATGTCTGATGGAAGGTGACAACCCCTATGTGGTTCCCATCTCTCGAAGAGGAACCAAAGACCCCCAACAACTATCAGTATTGCAATTGAAGAAAGGAGTGCGCAAAAGAGAGTTAACCTTCGTGGCCACTATGAAGCTAGAACCACTTGACAGGAAGGCCATTCAAGAACCTACTATGGTGGCAAACGTCCTGAAGGAGTTCACAGATGTTATGTCATCTGAGTTGCCAAAAACTCTGCCACCACCCAAAGGCATGGATCATCATATTGAGCTGGAGCCGGGAGTGAAGCCTCCAGCAAGACTACCATACCACATGTCCCCTCCTGAGTTGGCAGAGCTTAGAAAGCAGTTAGATGAACTGCTAAGCGGTGGTCTCATCTATAGTTTCAAAGCACCATTCGAAGTTCCAGTTCTCTTCCAAGAGAAACAAGATGGGAGTCTCCGACTATGCGTCGACTATCGAGCCCTTAACAAGGTGATTGTGAAGAACAAGTATCCCATCCCACTCATTACGGACTTGTTCAACCAATTGGGTAAAGTAAAGTATTTATCTAAACTCGACCTTCGATCAGGGTATTGGCAGGTGCGTATTGCTGAAGGCGATGAAGTGAAGACTACTTGTATAACCAGGTATGGAGCGTTTAAGTTCTTGGTGATGCCTTTCGACTTAACCAATGCTCCGGCCACATTCTACACTCTCATGAACCAGCTATTCAAGGAGTATTTGGATAAATTTATGGTTGTCTACTTGGATGATATCGTCGTCTACTACAACCACTTGAGGAGCATATAGAGCTTCAAACAATTTCAAAGTTCTCAAGGAGAATTCTTTATTTGTGAAAAGAGAGAAGTGCTACTTTGTTCAAAAAGAGATCTTATTCTTGGGGCATCGAATTGGCAACGGTTCCATTCGAATGGATAAATCAAAGGTGCAAGTGGTTGGAGAATGACGAACTCCAAAGAAGGTGCTAGAGCTGAGATCCTTTCTTGGTTTTATCAACTACTATCGATGCTTTATAATTGGGTATTTGAAGCGTGCAACTCCATTAACGGAGTTGTTGAAGAAGGAGTAGCCTTGGAGATGGTTCGATAGATGTGAAGTGGCATTTCAAAATCTAAAGGTTGCTGTCTTGGAAGAACCGATGCTCAAATTACCAGATTATGGGAAGCCCCTCGAAGTCCATATCGATGCTTTCAGACTTCACTATTGGGGAGTACTCATGTAGGAGGACCACCCAGTGACCTATGAAAGCCGTAAGCTCAATGAGACCGAGTGACAGTATCTGATACATGAGAAGGATATAACAGTGGTGGTCCACTATCTATGAGTGTGGCGACACTACCTTCTCGGATCGTAATTTGTGCTGAGGACGGACAACATCGCTTTGAGTTACTTTCAAACTCAAAAGAAGCTCTCTCCAAAGCAAGCATGATGGTAGGACTTCTTGGCTGAATTTGATATGATAATGGAGTACAAGCCTAGAAAAGCAACTGTCGTAGCCAATGCATTGAGTCGAAAAGTGGAGCAAGTGAATGCTATGCAACTAAAGGGCAGAGGCCAAGCAAGTTAGTTACACTCCAACTTCCTTTCCTAGATCAAGGACGGACTGTATAGTGATCCCCAAGCAATAATCTTAATGCAACTAATCTAAGAAGGCAAGGCATGATGATTTTGGGTCCAGGAGGGACTCGTCTATACCAAAGGGAATAGAGCTTATGTTCCTCGAGTGGATAATTCGAGGCGTGAACTCTTGAAAGAGTGTCACGATTCCCTTTGACATCCAGGTATTCACCAAACATTGGCTCTCATGGAGAGGGCCTTCTACTGGCCGAAGATGGGGACGGATGTGGAGGAATATGTTCGGACATGCCTAACTTATCAACAAAACAAGGTGGAGCAGCGGAAGCCGGTGGAACTTTTAGAGCCATTGCCCATACCAGAAAAGTCGTGGGAGAGCATTTCTCTATACTTCATATCAAGCTTGTCGATAGTAGAGAGACTCAGATCGATACTCATGGTGGTCGATCGATTTTTAAAGTATGCAACTTTCATTGTTGCACCCCTAGACTATTTAGTAGAGGAAGCAGCCAAGCTAATGATGAAAAATGTGATGAAGTATTGGGGAGTCCCGCACAATATCATAAGTGATCGAGATGCTCGGTTTCTAGGATGATTCTGGACCAAGCTATTCTAGTTGTTGGGGTCTAAACTATACTTCTCAATAAGCCTCCATCCCTAAACAGATGGTCAGACTAAGAGAATAAACTTGCTCTTAGAGTAATACCTTCAGCACTATGTGAGTGCCAACCAACGAGATTGGGTGAAGCTATTGGACATAGCCCAATTCTCCTACAACCTGTAATGGAGCTCTACGTCCAACAAGAGCCCCTTTGAGATCATCACAGGACAAAAGCCGTCGACTCCTTATACTTCGGCTATTGGATATACTGGGAGTGGTACATCCACATATCACTTTGCAAAAGAATGACATCGAAATGCAGATATTACACGGGCTTACTTAGATAAGCCGGCAAAAAAGATGAAGAAGTGGGTAGACTTGGGAAGGATACCATAGGAATTCAAAGTCAGCGATTTAGTATTAGTGAAGCTCTAACCAGCATCACTCCAATTCTTTAGGAACAAGGTATATAAAGGATTGGTGCGCAAGTATGATGGGCCCTTCCCAATTATCAATAGGGTGGGCAACGTCTCTTACAAGTCGCAACTATCGACATGGCTCAAAATTCATAATGTTTTTCATGCTAGCAACTTGAAAACCTACTACTCTGATCCGTAAGATACTTCCCGAAGTGTTCCAACTCAGCTACCCCCCCACCAAAGCCTCCTACGAGAAGCGAGTTGAAACCATTTTAGTGGATCGCAAGACAAAGCTACCCAACGGAGCTGAGCAGATTGAGTACTTGGTAAAGTGGCAAAAGCTTCTCAGAACCGAAGGCAGTTGGGAGCCAGAAGATGCCCTCCAACATGAAAAAGCAGCCATCAAAGCCTACCAACAAGCGTCGACGAGGGCGTCGACAGTTTAAGTGGGAGAGAATGTCACGAACGGTCGTTGCACACCCACAGCAACTTCATTCAACAAACCATTCGTCACTTGTTCATGCTTGTACATATCCTTGGTAGCTTATTTTGCCATAGTTTTGGTGTGTTTTACTTGTAAAAATAGAAGAAATGGCAGTTTACAACGCTATAGTACGACCGCTCGTCACACTAAACAAAACTACCCCAAAAGGCCTCCGTTTACACATGCTACGACCTGTTTTCTATAGACTGCAACCACTTGCGAAACATTAACCATCTCAGCACCCTGGCACCCCCTATGTGGCATGGGGTTGGATGGGGTTTTAGGGTAGTGTCGGGCGTTGAACATCTTCATAAGTTTGCATGTCAACTTGATGGAAACTTGACTTCGCACCTGGCACCTAGGGAGTAGTTGTTTGTGGACTTGCAACTGCTCATTCACCCTTCTAAAGTCCTGCACTTCAAGTGCTTGCTGAATTGCTTGTAAAGCTTCTCTCTTCATGAGACGTCGAGACTTGTCCGTCACTCGTTTCAACTCTAATCAAATTTTTATTTTACAAGTCCTACAAGACCAGTACGAGGTTGAATCTTGGCTAACCCTTTGTGGACAGGTATGTCACAAGGTTGCCTTAAGACTTAGGCAATTCCAGCTAAGTCTGATTGAAGTAGGCGCAAGGGTGCTTCATGACTTAGGCAACTCCAACTAAGTCCGGGACTTGTCGCAAGGGTACCTCACCACTTAGGCAACTCCAATTAAGTGCATGACATACGCGTGCCGCACCACTTAGGAGATTAAACATTGGGCGATGTTCCACCACCTAAACAGGGTTCAGCAACTAATTTGGACATTGAATCCAACCCAAACCTGTCCATTTACGAGCCCAATTAGCTCCTAACAAGGTTAGTAGGAATACCTCCCAAACCTAACCCTAATTACATGCTAACTATGATATTTAAGATATATTCTAAACAAAACAAGTCTGGTAAGTCTAGGTTTCTTCTGGCGAACTCTCGACGATCTTCCAACAAACTCCAGGTAAGCTCTTGGATTTCACGACAATCTTCTTGGCGAGTTCCGACAAGCTCTTTTGGCAAGCTTCGATCTTCTCGGAGAGCTCCAGCGAACTTCCGACAAACTTTCCAGTGAACTTGCAACAAACACTTCAGCAAACTCCCGACGAATTCTTGGCTAATTCTAGTAACACTCCTGATGAACTTCGGACTTCCGGCGAACTCTCAGACTCCCTACAAATCGGTTAAACTTTACTCCGATATTTCATTTTGCTTTATGCCTTTATCACTATCGTAGTTAATCTTGCACACTTTTCTCAACATATAGATTAGATCAAACAATTTACCAATTGATTTCATCATCAAAATTTGAGATTCAACATATCAATCCTTTCAACATATCAGCAAATTCTCTAGTATGATGATCAATTTCCAACACATCAATCAATTCTTTGACTCAATGGATAATTCTCTAATTGGATGCTTGATTTTTGACATAATGTTAGATTCTCTATTTTAATGTCTGATCCTTAAAATCAATGCTTGATTCTCTGATTCCATATTTGATACTCTAATATCAAAGTATCTTTTATATCATCTCTCTGAAAAATAGATATAATACAATATTAATTTTTTTAATTAATCAATTGATTTTATTATAAAAATATATAAATAGATAATACTTTTAATAAAATACTCTTTTGACATTCTAGAGCATTACCCAAAACATCACTAAATTTGAGTCTGGATTAGTTACTAAGGATAAATATGTTTATAAAGAAAAGGTAGGATATTTAGAGACTATTCAATTATTCTCTAAATTTGAGCATAGATAAGATGCACCATAGTTAATGGGATACAGACTATACTACTTGGGAGGAGTCGATCCATCACACAAACCTATAGGGATGATCATTAGTTTTTTTTTCCCTTCAATCTCCTTGAGACTATATCTTTTGCTCCTCTAGCGGGTCGCTTTTGCTTCATTTTTAAATCTTCTAGCTACTTGTTTGGATCGCATTGAGCTCTATCTAGACCAATATCTAATCGAGATGCAGTGTTTTCATCCACACTGACACTTCTTGTGGATATTTTTAAACTCTCTTTTGGCATTACTGATTACCACCACAAGATTTTTTTTAATCATTTTGACTATTTTATTTTACTAATGATAATGGGGGAGAAGTATTCTACAGATAGTAACATATACATATTTTTCACTTAATGTTTATGACTTATCTCTAACATTGGTGGCGTTTATAATTCATGTGTTTGTCTTGATACTTTTAATGTGTTAATAGATTTGTCGACACTAGTGATGCTTATATCCTATCAATAATTTTGAGAACTCTGATAGCATTTTGTACGTTGATATCATTGATGATAATGGTGAAAAGTTATTTTTGATATCTTCCTGAGTAAATATTTGAGATTGAGACCTTAAATAATTGAACAGGTTTGCTTGATTTCAATGATGTGTTTCCATAAGGGTAAATATTATTTTCATTGATATCAAATAGATGATTTTTTTTATTATGATGTTATGACATATGGATAGATGAGTTTTTTAGAGCCCCATGATTAATTAATTATCATTATCAAAAAGAAAGATTATCAAACCTCATGTTTTCATGATTAAATCAATTAATAAATTTTAAAAACTAACTTTATGTTGAGATAAATTATATAGGATGTATTTGAACTAAGAATGCGAACCATCAATTGTCAAATGAGAGAATTGACATTGAGTTAAAGGATTGATCAATAAGCTAGATGAATGATCGATAAGTCAGAGCTTTGATCGAAGACACTTAAACCATGATTCGGCTGCTTATGGGCTAAAAATGTGTTTTTGCTAGGCTAAATGGAAGGAAGGTTGTAGTTATTTGAAGTGGGTTGGAAATGGGCCCTTATTGGGCCTTTTACTAGGTCTGGTGATAGCATCACCTAGGCCAGGGAATGGTATAACATTGTGTCTGCTTTCAGCAATAATACCACTTAGACAGATGGCGGTATTGTTAGTACTCATATATTTTTTGTACTTTATTTTATAATTTTGTTCCATATTTTCTAAGGTATCTCGAGCCTATAAATATCCCTTCAAGCTTTCCTGATGGACATATTAGCTCTCTGAGTGTTAAAATTCTCTCCTAAAATCCTTGTTTGAGTTCACTCTGTTTTCTTGAATTTGAGTTGTGCTATTTGAGTCATTAAAAGTGTGAAACATTCATAAAAGTGTAAGGTTGTCTTATATCTTGAAACAACAAATTATAAATATTAATTAATCTTTCAATTCAAAGTAAGATTAATAGTTAATGGTGAAAACAAATAAGGTGGATGTAAATTGAAAAAATCAAACCAAAATAAACTGATATTCACGTCCTTCCTCACTTGCATATTTGCTTGTTCGAATTAGTTTTTGCATGCTTGCTAGTTTAAATTACATATTTGCTTCATGATACGACTTCAAGATTTTATCATGAACTCCATGTTGTATACATGCTAGCGGATGAGTATCATTTCGACAATTTTTTGTCAAGGTACTAAAATCTTTCGAAACATAAGCCTTATAGCTCGATTATGTCAACTCTTTTTTAATTCTTTTCAAGCATACTTGCCGATGTATGCATTTTCCATTAATATTTTTGGTTGATAGGGATGATAGGAGCTAAATGATTCATAAGAAAATGAATCCATAACAAGATTAATCGATTGCGGATCTCCAACAGTTTCTCCCTTCCTGGTTCGCCATCCCCTGAAGTTGATGTGTGCTCCGTGCATCTTTAAAATGCATGATATTTGGGAGGATAGTCTCACGGAGGTAAAGCTGAATAACAGTGTCAAACCTGAAAGCTCGGGTTAGCAATAACCTACAACTAAGGGGAGAAAGGGACAGAGGGGAAGAAGAGGGTACCACCTGACATCACGGTTGGGATTGAAAGAAGTACATCAGATTAGATTTCTGCAGGCCTATCAGTGTCCAGGAGCCAGATGAAGCCCAATGCCAAGCTAGAGAAAGCGCAACGAAGGCCCAACGTTCAGCCTCCTACTGCACTTCCAGCTATGCTCTACTCATCAGTGCACCAACCGGCCCTACAGGACACGGCTGCCAACCCATAGCACGATGCTACCGCTGCCGCCTTACTGACATCAATAAGTTTGAGCAATTCGAAGCGACCAAAACACCATTCCCTCAATCCTCGCGAAAAGGTCATCAGGGAATAATTCTCAAACGCAAATTCGCGAGATTGGTAAAAAAAAGAATAAAGAAAATGTCTTATATAATGGCTTTACTCATCAAAATATTTGCACAGAGGGAGACTGGTGCCGTCGCACAAGCAGAAGGATACTCCTCGAAGCATTATGTTCGGTATACCTTAAGCGGTATAGTCACCATCGCCATCTGTGAACAGGGAACCCAAGTTTCAGTCGACAAACCAATGCAACTTTAATTATAGTTAATAGCTACACTCACCCATGGCCTTGGAGTTCTAAGATCAGATTTAGGGTACAGTTTAGATAGCTGAGATTGGAAACTCACAGTAATCGAGACATGGAACTCAATAGAAAATGACCTGCATATAGATTTGCAAAACTACTTAACATTTTACATCCATGGAAACTTCACACGGTAGCACCTAATTTCAATCTTAGTAATCTCTCCAAAGACTTAGAGATTGTTGTCACTTTTCAAAATATCGTAGGGTGAAAACAGTAGGTCCCAACGTGGGAGCATATCGAAGCATGTATAGGTGTTATATTAATCTAAAGCAAAGAAACCAATGATGTTTGCTATTTAATGTATCAAACGGGAGTATAACTAAAACAAGTCAAAGTGATTACCCAGCAAACAAGGTGGGGCATACCAACAAACGGGGAAGTACGACATAGATAGGCAAAGTTAGAGATCGACAAATATCTCCATCTGCTATCTGAGTTACAAAGATGTTTGTCACCATAAAATATAGTTGTTATAAGCACCCCATAAGTGTGACACATATCATACCTGAGTAGTCTGGATCACTGATGTGTCAGTGATAAACCTCTCCCCAGCGAGAATAGATTCAACACAAATTAACTGTATATCAACAGAGTCTATAGGAACTGCAGACGCTTCAACAGTTAGGTCACCGGTAATAGGATCCTTCAGAGAACACTGGGTTAAAATTTTCCCTGTGACTCGAAAACAACCTGCTAAAGATGATTAGCCCATCAATATAGATGTAGGATGTTGACCAAGGACTACCTTGAATAAATAACAAAGTTCTACTAGGGGCATTTTGGATTCAATTACTTAACACCAAATTGCTATCAGCATGAACTTCAATCTAAAGACACCATGAAAAATGAAATGGACCTGTAAGCAGTTCAGGAAGCAATTGATGTTTTTGAGTGTCCTGTGTTATGTAAAAGCTAACAAATTCCAGCAACTGAGGCGACGTGATTAGATTGGCTGCAAATATCATTTAATGAGTTATATCTATGCAATAAAAGACTTTGTTATAAAAAAACTGATTGAGAAATAAAACAAAGTATAGGATGTTTAGTCAATACCTCTATCATTTTCAACTATGAACTCCAACACAGTGGATAAAGATTTATGTAGGTAACCTCTCATTACATCTGCTGTTATAAGATACTATTGAAAGAACAATTAGAAAATAACAATCTAATATATTGTATGAATATTGAATAAGAACCATTAGTTACCCTACATAAAAAATGCAACTAGCAAATTGAAGTTATTATCATTTGCCATGCACGAAGTTCCAAAACATGTTCACTGTTCTCGAACAGAAAGTCCTTGGTAGCACATATGCAGTGTGGCCGTAAACATGAGCGCATATGCAACTTATGTAAAATACCATCCCATTACCATTACAGGTACATAATTCCTGGTATGATTATTGAAAGGGGAGGTTCCTTAGATATCAAAATTTGTGGAATGGTTATGAGGATGTGATGTCCATTGTTCAAAATTGTTGGTTTGATGTGGTTGACTTACATTCCTCTTTTGATTGTTTTGATCAAGATCTTAGAAGAGTTAGGAGGGAGTTATCCTTCTGAAATAAGCATAAACTAGGAAGGATTGAGGAAAATTTGTCGACTACTTATGATGAGATTTTGACTTTGGAGAAAGATGTAGGGGAGTATAACTTGGAATGATCAGAAGAATATGAGAATTACAGCTGAGTTTGAGAATACATTTGCATTTTTAATGTGCACTTGGGGAAGGGAACTTGAGTAAATATGCAGTTATGGGATGCTTTGTGTGTTTGATAAACAATAGATGAAAACTATATCTTAAATGTGCATTGACATAAGTGTTGTTTGATAAAACTATATGTGACAAATTTACCCTTCTAATATTTTGAATATTTATTCAAAAATAAAATACATATTTTTTATTTAAATTAATACGTAAATAAATCAAACAAATAAATGATGTATGTAATCTTACAAAAGAATTTCATATGACTTAGAATCATATAAATAAATATAAATAATCTTTAAAAATAAATAAATAAAATTTCACCTTATAGAAGACATAAATAAATTAGTTTCCCACTAAATCATGTTGATAATCTTGTGAGTTTGGATAAAGTCGTAAAGTACTTTGAAAATCTAAAATATTATATTAGTATCCTATCAATGCTGAAATGCTACGCTGAGGTAGCATCAGCATTTGGGCATTTGCAATATAGCATCCAGGCCAAATGCAACTTGAAAAAACTTTACTAAACACCAAATCACATTCAAAATGTGCATTGAGCCCTTAATGGACATTTCAAATGTGTATATAAGCTTCAACTAGGCAAATTAGTCTAAAATGGTGGGATAAGGCCAAGTCTGAGTGGCTTAATGAAGGGGATAAAAATACCAAATATTACCATAACTTCGTAGTCATGAGAAGAAAGCTCCTGATTACCCACCTTAGGGTTAACAATGAGGTTGTGTCAGATCCAAACTCCATTAGTAAGGCTTTTGTATTGTTAATATTACTTCCAACAACCAGTTGATTAAACATTTCACGGTTTTCACCTATGAGGAGGTGTGGGCTTGTTTAAAATCTATGGGTTGGGGTACAAGCCTGGGCTCAAATGCTTTTACAGTTAGATTCTTTAAAACCCATTGGGATAGGATCATTGAATTTTTTTAAAATCATTTCCATAAATATGCTTATCTTCCTAATGAATGGGCTAAGACCTTTCATATATTTATCCCCAGATGTGCCAATTCAAAAGAGATTAAAGATTATAGCCCCATTTCCCTATGTAATTTGGCTTATAGAATTCTCGCTAAAGTCTTAGCCAATCGTATTAAACCTTTTCTGGATACTATTACATCTAAAGTGTAGCATGCTTTCATTGTCTGGAGGTGTATACTATCCTTGTGGCATAGGAAATTGCTCATTCCATGTATGAGTTGAGAGGAAAAAACCTTAACATCATCATCAAAATTGATCTTGAAAAGGTTTATGATAAGATCTCTTAGGATGTCATCATTAAATGTCTCAATTTGTATCATTTTCCTATAGTCTTCATTGATTGGATAATGGCATGTACCTCTTCTAGTAGTTTTGCTTGCTTAATCAATGGCTCAGCATCTTCCTTTTTATCACATGAACTTGCTGATCTCAATATGGTGTCTTCTTTTGGCATCAAAGGCTCTTTCAAAATATATCAGCTCATGTATGCTGATGATATCTCATGTAGGCTAATGATATCTTGTTGTGTTTTAAGGAAAATAGAAAGTCATGTATGAATTTGAGAGGATGACTAATCTTAAGATCAATGTCCAAAAATCTGAAATTAATTTTCCAAAGAATACTAGTAGAACTATTAAAAGAGAAATATGTCAATTTTTTAATATTCATGAAGGTAATTTTCCTTTTAAATATTTGGGTACTGTGGTCTTCCCTAGAAAACTACCTCTTTCAGCTCTTGAGGACATTGTTAATCAAGTCCGAGGTAAACTCATCAACTGGAACAGCAAGACCTTGTCTTAAGCGGGCAAACTGACCCTTTATTAATGCTGTCATCATTGTTGTTCCAATACATTATGTGCGTGTCGTGTTGATGCCTTAAAGATTATTTATAAGATTAATCAAATTGTGAGAGACTTTCTTTGGAGGAAAGGGTGTAATAATAGAGGCCTGCATCTTGTCGCTTGGGATAAGATCACTTGTAGCAAGAAAGATGGGGGATTAGGAATCAAGGACCTCAACTTGACAAAGTTTGCACTTCAAAAAAGGAAGATTAAGAATATTTTAAGTCGTGAGCCCAATGTTTGGACTAGTGTGGTCTTGGCTAAATATCAATTTAATTCTTTGTGGAACTTCCAATGGCCCGAAAAGACCAGTTGAAGTTGGAGGTTGTTCTTGAGAACTGTGGAGAGATTAAGAACAGGTTTTACCAAACGTGTTGGTGATAACAGATCTATTGATCCTTATCAGAATAGCTGATTATTTGATATTATTTTAAGTTAGCCCTTGATGACAAATGGATTTAAAAGGATAATCCTAGAGGAGTGGTTTCTACTTATTCTGCTTACAGATTCTTCCTTGGAATTGATGGCCGATCTAGTGAGATTTTGGATGGGGGTCTACAACCATTCCTAGGGTATTGATCCATTGTTGGAAATTAGTACATTGTTGCCTTCCTACTTCTTGACAATTGGCCAAGTAGGGTTTAAGATGTGCTTCTAACTGCAACTCATATGGGCTGGATGGTGATTATATTGATCATTTATATTTTAGATGTCCTGTTGTGATGAAGGTATGTGAGCACTGTAAACACAAGTTAAATATATATTTTAGGTTTTTCAATAATTGGAGGGATGGCGCTTGGTTCAGGGTAGGAGATGATAATCAATCTGATTTGATCTTGAGAGCCCCTCATTGCAGACATTTTCTGATTACTATGGAAGTCTCAAAATGATGCCAAGTTCGATGGGATTAAACCAAATCCTTATATGATTTTTTTTAAACCTGCCATGTTGCTTTTATATTGCCATTGCAGCTGACAGTCTGAGGGGTCTAACGGGAGTACTTGTAAGATTGTCACTTGGAACAAACCTAATCTTAAATTGGTATAAGTTGAACACTGATGGTTCTGGTAATTTGTTGCCTAAGGGTGGGATTGGTTTTATTTTAAGGAACCACGATGGAACTGCTGTGTTTGCAGGAAATGGATGCCAGGGGCACACAATTCTGTTCAACAACACTGTTACTGTCAGGCAAGGACTATGGGCAGCAAAGGCAAGGGGAATTAGAAAGATCCATAGTCAAACAGATGCTAAGGTCCTCATTTATATATATTGAAGAACAAAGTGGAGACTCCATGGACTACTTCCATGGTTGTGCATGATATTAATATTTTATCCAATCATTTGAAGGAGGTAAAAATCTTCCATGTGTTCAAGGAGGTAATTGCCCAATGAATTGGCTTGCCAATTTGGCTAGGATGAGTGGATGTCATAATTTTTGGACTGGGGAATTTCCCTAATGCACTTGGTATGTTGATATCCTTTGATAGAAGAGAGGATGGTTGTACTCGTTTGAGGTAAAAAAAATTATTTTTTGTTTGGAAATAAAGATGAATTCCTGAAAAAGCCTCTCTTTTTTGGTTTTTCCCAAGGGGTGCCCCTTTTTCACATTTCCCAAAGGTGCCCAGCTTTTCATAATCCTGAAATACCCCTAACATGACACAACAGCAGGTCCCATCTTTTTTGGTCGACTAGTCCATAGAGGGATCTGGTCCACCGAATTTGGACAGATCCAATTCCTCAGTTATAGTGTTTTTGAATAGACCTACCATGTTTTCCAAAACATAAGCCTATTCAAAAATACAGTAATCGACATGGAAGTCTTCATTTGTTTTTATTCCTAAACCAATAAGGATATGGTAAGTCTATTCAAAAATATTATTATTGACATAGAAGTCTCCTTGTTCGGTGTTCTTATTCCTAAACAAATAAGAATAACTATTTGAAACTCTATTTTTGTATATAAGTTGGTTTCTATTAGGTTTTGAGTCAATTTGCCTCAGTCAGAGTGTTTTATAATAGACTTGCATTGTTTTGGTGAAGATGCTAAAAACATTGTAAATCTATTCAAAAACACTATAATTGGCAGTGTAAGTCTTTCTACAATCTGCACCTTAAAAATCTCCAAAAATTCAAGTGCAACCCTCAGAAATCTGCTCCATTCCTTGAGCGATCACCATTGCATCAAACTGATGTCTCCCACTTTTGACTGATTTGATAAGGAAGTCCATCGACCCAACAAGCCTTACAAAGTTATCTTGTTACAGGCCCAGTACCTTGTCTTGGTACATGGTGTCCACTATGTTCTCCAATGCCTTGATCCTTTTTCATGACCACTACTCATACTAGAGAGCAAGCGATTGATGATTGTCTAAAAGTTCCGCCTCCACGATACCATGTGCTCCCTTGTGCCTATGGCTCTATTATCCACCCATGCCTCTATGATACTGTATAGCTCGCTTATCTTCTCTTTGTGATTTACCACTATAACATCATGGCACTCCCTCCAAGTCCACCTCACATTCTAACTTTTGCTTGATTTTGGATAGCCAAGTCGCTCTAGACTTATCATCGCTTTCACACCCCTTTCGACCACCTACCTTAATATCTTTGTGTTCTCCAAGTCCAAGCAATTCATCTCTTATCTATGGAAAGAGATAAGACCTATCATTGCCTTCGCCTACGCATTGCTAAGTCTTCACTAGTTTCGATTATGTTCTCTCCTTTAGCAATTGACCTTAGTCGACCCAATATATCCCCAAAGCATCAGGTCACTCACAAACAAAATGCAACTTTGGGTCAGTCCATTACCTAGTAGCTTTCAAAGTACCACTAACTTCACTAAAAATGGGTATGCCAATGTGTTTGGATCCTAGGCCTCTAACCCTAGTACAAACTCTCCTGCACACCATATCTTTTGCATTCTCTTGCGACAACTTGAATAGCAATACTTCAGCATAGACATCAAAAGCACAAGCTTATGTGGCCTCTTGATCCGTGCAAGGTTGTCCGACTCCAACATCACCACTACAAGCTGAGTGGGTCTCCCCGCCTTGTTGCCTCCATCAATTGCATCACTGAGGTAAGGTGTGTGCCTCAAGGCTCCCATTAACTCAGGCACAACATGGGATAAGTCTTGCCCTATCAGAATGAGGAACTTTTGGAGAGACATAATTTCATTCTTGCATAAAAAAATGTTCATATCTTTGACCTTTGTCCAAGGAGAGCACCACGAAGTTGGTACACTTCCACTCCATCTTCTAAGTAGACTTCCTTAATATGGCTCGGGTTCTTCACCAAGTCCAACCTAAGCTACTCTACTCCTTGGTCTGCTGCATTGAGATGATGTTGGCCCTTCAGTCTACCATTACACAAGACAAACCTCCGTAGAGCCTAATGTTCACCTCATGGACATGATATGTGCCTTTATCTTCATATTGCCTTTGGTTATTTTCTCACTTGATCTCACAATGCATCCACTAAGCTTTATAGAGTGACTCCCCATCACTTGCTCCATTCCGACCTCCTTTGAGCTTTCCATCTTTAGGTATCTCCTTGAAATATGTGTTTTATTGCCCATAAATCCTCCACCAAGAATCTGAGACTTATCCTCCAAAAACTTATCTTGTTTGAGCAACTTTTGTATTTGTCTATATCCCTTAAATTTTCGGAGACCAACATCTAAAAATACTCCGTCTTGTAAAGAACAAAATAATGTGTTGCTCCACCACTACAAATGCACTTGGTCCAATAAAATACCCACAGGGCTAGCAACATACTAAACCCGCTACACAGGTTACATAATTTAGAGTTTCACTAATGAATAAGAGAAAGTTTTTATACTTAATGGCACTATGTTTCAGTCTCCATAGGATGGCCACGAGCACCCTTAGTCCATATTCAAGTCATTGCATGAATACCAAATTCTTTGAGTCAACAATACCCTTGGTTCTACAAGCCTTTGCACAAACTCTTTTAATCGTCGATCAACCAATCCAAACATGTGTGAACTCATCCTTTGTTGATCAACCAAGAAATCCCTATGGATTGGGGACCGAACACTCCAATTTTGGATAGTTTGCCTTTGCACGTGACAACCACATGCAAGCTGCAATTACAAACTAGAAACGGCTAAAATGGGGTTCCCAAGCCTATGCAACCCCTTACATGCTGCCTATGGTATGAACAAATCTAAAAGCATGAACATTACATCGAACACCTTCGCTGGGAATAGTCCATGATAGAATGCACCTGCTTGATGTTTGTCATTGTACTGTGAAAAAGTTTGATGCTTTTCATTCCTACGCTTGCTTCTACAGAATGCACGTGCTTAAAATGAAACCTAGTCTACCCCAAATTCGCATTGATGGAAGTCTCCATAATGGATGCATGTAGGATAACTTTGACAAGGAAAAGGTTCCTTCCCTTCCACTGCATGGCTGCACTATCAGGTGACATGGACCCTTCATCCCACGTATCTAACCAGCTCACTGTGAAGTTATGTTCAATGGTGTGGCTGCCTGCTTCCAAAGGCCATTGCCTTTGGGGTTTAATCGAGTGAAAGGGAGGACTAAACTTCATTTCTGTTCCCAATTCAATCAGGGTTAATCACAGGTACAATTGGTTGCAGTTGTCTCTTCCTTTGTTTAGTAGTGAGGGAAACAAGCCTGGCATTACTTCTTAGCTGGCTCATGGGTGTAGTAAGAGAGATCCCTTTAATACGACACTCTATGGGCATTTGTTTCCATCAGCTATACAGGCATTTTAGTTTAGTCAAGCCACCAGGTCACACAACAGAAAAACACCCAACATAAAGAAGCACACTCCTCCATGTGAAATAGGAAAATCTTTACTTGCTGTTGGGATAGGAATGAGAAGTATAAAAATAGCTAATTTACATGCAATTTACTGCACTAGTCAGCATATGGAGCATGTTTAACATAGCAGATTTACATGCAGGTTAAGCAATCATTTTAAACAAAGTACCTGGATGCTAATGTTTCCACCATGAAATGTCTCATAGAATGTTGCAATAGTATCATTCTCCTGAGGACTCAGAGTGAACGAAAATGGTGTCTAGAAACAAAAAAAGACAGCATTAGCTTCACAGATGTTAACAACAAGCATAAAGCATTTTGCAGTAATTGAAGCAAAATGTGTTTTTTTGGTGTTGAAGGAATTCTGCATATATTTCTGTTTGTTATTGTCATAATCAATTTTTGGATCTAGTTCATGCTCATAGTGGTAATGAGAATATGAAAAATCTTGGTAGCTACCTAACTAGGAAACTGAAAATGAAACGTCATTACACAGTGGACATTTTAAATAATTGGACTAGCATCAAATCTTCTTGTTTTGCCTCCGTTAAGTAAGCCAGTAAACAAATTTTTTTATTTCCTCTCGCAAATTATATGTTGATATACTTTTAGCAATATCTATAAAAGGGTCTTTGAAAATGAATTTATGAACTTGAGCCAAGTATTAATACAAATTTCAAAGAAATCTAGAACCATTTTACATGACATGACCAAACAGCATGACTAAGAAAAACCTTAAAGAAGGCATTAATGAACTTTGCCCACAAATGATAGAAGGCTAGTATTCTTGTCCTTCCTCACAGAAGTGCCAGGAATATAACACCATCAACCCATTGTTGCTCTATTTTATCACACGTGTATGAATACAGCAATGAACCACAAATCACAACCATTTGGAGTTGACTACATGGATCATTTCCTGTCATTGAACTCTATAAGTAGCTATGTCAGTAATCAAATTAAGAGGCCATGAAATCCATACTTATGTGCACAAATAAAACCTTCTTAAGTATTCTACCTCTTCTTGCACCAGAAACATTAATTGGCTCACCTTATTACACGAATGCATATAAAGGTATTCTATGGACAAGAATATATACATATATTAAAGAATGTATACATATATTAAAGTGCACACCTTAATACATCAATGCATATAAATCATCTTAAAGTGCACCACTCATGTTGTCCATGACCAAAATATCCTTGATTGTTCTAGAATATATACATTCCTGGTTTTATGGCTTCTACCTACCAAAAAAATACACCACATTTTTTATATGGTCTTTCCTAAATGCTTAATGTTCTCTTAAACTATAATAGGCCCTACACCTATCTAATAAAAATTAAATTTAATGCTAAAGGATACACAATAGTCAAACAATACTCTTGCTTTAGACCTATAAGAAATGCTTTTATCAATATTCTCCTCTTGTTAAGCAATTGATCAAAGATATTGATTTCTTTATCTATTAAGGACTTGTTTTCCGCCTTTGTTAACTGCTAAAATAATTGATTTCTAAAGGGTGTCTTCATAAGTATCCCGTCTCAGCCATCCATCAATCAAAACAATACATCTGAAGCATATTTCAGTATAGAAGTTTATTCTAAATAGCATACACCAAATGTAATGGATACCTTACAGAAATACAAGAGCTTATTTCTTCACAGTACTAACTAGAGATTTGTTCAGCACTTTTTTAGCAATGTACTTTCAGTACTCCTTGAGGATGTCAAAATGAAACATATATTACAAGAAAGCAGTAGTTTCATCCCTTTTGTCTCAACTTGCATATCCGAAAAAAAAATTTAGGCACTATTTAGCGTTTTCCATCCCATTGCCAAAAAGATTAATTAAGAACTGTTACATGCAAGAGAATTATTGCGCCATTCTTGTACTACTATTCTACTACAATACCTCTTGAACTTTCGTAACACATGTAACCTATGTTCTCGAAATGATAGTCATAATATGTAACCATAATTTTAAGTAAACTGATTAGTTCTTTTCTTGCATCTTCAAATGTGAAAACCCAAAAGCTGCACATTTCAAACCCATCAAGATGTGAATAATTACTGAACAATATTTTTATGCCAGATCTCATATAGAAGTAGAAAGAGGGCAAACAAATAGATTTTTCAACGTTTACTATTTCTTATACATTAGCAAGGTAGATAAAAGTCTTCTGCACCTCAGACTTATGTTATATAAACAGAGTAAACCAACTGAATATTCAAACATCAAGGATCCCCACTGTTAAATTATTTACTCCAAATACAACCTAAATATAACAAATAGATACTTGCCCTGTGCAACCAAGATGGAATGCAAAAAAAGAATGCAAAACTAAGATAATTTAAATCTGAGTACAGGAATGATGCAATCAATTTCCCTTATACAGTAGAATCTTAAATGTTTATTCTTCAAATAAACTATGAACAGAAGAGTTATGTGATGGAAATACTGCATCAGCATCAATTGGGGAAATAAAATTGAGATTGGATCACCCACATGTATATATGAGATGGAATTGGTTGAGTTTTGGAAGAACACATGCATGCATGATAGATCAAGAAAACATAAGGGAAAAATAAGAATGTTCAAGTACCAAAAGGAATTACTTGTTCTAAATTAAATTCCCATGCACCCAAATTTATAATATATCACATCGCACTTGCTCACCTCTATTTTACCTGGACCTAACTTTCCAGCAGATGCAACCTGCAAGCTCTTTTTCCTGTCCATCAAATCAAAATATTGGAATCGGAGCAAGAAATTGACCATTGCAATGTGTTCAATAGCATGCTTGTATCCATATTTTCTTATGCGTGAGGTTAATCACATTGACGGAACTCACAATTGGAAGACACAAGAGCATAATTAATTTTCGTGCATTACCACAAAAGAAAAGAAAACTTATTGACTGTTAACAGCAAGGATTAAATGAATCTTCGGAAACAACGACGTAAACTTTCAGACCATTCAAAAGTTGTGTTACAATTAGTCGACTACTGGTCATGACAACAAAGGAAAAAGGAAACGAACTATGGAATAACCTCTCCAAGTTTGAAAGCAGAATTATATTAATAGTTGAAGCTGTCCATGTATTTTAGGCTTGTATCGAGGACAAGAACACAGAAAAGAACACCACGAAGTCAGTAGCCAAAACAAAGGACCTCAAACAGATGCCCGCTTGTAGGAAGTGATACTGTTGACCCGTCGGAAACAACGTCTCAAAAACATGGCGAAGCCAGAAAGATTCGCGTACATAGACGTAAGACAGGGGCTTACAAGATGCGTATAGGCTTGACCACGCCGTACAAGGAATCGATCATTCCCGTCAGGCCCGCTCGGATCTTTCCTTTAGAAAACGAAAGAGATCAGTGACTCCCAATGCGCACCAAGAACAAGAGAGAAGGCTTTCTTTGTCCTTTGGTGTGCGTGTACCTGAAGGTTGACGGTTCCGGTGGCGGTGATGACGATATTTTGGTAGGAGATGGGGCTGGTGAGCACGGTTACGATCTTGCCTTCTATGGTTTCCTGGAGAAGGCCACAAAAAATGAGAGACAGGAAGGAAGACAGAGTTATGGATCAAGAAAAGGAGAGAGGGGGAGGAGGGCTGAGGGTGCGGTGCGTACGCCGCGGCGGTAGACGCGGCTCGGACGGGAAAGCATCAGCTCGATCTTTGACATCGGCGTTGCGTTGGGTTCGTGAAACAAGGGAAAAGGGGCGAGAAGGGAGATCGGGTTACGCAGTCTTCGGATCTTGAACCCCCACCAAATGTAAAACTGCATCCTTTATATAATACAATAATTTGGATAGTTAAGCAACTTCAACCAGGATACGCCATTTGCATGATGCAAGTGATTTCTATGAAAAATAAAATAATATAAAATATTCGGATGATAAGAAACCTACTCCTTTCTTTAAAGATAAAAGAACAAGATGATCCAATATCCTCATATTTATATATCCTTTTATTTTAATATCTCACTAATACGTTGAGAAGAAATATGTGACATGGTCTTATTACCCCTTTCAAAATTTTTCGATATCAAATACTTAAGAACAAACAAACAGATGACATTTTATTGTGTTTGAGTAAAGAAAAAATTCTGTAATAATATCAGCCGGATCTATGAAAATTATAAAAGCCTCTTTATTTAAAAATTAATCTTCGTAAATTTACCCCTTTTTTTCTCCTAGGAATGCGAAACTAAAAGATTGAGATGTTCTTTCTGTAAGATTAATGAAAAAACTTTTCCCTTTTACATACCTAGGAACTGTTGTTGCTCCTCTGCTGCTTATTATAAATATCATCCAGCAAATCTAGCACAAGCTTAATAGTTGGTCCAGGTCTTTTCTTTCACAAGTTGGTAGGACTATTTTGTTTAACTCCATTATAGATTCTTTGCCAATTCACATCCTATTCGTGAGACAGATGTCTGTACATTTACTCAAAAAAATTAAACGAATTATCAAAAACTTACTGTGGCAAAAAATTCACTAAGAAAAAGTCGGGAGATTGTTACGCTCCTAAAAAAATCTTTGGGACTTGGGGTTGCAGACCTTTATCTCTCCAAATGTCCTCGTTTGTGAAGAACCAGCTGCTACCTTAACAATGAAGGGACCCTGTGGTGTAGGATGGTGCAGGCTGTATGACAGTAGCATCCTTTGCAGTAAAAGCCCAACCCATAATACTAGTTGGCCTTAGAAATTAATAATCATGACTAGCATGCAGAAACTCAAGCAAGGTATCAATGAAGTATCTTGGAAAAGATTAAGAGGTTTCAAAGTCGTTGGGAATGGTTGTGCTAATGATATTTATCAAAACAATAGGCTTTTTGACGGACCATTAACTTGTGAACCAATTACCTAACGAATAAAGTTTCTAATCTTTTTGATGGATTATCATTGAAACAATGATGCCTTTAGTAGAACCATCACCGTGGTTTATGGTTTTAGTTTCAGAATCAATGATTCCAATTTTTTAAAACCTAAAATCAGAACCAAATCGACAAGGAACAGTTTAGCTGGTTTCAGTTCAAGTTTGAACTAGTAATATTTTTTTAATTAAATATAATTTATAACATGATAAATTTTATAATTTTATTTAAAATTTGAAAAAAAAATTGATGTACACTTTAATAGTGTAATGAGATTAACAAAATTTTGATATAAATTAAGTAAAATCATAATTATTTTATTACTTCCTATGTCACAATTTATATTATTTTATTAATTGTTCAATCGATTGATATATCGAATAGGAGGTTATTGTGGATGAGATCATAGTTCCATTTTGTTCTCTTTGTTTAACTATATATGTGTGCTTGAGATTCAATTGATTCAGGGATCATGTTTAATTTAATTTTATCCAAGATATGTCCTCCCACACTATTTGCCCTACAATTATAGTTAACATTGAAGTTGCTAGTATTTATCTCGTAATCATTAAAACTCTATATTTGTAGTGTTGTTACCAAGCTAAAAAAAAAATTATTATATACATATCAAGTTCGAGCTTATTGGTCCCTTAGTTTTTCTATCTTTATAATAATAATTTATTTTAAGATTTTACTATCATTGCTAATTTAATATATATATCCTGAAGTTTCAGATGTAACATTATCACTGGTATGGTTAGCATTATAAGGGTGGTATAAGTTAATGATCAATCTTTTAATTTTGTTTATTTTATCACCAATATTGACATCTACTCCTAAACTTTTATAATGTGTTTAAATAATCACTTAGGTCACCTAATCTAATACGAAAATAAAAAATAAGTAATTAAATAAATCAATAAAATTTTTAAAAAATAATTTGTCCATTTTGATTTCATAGCTATTATAGTCATATTTAAATCATTATCATATTAATATTTTTTTTTAAATCACCAATAATATTAATAAACCATTATTAAAATTTTTAAAAAATTTTAAAACTCTTTCACACACATTCTAATGCTATGGATATAAACTAACTTGTCTAATATTATTTATAATAAAAGTACATAATAATTCTTTATATTCAAAAAAAATTTTCAGGTAATTCATATGTAGAATCCATCAAGTAAAAATATCCCTAGAAAATCTTTTAGGCCTTTTATTATTTAATGTATAAAATTTGACTAACTCTTTTATTGCTTGTGCATGACCCCACAAGAATAAAATAACTTGCTTAATAAGAGAAAGAAAAGTTTAAAGAGACCTGAGACCTTTTTCTATACATAAATTCAAAATATGATAAGCATACGTAATAACAAAAAAGACACCACTAAAAGCAAGTTGACAGACTTCTTAGAACTTGATAATAGAAGCGATATTTGTTTCTACATTATCAAAACCAATGTAAAAAATTTTAAAATCAAATAATATTCTTATAAAATTATATCCATTATTCTATAAATATTATTGACCATAAGCCCTTCATCAAAAATACTAAAAATAATAATTCATTTTTACATTGTCCAATTACTTTTAATTCAATGATAAGTGTTCGAGAGTTCATTTACTAGTAATCACTCCAAATATTGGTACAAATAGTAATACGGTAGTCAAAGGGTCAAAATTTTTTTATAAAGATCATATAAAGTGTAGATAAAAGTGATTCAGGAAACTCATTGGGTAATGGGATTTAAAGCCTCTTGATAATAATCAACAAAATCAACTTTTTCATTATAATCAACAAAATCAGCTTTCTCACTCAAACTAAATGATAAATGTTCAATAGAAATTAGTTTAGTTAATATTTTATGATGTTTTTAACAAAAAAAATAAAAATTAGGATTAGTAGGGTACCTAAATATTTATATTTATTTTTTAAATATTTTTAATCTTATATCATACCAGTGTACTGAGCTTTACTCAGTATGGTACAATACGATTTATTGAGTGGTATACCTAAAATAGGTATAAAATTCTCTAAAAATATTTAAAAATAGAAGAAGAAAAAAAAGTAAGATAGAGTTTTAAAGTTAGAAATAAATATATATTTAGTATAGTTTCAGTAAAACTAATGTAAACAAACATATATCTTTGTCGGGTTTTGAGGAGTAGCCTTATGCAAGGTTCACAATTTTAGTTCATTCTAGATCATTCTTTTTTTAATATTGAATTATCAATAGAAAAATTATTTAAATTATTAGATTATTTTGTATATAACTTAAATCTTAATACTCAAATGAATTAAATAATCACAGGTGTAGATATATCTGATTCTACTACTAAAATGAATGATGAGCTTTCACGGGTAGTAGATTGAGGTTCTCGATCCTATGTATCTATATATTAATATAATATATTTGTTAGATCTCCTAAAATTGATTATATAATATAGTATATTAATATATTATATATCATTGGTGAATCAATATGGTGATGGTTGTAGGTTGATCGCAGTGATGATCGTCGTGAATCACTTATGTCTAAGGCAGCTTATGAGGCATGTATTGATAAATATTAGAACTACTTTCACAACTTATTTGTTGCTTCATATTATATCTCTTAATTAAAAAGTTCTTCCTCTTAATCATCCTAAATTAGCCTTCTAAATTTGATCCAATTCATAAATCATTGCTTTATTGAGTTTAGGAGAGTGAAATTATGAGAATAAGAGAGAGATTGTAAATAAAAAATAGTTTGAAAGATTTTAAGAGAGTGTGAGAGTAAAATGGATTGAAAGAAAAGAGATGAAAGGGTTTAAAAACCCTTTAGAATACCTCCAATGGTCAAAATGACCATTTGAAATTAGTAACGATCGAAATCAATTGGTACCGACCAATATAGGTCGGTAACGATTGAAATTTTGACAATTACCACTTGATATAGTCCTGTATCACCTAATATGAGGCCAAATACCTAATACTAACTGGTAGTGTTAGGATCAAAAATAACACTAAGAGGGTGGGGGGTGAATTAGTGCAGCGGATAAAATGAACGATTTAAATGATTTTGAAAAACTTCGTACGATAAAAATATTTTGTTCGACGAAAATTGTTTTGGAAGGACGTTTAATTTGAATAAGTTTGCAAGTGAATAGAGAGGAGGAGATTGGATAATTGCAATAAAGTAAAGTAGAATGTAGTAAAAGTAAAATATGCACCAAGAAGAAAATATGCCAGTTTTATAGTGGTTCGATCGTCTGACCTATGTTCATTCCCGATACCTCCTCCAATGAGGTCACCGGCTTCCACTATTATTCTTTCTTGAAGGGCAAAGATCAATCACTTATTTATAAAACTTTTATAAGTGGCTCACTCTCCTTTTATAAACTTTTACACTTTGAAATAGTGAAGGTTAACTCTCAACTTTTTGTAAGCTATTTCACTATAGTTTTAGTTCAATCTTGTTCACTTCTCTGTGATTAATCAGTTGAGAAGAAATGAGTATTTATAGGCCTCAATTAGCTTAAAAAATAAAGCCAAAGTAGATCTCATCCCAGATTCCGGGGTCTTGGCGGTACCACCGCTAGTGGGCTTTGACACTGGGTGGTACCACCACTCAGTCTAGCGGTACTACCACTAAATAGAATGTCAGGTATTGTAACTAGGCGGTACCATCGCTTGACAATTAATAACTACCTGGTGGTACCATCACCTAGGTTTCTAGGAGACTGAGCCCTGGGCGGTTCCACCACCCCAATCTAGCGGTGCCACCACTAGACAGGGTTCAGCAACTTATTTAGGCCTTGAATCCGGCCCAAATCAATCTAATTACGGGCCTAGTTGGCTCCTAACAGGGTTAGTGGGATTACCTCCAAACATAATCCTAATTATGTACTAACTATAATATTTAAGACATATTCTAAACAAAACAAGTATGGTAAGTCTAGGTTTCTTTCGGTAAGTTTCCGACGAACTTCCAGCGGACTTTCGACGAACTCTTGGCAATTTTTTAGTGGACTCCTGGCAAGCTCTTGGACTTCACAATGATCTTCTTGGTGAGTTCCAACAAGATCTTTTGGCAAGATCCGATCTTTTTGGCAAGCTCCAGCGAACTTCCGACAAACATCCCGGTGAACTTCCAACGAATACTTTGACAAGCTCCCGACGAATTCTCGGCTAATTCCGGCAACACTCCCGACGAACCTTCGGACTTCTAGCGAACTCTCGAACTCTCAATGAATCGATCAAACTTGACTCCAGCACTTCATTTTGCTTTATGCCTTGATCGCTATCATAGTTAATCCTGCACACTTTTCTCAATATATAGATTAGATCAAATAATTTACCAACTGATTTCATCGTCAAAATCCAAGATTCAATAATCTTTCTCTTTTTGATAAGGACAACCAATTGATGATGGAGTTAACCTTAATCCCCCTATCTATATGCCACACTTGAGAAAAGACACACTTGAATTCAAAGCCTTTGAATTCAAGCACCAAACCGATAAGTTACATGCATTTAAACTTATCGACATGCACAACATGATACTAATCATGATTTTTTATATCAAAATACGATGCCAAGTATTTATTGCTAGAAAATCGTGAATCGACATCTCATGTACAACGAAAAACAAAAACAAGACCAAATTTCCCAGAGTTAAGTACTTGGTTATTGTGCAACGATTGGTGCACGAAAAAATTACAAATCCGAAAAACCGCATGTATCATATTAGAAGCGTTACCTAGGGAGATCGTATATCCCTGAAAATTCCTAATCTGATGAAGAGGATGAAGGAGTACTAGCATACTCCTCTCTAGCGGTAATCCACATAGCAGACGCAGCAACGACGCTCCTCAAATCATCGCGGGATCACCCTCTCCCATGTATTACAAGGCTACTGGACCCAAGGAGAAGGAGAGAAGGCTGAGGAGAATAGGAGAGATGACTACTAATAGCTCTAGCCTATGAACCAGGGAGTTCCTCCTATTTATAGAGGTGCAAGAAACTTATCCTTAATGGATCCTGTTCACATTAGATCTCTATCCAATTATCCAACTAGATTTTATCCAATTATCCAATTTGATCTCTATCAGATTGGATCTTATCTACAGGATCCAAACTAGGGGCTTCGTAGATATCTCATACCCGCACCTCTACTCGTCACAACATCCACCTAATGTGTATGACCCTCTAGGCCCGATACCGAGCTGGCCATGAGTTACTCCTATTAGAACTCCTTTTGACTCAGGACACCTTCTGATATAGTAAATTATTATCTCTATAATAATTCACTCGACTCATCGACTATGGGTGTACTAGGCTACTACGCCATAGGCCTCCTACGATATAGGGGGATCTAATCCATCAAACATGTCTGTCCTCAATTACCATGTATCTATAGTCCCTTATCCATTTAATATCTCAGAGATCGTATATTGGGCATGGTAATGTCAGGCCCATACGAAATCCTGTCCGAGTCTCGCTCTAATCGAATTCTCCCGGAGAACTCCTTCTCTCTCAATTTGAACGACCCTAGCCAGGGAATTTTGCTTGAGCGAGCACATGCAGGATATTTCTCTCGTGATACCGAGAGTGAATGATCCTCTATTGATACTCAATTGCCTTCGTAAAGTTGGCTACCATTCCCGAGAACCGACTATACCATATCTAGAGCTTTCCAAACCTATAAGTCCAGTGTCAAAGAATGAAGTACTCATACAAGGTATCTTTGGTGTCTCAAATCTAAAGACCAAACACACAACTAGGGCTATAAAATCATTGTCTAACATTAGGTATCATTAACCATCTAGAATTTCATAAGCGGATCAATCAATAAACTCATTCTCCAATGAGCACCTGCATTGTATCTCTAGTGTCCCTATATAAGTGACTATGAGACCGGTCACCTCCATCATATAGACGAGCATATAGCGTACTAGTCTATCCAGTTATCTCGAGATCCTTTTCGATAACCTATGACCAGGATGATTTAGGATCTGTGTTTAAAGGCATATCGGTCTCGTTATCGTGATCTTATTATGATCCGATTCCCATTGCATAGATCCAAGGACATCATAATATTCATCTAGATAATATGAGAAAATACTAGTAATAATACATAAAGAGATCGACGCAACGTGTTACAAGTGCTATAACTCACGTGATTGGCTTGTAGGGCACCTATAACTAATAATCTCCCACATGACCTAAAGCCAATCACCTACGTGTCTGATCCCCATCAAACTGCTGTAACACTCAAATATAATCTGAGTCAGTGGCTTTATCAGTGGATCTGCAATGTTATCTTCAAATGGAACTCTTTCCACTACTATATCTCTAATCATGTGGAACCTTCTTAGAATACTTCTAATGAGACCCGGGTTCCCTAGCTTGATCGATCGCCCTATTATTATCATCATATATAGGAATCAACTTCACGTTGCTCGATACGATTCTCAAATTTATGATGAACTTCTTCATCCAAATATTCTTTTGTTGCTTCTACCACATCAATGTATTTCGCCTTTATGGTCGAGTCAGAAATAGTATCTCACTTGGAACTCTTCCAACTTACTGCTGCTCCATTTAGGGTGAATACATATCCTGAATTTGACTTACTATCGTCAATAGCATATTAGGCCACTTTACTGCTTTCCAATGCTCCAAGCCTGGTCTGCCTAATACCTGCTCGTGACACTCAAAGCATGCGTTGTATCAGGCCTGGTACTTAGTATAACATATATAATAGATCCTATCGCATAAGGTATCGTATCCATATTTGTCATTTCTCCAAGAGTTTTTGGGGACATACTCTGAGAAATTAAAATTCTATATATCTAAATTGAGACAAGCCAAACATCCTCTTAAATCTCTCTATAGATTTAAATCTCCCAAAATATAGGATGCTTCCCTTAAGTCCTTCATGGAGAATTGTCTAGATAGCCAAGCCTTTACTATAGAGAGCATTCCTATATCATTCCCAATGATTAGGATGTCATCCGCATATAACACCAAGAAGGTGATAGTGCTCCCACTTACCTTCATGTATACACATGGCTCATCTTCGTTCTTAACAAAGTCATAAGATCTAATCACCTTATCAAATCTTATGTTCTAACTTTGGGAAGCCTACTTTAGTTCATAAATGAACTTAAGCAATCTACGCACCTTATCTGGACTCTGCTTGAATATGAATCACTCAGGTTGTATCATATACACCTCCTTCTCGAGGTTGTCATTGAGGAATACAATTTTTAAGTCCATTTGTCAGATCTCATAGTCATAATGTATTGCAATAGCCAACATAATTCGGATAAATTTCAGTATACCTACGGGTGCGAAGGTTTTGTCATAGTCAACACCTTGCCTTTGACAATACCCCTTAGCTACTAACCTTGCCTTATAGGTCTCCACTTTTCCATTTACCCGGATCTTCTTCTTAAAGACCCATTTGTAGCCGATGGGTATGATACCCTTAAGTGCATCAACAAGGTTCCAAACCTTGTTAGAGTACATAGATTTAATCTCAAAATTCATGACTTCTTGCCACTTCTCGGAGTCTATGCTCATAATATCTTCCTTATAGATATGAGGATTAATATCTTGAGTGTTATTTTTACTGATATGTCCCATATATCTCTCAAGAGGGTGTGACACTCTATTAGACCTATGTAAAGTTGGAACTTATGTATTAGGTACCTGAACACACTCGGTTTCTAGAATAGTGCCTGAGCTAGGTTCTCCAACCTTGCTCAACTCTATCATGCTCCTACTGTCTTCGCAAAAAAATGTGTTCATTCTTAAGAAACACTACTCTCTTAGTAGCAAAGACATTTTTGGTCCTTGGGATGATAGAAATAATACCCACAAGTTTCTTTGGGATATCCCACGAACTTACACTGTTCCATCCTAGATTCCAACTTATTAGAGTCGTATCTTTTAACGTGGGCACGGTAGCCCTAAATCTTAACAACCTTAAGATCGAGCTTCTTCCCTTTTCATATCACATATGGTATAAACACTACTGATCTATATGGAACTCTGTTCAAAAGGTAAGCTACCGTCTCCAAGGCATATCCCCAAAATAAGATGGGTAGGTCGACAAAACTTATCATAGACCGCACCATATCTAATAGCTGTTGAGTATCAAATTTTGATGATAAAACTAATTGATAGTGTTTTATTATCTAACTACGTTTTGAGTGACACAGGTCTACTATCGGTCAAGCTTAGACAGTTGACACATGATGAATCAGCATTGCGCCAGAGGAAATCATGTCATGATATTGGACATCGAGCCGGAGGTCCGGTCGACAATTGGCAGAAGATTTCGTACATTAGGCATTAGGCCAAGAAGTATGATATTGTGCCAAGGAGATTGGAGTTGTGGATGTTAACCGCCGATTGGGCAATAGGCTGCAAGAGAGGATGGTGCATCGAAGAACTGGACGAAGCACCAACCAATGACGTGCCGGGCAACAGGATGTTAATTCGTGTAATAATTGTCTAGATTGAAGTAGGGTTAAGATTTACTTAGTGTGTAGGATTAACTATGATAATGATGAAGACATAAAGCAAAACAAAGTGTTAGAGTCAAGTATGATGGAATCGTTGAGAGTTCGAGAGTTCGACGGAAGTCCAAAGATTTGTTAGGAGTGTTATCGGAACTAGCCGAGAATGAGTAGGGAGCTTATCGAAGGGTTTTCAGAAGTTCACCGAAAGGTTCATCGGAAGTTCATGGAGCTTACCGAAGAAGCTCAACAAAACTTACCAAGATTGTCGTGAAGTTCAGAAGCTTGCTGGGAGTCCATAGAATGGTGTCTGATGGTTCATCGGAAGACCACCGAAAGTTTGCCAGAAGCTCGCCGGAGGAAGATTTGATGTGTCGGACTTTGTATTAGCTTAAGAAATGTTTTTAATTTTATAGTTAACACATAATTAGAGTTAGGACTAGGTGTTAATCTTATAACCCTAGTAGGGCCAACTAGGCCCCATAATGGATTGGTTTGGGCCAAGTTTAAGGCCCAACTAGAAGTGTTGGACCCTGTCTAGTGGTGGCACCACCAGACTGGGGTAGTGGCACTGCCCAGGTCCAGCTCCCTAGGTTGTACTGCTTGGTGGTACCGCTAAGTGACAGAGTACCTGAACGGTGGTACCGCCTTGTACGCTGACCATGTTAGTGTGTCAAGCAGTGGTACCGCCAGACTGATAGTAGTACCGCTAGTGTCAGGGTCAAACTAGCGATGGTACGACTAGTGATTGTTGGAAAATCCAAGGGCAACATATCATGCACAACGGAAGAACAAAAACAAAACTCCTAGATTTCCACGAAAGGTTCCGTCGTCATGCGAAGATCGGTGCGTCAAAAATAAATCCGTGAATCCAAAAATTGTATAAAAAGAATGATAATACCTAGAGAGATTGTATATCCCTGAGTTCCTATAGATCTATGAGGAAAGATGAAGGAGGTCAAGCATCTCTCTCTCTAGCGGTATCCACACGATAGGGACTACAACGATGCTCCTCTCTGGAGAGAGAAGAATAGAAGGTGGCTACTAAGAGAACCCCAGCCTATGGACCTTTGATTCCCTCCTATTTATAGAGGTCCCCTATAGACCCTATAGATCCTACTCTATTGGGTATTGGATCTCTATCCAATTATCTAAACCTCTTAGATTAATAGTTCTCTACCCAATAATCTAGCTCTTATTGGATCTCATCCATGGGATCCAATAATCCAAGGGCTTATTGGATATCCAATAAGATAGGGGCTCTAGCGGATATCTCATATCCGAACCTCTACTTGTCGTAATACCTACCATATATGTGTGACCCTCTAGGCCCAATATTGAGCTGGCCATGAGTTATACCTGTCAGAACTCCTTCTAACTTAGTGAATTATTATCTCTATAATAATTCACTTGACTCAACGATTGTGACGTATTAGGCCATTACGCCGCAGTCCCTAGACAATATAGGAGAATCCAATCCTTTAGACTTATCTTTCCTCAGTTACCATATACCTCTAGTCCCTCATCCATCTAATATCCCAGAGATAGTATATCTGGCATGGTGCTGTCAGGCCCATACGGTTTCTAGTCGAGTCTCGCTCTAATCGGATTCTCCCGAAGAACTCTTTCTCTCTCAATCTGAATGACCTTGGCCAGGGATTTGCTTGAGCAAGAACAAATGAGATATTCCTCTCATGATACTAAGAGTGGATAATCCTCTATTGACACTCAATAGCCCTCGTAAGGTTGGCTGCCACTCCCAATAACCGGTTGTACTAGATCTGGAACTTCCAAACCTATAAGTCTGGTATCAAAGAGTGGAGTACTCATACAGGACTTTTTTGGTGTCTTAAGTCTAAGGACCAGATACACTACTTGGACTACGAAATTACTGTCTGACGTGAGGTATCAATAACCATCCAGCATTCCGTAAGTGGATCAATCAGTGAACTCATTCTATAATAAGCACCTGCATTGTATCCTTAGTGTCCCCACATGAGTAGCTATGAGACCAGCCACCTCAATCATAAGATCTGATCGCCTCATCAAATCTTATGTTCTAACTTCAGGAAGCTTGCTTCAGTCCATAAATAGACCTAAGCAACCTGCACACCTTATCTGGGTTATCTTTGGACACGAATCCCTTAGGCTGTATCATATACACCTCCTCCTCAAGGTTGCTATTGAGGAATGTGATTTTGACATCCATATGTCCGATCTCATAATCATAGTGTTCTGCAATAGCTAATAGAATTCGAATGGATTTTAGCATGGCTATAGGTGAGAAAGTTATGTTATAATCAACACATTGTCTTTGACGATACCCCTTAACCACTAGCCTTGCTTTATAGGTCTCTACCTTTCCATGTACTCCGATCTTCTTTTTAAAGATCCATTTGTAGCCAATGGGTATAATACCCTTAAGTGCATCAACCTGGTTCCAAACCTTATTGGAGTATATGGAATCCATTTATGAATTCATGGCTTCTTGCCATTTCCTGAAGTCTATGCTCATAATAGCCTCCTCGTAGGTCTGAGGATCAATATCCTCAACATCCTCTCTTCTAATATGTCCCACATATCTTTGAAGAAGATGGGATACTCTACCGAACCTATGTAAAGTTAGAACATATGTGCTAGGTACCTGAACAGATTCTGGCTATGGAATGGTGCTTGAGCTAGGTTCTCCAACCTCGCTCAACTCTATCATGCTTCCACTATCTCCACTAAGAATGTGTTCCTTCTCAAGGAACACTGCTCTCTTGGCTACAAAGACCTTTCGGTCCTTAGGGTGATAGAAATAATACCCATAAGTTTCCTTGGGGTATCCTACGAACTTGGATCGTTCCGTCCTAGATTCTAACTTATTGGGGTTGTGTCTCTTGACGTGGGCAGGGCAGCCCCAAATCTTAACAACCTTAAAATCGAGCTTCTTCCCATTCCATATCTCATATGGAGTAGATATTACCGATTTAGTTGGAATTCTGTTCAAAAGATAAATTGCGGTCTCTAGAGCATATCCCCAGAATGAGATGGGTAGGTCGGCGAAACTCATCATGGAACGCACCATATCTAACAGTATATGATTCCTCCTTTCTAATATACCATTAAGCTACGGTGTATAAGGAGGTATCCATTGGGATAAAATTTCATGGTCTTTGAGGAACTAGGTGAACTCTGTACTCAAGTACTCACCTCCTCAATCTGATCGAAGGGTTTTAATACTTTTTCCTGTTTGGTTCTCCACTTCATTCTTATATTCCCTGAATTTCTCAAAAGCCTCAGACTTGTACTTCATCAAGTACACATGTCCATATCTTGAGAAATCATCAGTGAAAGTAATGAAATAGGAGTAACCACCTATGGCATGAGTCGACATGGGACCACATACATCAATATGTATGAGTTCTAATAACTCAATGTCTCTCTCTAGTTCCACTAAATAGAGAGTTCGTCATCTTTCCCCAAAGGCAAGGTTCACAAGTCGCATATGACTCATAGTCAAATGGATCTAGATATCCATTCTTCAGCAACTTTTGAATCCTTCCCTTATGGATGTCACCTAGCCTATAATACCACAGATATACATTGTTCACCTTTTTTTGTTTCCTCTTAGACTCACTTACACTCATGATATATGGAGCTGTATCTAGCATAAATAAACTATTTTGTAATGTTTATCTTGTGATGATCTCATCATCTAATATTATTGAACAACCATTGTTCTAAAAAACTAATTTATATCCACTAATTGTCAAACATAAAATAGAAATAATATTTTTGATAATAGAAGAAATATAATAGCATGCATCTAATGCAATAATAGCTCCACCAGGCAGATGTAAGGTGACCTTGCCAATAGCCACTACAGCAACCTTTACTCTATTGCCCATATTAAGGTCCATCTCGCCTCTATTCAATCTCCTAGGTTCTGCCATAACCTACAACGAATTGCAGATATGATAAGCACTCCCGGTATCTAATACCTATGTGTTATCATAAGATTCTGACAAATAGAGACTGATCATAAATGTACTTGAAGCTTCTCCAAGCTTTTTTTTTGCCCTCTCTGCAAGGTACTCTTTGCAGTTCCTCTTACAATGCCTATCTTTGCCACAGTGGAAGCACTGGCCTTTGTCCTTTGTTGGGTCTTTCTTAGCAACCTTTGCCTTACCCATTTTGCCCTTGCCCCTGCCCTTCTTAAGGGACTTCTCAACCTTCCTTTTCTTTCTGGTCTCACCAACATAGAGAACTGGCTTCTCTTTCTTGATGGTGCTCTCTGCTTCTCTTAACATATTGAGAAGCTCTGGGAGGGTCACCTTAAGTTTGTTCATATTAAAATTCATTATGAACTGAGAAAAAGAATCTGGTAGGGACTGAAGCACAAGATCCATACATAGGTTATCCTCTAAGACCATTCCTAGACCTGTGAGTTTCTTGATCCACTCAATCATCTTAAGGACATGGTTCTGAACCGGTGTCCCCTCAGTCATCTTGGTATGGAAAAGACTCTTTGATATCTCATATCGTTGAGTTCTTCCCTGTTCCTCAAATAGTTTGTGGAGATATAGGAGTATGGAACTAGCATCCAAATTTTCATACTGTCTCTGTAACTCAGTAGTCATAGAGGCCAGCATATAACACTGAGCAAGAGTGGAATTATCTATATACTTCACATAACGAGTGATTTCATCCTCGCTTGCCCCTTCATCGGGCATAGGGATCACTGTATCAAGGACATATGTGATTTTCTCTATCGTGATAACGATTCTCACGATAGAAAAAATTGCATATGTTAAATGAATAGAGAAAATGGTTAGAACCATATTAAATGAATACAATTTACCAAAATATTTTTGGGCCGAAGCCGTGAATACGGCTTGCTATGTTATGAATAGAGTTCTAGTGAGACCATCCCTATCTAAACCTCCATATGAATTATGGAATGATAAAAAACCCAATGTTTCTTATTTTAAAGTTTTTGGTTGTAAATATTTTATTTTAAATGAAAAGGATGCCTTAGGAAAATTCGATGCAAAATCCAATGTAGGCATATTTCTTGATTATTCTTTCGTTTCTAAGGCTTTTCGTGTTTTTAACAAAAGAACCTTAGTTATAGAAGAATCTATTCATGTGGTTTTTAATGAAATTTCTGAATTTAAGAAGAAAGATTTTGATGATGATTTTGGCTTTGATAATTTGAATTTGAATGAACCCTCTCCTCAAAATGATAACTTGGATGCATCTTCTTCCCAAACTTCATTACCCAAGGAATGAAAGTATGTAGATGCTCATCTCAAGGAGTTAATTATAGGAGATGCATCGAAAGAGGTTCAAACTCGCTCTTCTTTCAAAGATTTTTGTGCTCATGTCACTTTTCTTTCTCAAGTTGAACCAAAATGCATTGATAATGCCTTGAAAGATGATTCTTGGGTTATCGCAATGCAAGAAGAATTGAATCAATTTGAGAGGAATGAGGTATGGAAGCTTGTTCCTAGACCTAATGACCACTTAGTTATTGGTACTAAGTGGGTCTTTAGAAACAAGCAAGATGAATGTGGTATCGTGGTTAGAAACAAGGCTAGACTAGTGGCTAAAGGTTTCAAGAAGAAGAAGGTATCGATTACGAAGAGACCTTTACTCCGGTGGCAAGATTAGAAGCCATTAGGATGCTCCTTGCCTATGCTAGTAGTAATGATTTCAAATTATTTCAAATGGATGTCAAAAGTGCATTCTTAAATGGTTTTATTTCTGAAGAAGTGTATGTCAAACAACCACCCGGATTTGAAAATTCTCTTCTCCCTAACCATGTGTTTAAGCTAACTAAGGCTTTATATGGTCTAAAACAAGCCCCTAGGGCTTAGTATGAGAGGCTTAGTTCTTTTTTAATTTCAAATAATTTTACTAAAGGCAAAGTTGATACTACATTGTTTATTAAACATTTTGAAAATAATTTTCTTATTGTTCAAATTTATGTTGATGATATTATTTTTGGTTCTTCTAATAAATCACTATATGAATCATTTGCCAAGAATATGAGTGATGAATTTAAGATAAGCCTAATGGGAGAACTAAATTTCTTTTTAGGATTGCAAATTAAGCAACTAAGTGATGGTATATTTCTAAATCAATCAAAGTATACATTAGAATTGTTAAAACGATTTAACATGGATGGATCAAAAGATATTAGCACTATTGAATCTCAGATTTTGATGATGAAGTCAATTGGTGAAATATTTATTCTAATCTATTTTGTCGAGATAAGTGTAGAGGAATAACTACGATGGGATGAAAACATAAAGTGATTTACCGAGGTCAAGTCTGTCGGGTGTTCGAGGGAAGTATCGGAAGTCTAAGAAATCGTCGGAAGTGTTGCCGGAACCATCCAAGATCGAATCAGGGACTTGCCGAAGTTTTCGGAAGTTCGTCGCAAAGATCGTCGAAGGTTCGCGGAACTTACCGGGAAGATTCGGAAGCTAGCCGAAGACTCGTTGAGCTCGCCATACAATCCGGGAGTATGCTGGGAGTCCGCTAGAAGAAATCCGAGGGAAGTATCGGAAGTCCACCGGAATCTCACCGTAAAGCTCACCGGAAGTTGACTTGAAGAATGTCGGGTTAAATCACTTAGGATTATATTTTAATTTAATAGTTTGCACGTGATTAGAGCAAGGATTTAGAAATAATCCTGTCTAAATTTAGTAGGGGCCAACCGGGCTCCTACTGGGCCAAATTGGGCCTTAAATAGGGCCCATTCAGCCTTTGCTGAATGAGCCAGGCGATTGAACCGCCCAGTCTAGGGCGGTGGCACGCTTCGACACTGGGGCGTAGCACCGCGCTGTCCTGAGGCCAGGCGAGAGTAGCATCTTTGCACTGGCTAGGGCGGTGGCACCGCCCCTGTTGTGTCAGTCTGCTAGACTGACACAGGCGGTAGCACCGCCTCTAACAGGCGGTTCCACCACCTCTGACAGGCTGACATCGGGAAACTCAAAAAATTCAAATTTGGAGTCCAAATTTGTATCCATTTTGAGCCTATAAATACCCCCCTTTTTCAGTTGAAAGAGCACCCTTTTGAGAGATATAATCTTGAATTAAAGTCTTTAAATAGCCTTGAAAAGTCGTCTCTTGCTAAGTGTTCACCTCCTTCTTCTTGAGAAATCTTGTAAGAGTATGAACCTCTTGTAAAGGGTTGTAAAAGGGGTATTTGGTCCTTCCCCTTCAAAGGATTTGCTAGTGGAAGTGCGGAGCCTCATCGTGAAGGCTTCAAGAGTGGATGTAGGTCATTTGACCGAACCACTATACATTATTGTGTTCATGAATGTGTGAGTATTTACATTTTTGAATCATTTCATTACTTAGCTGCAAATTGCTTAGTTTCTTGCTATTTCCTTTGCTCAAGCAATTTCTTTCAAGTACTCTTTTGTCGAATCGAAATCTTCCTACGAACTTGTCTTTTTGTAAAATCGGTTTTAAAATTACGATTTTAATCTACTGCACTAATTCACCCCCCCCCCCCTCTTAGTGCCTTTTCGATCCTAACAATTAGTAACAGAGCAAGGTTTACTCTCATATTGGTTTAAACCCAAGAGAGATGGCCTACTCCGGTATGCAAGAGGGTCACTCCATTACTCGTCCGCCTATGTTTAATGGATCGGATTATATGTATTTGAAGACTCGTATGAGAATTTTTCTCATTTCTATGGATTTCGAACTTTGGAACATTGTTGAGAATGGTTTTGCAAAATCCTCTCTTCCGATGAGTGAATGGAATGAGTCGGAAAGGAAGATTTTTGCTCTCAATGCAAAGGCTATGAATGCCTTATTTTGTGCGCTTGATAAGAATGAGTTTAATCGGGTTTCTATTTGTGAATCGGCATTTGATATTTGGCGCACTCTTGAAATCACTCATGAAGGCACTAGTCGAGTGAAAGAGTCCAAAATCAACATTCTTGTGCATTCTTATGAACTTTTTCAGATGAAACCAAATGAGTCCATTGGAGACATGTACACCCACTTTACAGATGTCATCAATGGACTTAAAGCTCTTGGTAAAGGTTTTTTTAATTTTGAGTTGGTAATTAAAATTTTAAGATCCCTTCCAAAGAGTTGGGATCCAAAAGTAACGGCCATTCAAGAGGCCAAGGATCTTAAAGTATTTCCGCTTGAAGAATTTATTGGGTCTCTAATGACCTACGAGATGACGTGCCATACTCATGAAGAGCTTGAGAACCCCCTTCCAAAGAACAGGAAGGATATGACACTTAGAACATAAGAAGACCACTTGAAAGGAACATCAAGTGATGAGGACAGTGACAATGATATTGCACTTTTAACTCGAAAGTTTAAGAAATTTATAAGAAAGAACAAATTTAAAAATGACACAAAAAATAAATTTGAACACAAAAAGGACCAAATTATTTGCTACGAATGCAAGAAGCCGAGACACTTTAAGAATGAATGCCCTCAAGCCAAGAAGAAGCAATTCAAGAAGAAGAAAGTTTTGAAGGCCACGTGGGATGATTCAAGTGACTCCGAGGTTGAAGAAGCTAGCAACAAAGAGGAGGCCAACTTCGCGCTAATGGCATTAGGAGAAGAGGTTAATGAGTTATTTAATGAAGAGTTATCTTTCAATGAACTTTCTATCGCTTTTCATGAGTTATTTAATGAATGTAGAACTATTAGTAAGAAGTTCAATTTGCTTAAGAAAGAGCATGCTTTATTACAAAGTAAGTTCAATAGTCTCCAAACCCCTTCTCTACCCCCATTCTCTAAGTGTGAACATTTAGAAGCAACAAAAAGGGAGAACTTGCTACTCAAAGAGACCCTAAACAAGTTTAAGGTCGGTAGCAAGGGCTTGGACATGATCCTTGCGAATAAGGGTCACGTCGGAAATAGAAGTGGAATCGGATTTATGAGTGGATCTCACCAAAATCCCACCACCTTCATTAAAGGTCCCATATTGCATGTATCACCCCATTTGAAATATAATTTTTATGGTAAAATGAGACATGTTACTTACAAATGTCAATTCAAGAAAATTAGTCCACAAAAATTGATATGGGTTCCTAAAGGAACCATAAACAATTCAATGTTGAATTATAAATTAAGTAGATCAATTTGTAAGACACCCAAAATCAAATGGGTACCTAAAAACCATCTTCTTTTGTAGACAAACTCACAAGCTAGGAGCAAGAAATGGTATCTTGATAGTGGATGCTCAAGGCACATGACCGGAGATCCATCTCATTTCTCTATGCTCACTAGCAAAAAAGAAAGGTATGTCACCTTCGGAGACAACAACAAGAGTAAAATCATTGGCAAGGGAACCATAGGTAACAAATCAAGTTTTTCAATTGATGATATGTTGCTAGTTGATGGTTTAAAACATAATCTTTTAAGCATTAGTCAATTATGCGATAAAGGTTATGTTGTTAGATTTGAATCTAATATTTGCATCATTGAAAAACCAAATAATGACATATCCATGATTGCTTTAAAACAAAACAATGTCTACACCATAAATATTGATGAATTAAGTAATGAAATGTGTTTTTCGATTTCGAATGATGATGCTTGGCTTTGGCATAGGAGATTAGGCCGTGCAAGCATGAAACTAATTTCTAAGATTTCATCTAGAGAGTTAGTAAGAGGAATCCCAAACATGAAATTCGTTAAGGACAAGATATGTGATGCATGTCAACTAGGAAAATAAATAAAAACTAGTTTCAAATCAAAAAATTAAATTAGCACCACTAGACTATTGCAATTGATCCATTTGGACTTATTTGGACCAATTGACATAACAAGCCTAGGAGGTAGCAAATATGCCTTTGTAATTGTGGATGACTATAGTAGATACACTTGGACCTATTTTTTGGCTCATAAAAGTGATTGTTTCAAATGTTTCTCTAAATTTTGTGAACTCACTCAAAATGAAAAAGGTTTTATGATTTCATCAATTCGAAGTGATCACGGAGGTGAATTTCAAAATCATGACTTCTAAAATTTTTGTGAAATAAACGGATATAACCATAACTTCTCTACTCCAAGAAATCCACAACAAAATTGAGTAGTGGAAAGGAAAAATAGAAGTTTGCAAGAAATGGCTAGAACCATATTAAATGAATATAATTTGCCAAAATATTTTTGGGCCGAAGCCCTGAATACGGCTTGCTATGTTATGAATAGAGTTCTAGTGAGACCATCCCTATCTAAAACTCTATATGAATTATGGAATGATAAAAAACCCAATGTTTCTTATTTTAAAGTTTTTGGTTGTAAATGCTTTATTTTAAATGAAAAGGATGCCTTAGGAAAATTCGATGCAAAATTCAATGAAGGCATATTTCTTGGTTATTCTTCCGTTTCTAAGGCTTTTCGTGTTTTCAACAAAAGAACCTTAGTTATAGAAGAATCTATTCATGTGGTTTTTAATGAAATTTTTAAATTTAAGAAGAAAGATTTTGATGATGATTTTGGCTTTGATAATTTGAATTTGAATGAACCCTCTCCTCATAATGACAACTTGGATGCATCTTCTTCCCAAACTTCCTTACCCAAGGAATGAAAGTATGTAGATGCTCATCCCAAGGAGTTAATTATAGGAGATGCATCGAAAGAGGTTCAAACTCGCTCTTCTTTCAAAGATTTTTGTGCCCATGCAGCTTTTCTTTCTCAAGTTGAACCAAAATGCATTGATGATGCCTTGAAAGATGATTCTTAGGTTATCGCAATGCAAGAAGAATTGAATCAATTTGAGAGGAATGAGGTATGGAAGCTTGTTCCTAGACCTAATGACCACTTAGTTATTGGTACTAAGTGGGTCATTAGAAACAAGCAAGATGAATATGGTATCGTGGTTAGAAACAAGGCTAGACTAGTGGCCAAAGGTTTCAACCAAGAAGAAGGTATCAGGTTTCAACCAAGAAGAAGGTATCGATTACGAAGAGACCTTCGCTCCGGTGGCAAGATTAGAAGCCATTTGGATGCTCCTTGCCTATGCTAGTAGTAATGATTTCAAATTATTTCAAATGGATGTCAAAAGTGTATTATTAAATGGTTTTATTTCCGAAGAAGTCTATGTCAAACAACCACCCGGATTTGAAAATTCTCTTCTTCCTAACCATGTGTTTAAGCTAACTAAGGCTCCATATGATTTAAAACAAGCCCCTAGGCCTTGGTATGAGAGGCTTAGTTCTTTTTTAATTTCAAATAATTTTACTAAAGGCAAGGTTGATACTACATTGTTTATTAAATATTTTGAAAATAATTTTCTTATTGTTCAAATTTATGTTGATGATATTATTTTTGGTTCTTCTAATAAATCACTATATGAATAATTTGCCAAGAATATGAGTGATGAATTTGAGATGAGCCTAATGGGAGAACTAAATTTCTTTTTAGGATTGCAAATTAAGCAACTAAGTGATGATATATTTCTAAATTAATCAAAGTATACATTAGAATTGTTAAAACGATTTAACATGGATGGATCAAAAGACATTAGCACTCCTATGAGCACCTCCACTAAGTTAGATATGGATGATAATGGAGAAAGTTTTGATAAAAAAACATATAGGGTATGATAGATAGCCTGCTTTATCTCACTGCAACTAGACCTGACATCATGTTTAGTGTAGGGCTATGTGCAAGATTTCAAGCTAATCCTAAGCTATCTCATTTCAAAGCTGTTAAAAGAATCCTTAGATATCTTAAAGGGACTTCGAATCTTCGATTATGGTATCCAAAATCCGATAACTTTGATTTGAAAGCTTATGCAGATGCGGATTTTGGTGGATGTAAAATAGATAGAAAAAACACATCCGGAACATGCCAATTTCTAGGACATGCACTTGTTTCTTGGACTTCCAAGAAACAAAATTCGGTTGCACTATCTACGGCAGAAGCCGAATATATAGCTGCAAGTGCATGCTGTGCATAGATTATTTGGATGAAAAATACACTAGAAGACTATGATATTTATTTAAAAAATATTCCTATAAAATGTGATAACACGAGTGCTATCTGTCTAACTAAAAATCCGATTCAATACTCTCAAACCAAGCACATTGACATTAGGCATCATTTTATACGTGATCATGTCAGTAGTAAAGATGTCACCCTTGAATTTATTGATACAAATCATCAATTAGCAGACTTTTTTACAAAACCTTTAAATGAGGAACAATTTGATTTTATTAGAAGAGGATTAGGCATGTTAAATTGTCCTAATAAGTGAGTTTTATTATATGAGATTTTTCTTTGAAATTTTGGTTTTCGTCGATTTGCTTTCCTCTCAGATTTCTTTTCGTCGATTTCTTCTTGACATCATCTCATCTCTGAAAACAAATTCAAAACAAATTTTTTTTTAAAATTTTTTTTTGCTACCGGTGGTAGCACCGCCAGATCTGACGGTAACACCGCTTGGGTTGTCAGATCCCAGGCGGTAGAACCGCCTGCTGGGGTGGTAGTACCGCCCGAACACCCCTTATAAAAGGGGTGAGTTAGGGCCGGCGGTAGAATCGCCCCCTAACCCAAGAGACCTCTTCCTCACCTCCCTAATCCTCTCAAAACACTTCCAAGCCTTATTCTCTCCCTCTAGAAGCCTAAATAGGGGATTCTTTCCTTGATTTAAGCCCTCTACCTCTCAAGGGAACAAAACTAAGGTAAAATCTGAAATTTTTCTCCTCTTTTTCTTACCTAGTTTAGTTCTTTCCTTTAAATTGATTATTGATCTATCCTCACTAGAAATGGCTCCTAAAAGATCGTCAAGAGACAAAGGGAAAAGGGTGGAGGTAGATTCATTTGACCAATCTTTGTTCAAATCAAAAGAAGCATCCCTTAGGTTTTCTGAACTTGTTTCTAGAACCATTCATAAAGGGAAATATGTTGATTTGAATCAATTAGGAAACCTTGAACCCATCATGTGGTTTGCTGACTTAGAGGTCTTACCAATTTTGTAAATTGTTGAACCTATCTATCCATGCTTGATTAAATTATTTTATGCTAATTTAAGCATGAATGAAGATGGCTTATCTACCTATCTTCTAGGAAATGAGATCCAAATATCTGATAGTACAATATGCTCCTAATTGAAATTGTTGAAAAAGAGTTAGGATGCTATTTTAGAGGGAAATGGGACATGGACACAATCGGAGCCACCCACTCCGAAGCCTTAGAAACTATCTTTGCAAATCCAAACTTAGGCATAATTCCTAAGAGTTGTGAACATTTGTTGCCTTTCAACTCTAAAATTTTATATCACATTCTTATAAATGTTATCATTCCTAAACAGTTTCATCAAGATGAGATCAGTTTAGCTGAGTTGGGTACTATATATTGGATCATGACCAGACAGCATTATTGTTTTGGTTACCTAATCCAGCAACACATGATAGAAGTCAATTCTAAAGGGTTAATGTTACCATATGGAGGATTGATAACTAGATTGTTGTATGCCCATAATATTAGTATTCCACCTGATGAAGAAGTAGTACAAGTGGACAAATTTAACATCATTGACATGAAACTACTTAGGAGACTTAGGTGTACATTTGAGCATGGAATAGTGTTAAATCTCGGATTTTGATGATGAAATCAAGTGGTGAAATATTTGTACTAATCTCTTTGTTGAGATGAGTGTGCAGGAATTACTACGATGGAAAGAAAACATAACATGATTTATCAAGGCCAAGTCCGTCGGGGGTTCAAGAGTTCATCGGAAGTCCGAAAGATTTTCGGAAGAGTTGCCGGAACCATCCAAGATCAAATCAGGGACTTGTCGAAGTTTTCGAAAGTCCATTTCAAAGATCGTCGAAGGTTCGCGGAACTTCCGGGAAGATTCGGAAACCACCAAGACTAGTTGGGCTGCTTAGGAGTATCTTTGGGAGACCACTGGTAGCAATCCGAGGGAAGCATCGGAGGCTGCCGGAATCTCGCCGTAGTACTCTTGGAAGTCGACTTGAAGGGTGTCCGATCAAATCACGTTAAGTTATGTTCATAAATTTGCACATGAGTAGAGCAAGGATTTAAGAAATAAATCCTGCCCAAAATTCGATAAGAGCCAACCAGGCCACTCTTGTGTCAAGTTGAGTCTAAACAGGCCCCATTCGGCTCTGTCAGAATGGGGGCAAAAGGTGGAACCGCCCAAGCCTGGGGCGGTGGAACGCTTAACTGAAGGCGTAGCACCGCCCACACACACACAAAGCGGTGGAACCGCTTTATGCAAGCGATAGCACGCCCCTGTTCATTGACGGCGGTGGAACACTGGTCTGGCGGTGGCACCGCCCAGTCCACCGGATCGAGCGGTAGCACGCCGCTCAAGGCGGTGCACCCGCCATACGTCGATCAAAGATCGACACAGTGTGGCACCGCCGGCAGTGGTGGCACCGCTTTGACCACCAGAAATCTGGGGACTCCAAGTTCACTTGGAATTTGGAGCCCAATTTTAAATCCACTTTTGGATCTATAAATACCCCCCCTTTCTCAGCTGAAAGGGTACCCTTTTGAGCAAAAAGTTTGAGTCTTGAGCTTTTGAAGAGTTTTTGAAAAGTGTTATATTCTTTGCTAAGTGTTCACCTTTTCTTCTTCTTGAGAGATCTTGTACAAGTGTGAACATCTTGTAAAGGGTTGTAAAAAGGGGTGTTTGATCCTTCCCCTTCAAAGGACTTGCTAGTGGAAGAGCGGAGCCTCATCGCAAAGGCTTCAAGAGTGGATGTAGGTCATTTGACCGAACCACTATACATCATTGTGTCCTTAAATGTGTGAGTGTTTACATTTCTGAAATCACTTCATTTCTTGGCTGCAAGTTCTTAGTTAGTTCCTTTTCACAAGCAATTACTTTCAAGTTCTCTTTCATCGAATCGATTTCTTCCACGAACTTGTGTTTCTTTGCGAAATCGGTTTCAAGAATACGAGTTAAATCCGCTGCACTAATTCACCCCCCCTCTTAGTGCCTTTTGATCCTTTCAATTGGTATCAGAGCAAGGTTTGCTCTCATATTGGTTTAAAACCCAAGAGAGATGGCCTACTCCGGTATGCAAGAGGGTCTCTCCATTACTCGTCCACCTATGTTCAATGGGTCGGATTATACGTATTGGAAGACTCGTATGAGAATTTTTCTTATCTCCATGGACTTCGAACTTTGGAACATTGTCGAAAATGGCTTCGCAAAATCTTCTCTTCCGATGAGTGAATGGAATGAGTCGGAGAAGAAGATTTTCGCTCTCAATGCAAAGGCTATGAATGCCTTATTTTGTGCACTTGATAAGAATGAGTTTAATCGGGTTTCCATTTGTGAATCGGCTTTTGATATTTGGTGCACTCTTGAAATCACTCATGAAGGCACTAGCCGAGTGAAGGAGTCCAAAATCAACATTCTTGTGCATTCCTACGAACTTTATCGGATGAAACCAAATGAGTCCATTGGAGACATGTACACCCGCTTTACGGATGTCATCAATGGACTTAAAGCTCTTGGTAAAGGCTTTTCGAATTTTGAATTGGTAACTAAGATTTTAAGATCCCTTCCAAAGTGTTGGGATCCAAAGGTCACGGCCATTCAAGAGGCTAAGGATCTTAAAGTATTTCCCATTGAAGAACTTATTGGATCTCTAATGACTTACGAGATGACGTGCCATGCTCATGAAGAGCTTGAGAACCCCCTTCCAAAGAACAGGAAGGATATGGCACTTAGAACACAAGAAGACTACTTGAAAGGAACATCAAGTGATGAGGATAGTGACAATGACATTGCACTTCTAACTCGAAAGTTTAAGAAATTCATAAGAAAGAACAAATTCAAAAATGATACAAAAGCAAATTTGAACACAAAAGGACCAAGTCATTTGCTACGAATGCAAGAAGCCGGGACACTTCAAGAATGAATGCCCTCAAGCCAAGAAGAAGCAATTCAAGAAGAAAAAAGCCTTGAAGGCCACATGGGATGATTCAAGTGACTCCGAGATTGAAGAGGCTAGCAACAAAGAGGAGGCAAACTTCGCTCTAATGGCATTTGGAGAAGAGGTTAGTGAGTTACTTAATGAAGAGTTATCTTTCGATGAATTTTCTATGGCTTTTCATGAGTTGTTTGATGAATGTAGAACTATTAGTAAGAAGTTCAATTTACTTAAGAAAGAGCATGCTTTATTACAAAGTAAATTCAATAGTCTTCAAAACCCTTCTCTACCCCCATGCTCTAAGTGTGAAGACTTATATGCAACAAAAAGGGAGAACTTGCTACTCAAAGAGACCCTAAACAAGTTTAAGGTCGGTAGCAAGGGCTTAGACATGATTCTTGCTAACAAAGGTCATGTCGGAAATAGAAGTGGTATCGGATTTGTGAGAGGTTCTCACCAAAATCCCACCACCTTTGTTAAAGGGTCTACATTGCATGTATCACCCCATTTGAAATGTAATTTTTGTTGCAAAGCGGGACATGTTACCTACAAATGTCCATTCAAGAAAATTAGTCCACAAAAGTTGATATGGGTTCCTAAAGGAACCATAAACAATTCAATGATAAATTACAAAATAAGTAGATCAATTTGTAAGGAACCCAAAATCAAATGGGTACCTAAAAACAATCCTCTTTTGTAGACAAACTCACAAGCTAGGAGCAAGAAATGGTATCTTGATAGTGGATGCTCAAGGCACATGACCGGAGATCCATCTCATTTCTCTATGCTCTCTAGCAAAGAAGAAGGATATGTCACTTTCGGAGACAACAACAAGGGTAAAATCATTGGCAAGGGAACCATAGGTAACAAATCGAGTTTTTCAATTGATGATGTGTTACTAGTTGATGGTTTAAAACATAATCTTTTAAGTATTAGTCAACTATGTGATAAAGGTTATGTTGTTAGATTTGAATCAATGTTTGCATTATTGAAAAACCCAACAACAACATATCCATGATTGCTTTAAAACAAAACAATGTCTACACAATAAATATTGATAAATTAAGTAATGAAATGTGTTTTTCGGTTTTGAATGATGACGCTTGGCTTTGGCATAGGAGGCTAGGCCATGCAAGCATGAAACTAATCTCTAAGATTTCATCTAGAGATTTAGTAAGAGGTATCCCAAACACGAAATTTGTTAAGGATAAGGTATGTGATGCATGTCAACTAGGAAAACAAATAAAGACTAGTTTCAAATCAAAAAATCACATTAGCACCACTAGACCATTGCAATTGATCCACTTGGACTTATTTGGACCAATTGACATAACAAGCCTAGGAGGTAGCAAATATGCCTTTGTAATTGTGGATGACTATAGTAGATACACTTGGACCTATTTTTTGGCTCATAAAAGTGATTGCTTCAAATGTTTCTCTAAATTTTGCAAACTCACTCAAAATGAAAAGGCTTTATGATCTCATCAATTCGAAGTGATCATGGAGGTGAATTTCAAAATCATGACTTCCAAAATTTTTGTGAAACAAACGGATACAATCACAACTTCTCTACTCCAAGAAATCCACAACAAAATGGAGTAGTAGAAAGGAAAAATAGAAGTTTGCAAGAAATGGCTAGAACCATGTTAAATGAATATAATTTACCAAAATATTTTTGGGCCGAAGCCGTGAATACGGCTTGCTATGTGATGAATAGAGTTCTAGTGAGACCATCCCTATCCAAAACTCCATATGAATTATGGAATGATAAAAAACCCAATGTTTCTTACTTTAAAGTTTTTGGTTGCAAATGCTTTATTTTGAATGAAAAGGATGCCTTAGGAAAATTCGATGCAAAATCCAATGAAGGCATATTTCTTGGTTATTCTTCCGTTTCCAAGGCCTTTCGTGTTTTCAACAAGAGAACCTTACTTATAGAAGAATCTATTCATGTGGTTTTTAATGAGGTTTCCGAATTTAAGAAAAAAGATTTTGATGATGATTTTGGTCTTGATCATTTGAATTTGAATGAACCCTCTCCTCAAAATAACATCTTGGAAGCATCTTCTTCCTAAACTTCCTTACCAAAGGAATGGAAGTATGTAGATGCTCATCCCAAGGAGTTAATTATAGGAGATGCATCGAAAGGGGTTCAAACTCGCTCTTCTTTCAAAAATTTTTGTGCTCATGCTGCCTTTCTCTCTCAAGTTGAACCAAAATGCATTGTTGATGCCCTAAAAGATGATTCTTGGGTTATCGCAATGCAAGAAGAATTGAATCAATTTGAGAGGAATGAGGTATGGAAGCTTGTTTCTAGACCTAATGACCACTTAGTTATTGGTACTAAGTGGGTCTTTAGAAACAAGCAAGATGAATGCTTGTATCGTGGTTAGAAACAAGGCTAGACTAGTGGCCAAAGGTTTCAACCAAGAAGAAGGTATCGATTATGAAGAAACCTTCGCTCCGGTGGCAAGATTGGAAGCCATTAGGATGCTCCTTGCCTATGCTAGTAGTAAAGATTTTAAATTATTTCAAATGGATGTCAAAAGTGCATTTTTAAATGGTTTTATTTCGAAGAAGTTTATGTTGAACAACCACCCGGATTCGAAAATTCTCTATTTCCTAACCATGTGTTTAAGCTAACTAAGGCCTTATATGGTCTTAAACAAGCCCCTAGGGCTTGGTATGAGAGGCTTAGTTCTTTCTTGATTTCAAATAATTTCACTAAAGGCAAGGTTGATACTACATTGTTTATTAAACATTTTGAAAACAATTTTCTTATTGTTCAAATTTATGTTGATGATATCATTTTCGGATCTTGTAATAAATCACTATGTGAATTATTTGCTAAGGATATGAGTGATGAATTTGAGATGAGCCCTAATGGGAGAACTAAATTTCTTTTAGGACTTCAAATCAAGCAACTAAGTAATGGTATATTTCTAAATCAATCAAAATACACATTGGAATTGTTAAAACGATTCAATATGGATGGATCAAAAGAAATTAGCACTCCTATGAGCACCTCCACTAAATTAGATATGGATGAAAATGGAGAAAGCTTTGATCAAAAAACTTATAGGGGTATGATAGGTAGCCTGCTTTATCTCACTTTGCAACGGACGACATCATGTTCGAGTGTAGGGCTATGTGCAAGATTCCAAGCTAATCCTAAGCTATCTCACTTGAAAGCGGTCAAGAGGATTCTTAGATATCTTAAAGGGACCCATAATCTTGGATTATGGTATCCAAAATCTGAAAATTTTAGTTTGAAAGCTTATGCAGATGCGGATTTTGGTGGATGTAAACTAGATAGAAAAAGCACATCCGGAACATGCCAATTTCTAGGACATGCACTTGTTTCTTGGACTTCCAAGAAACAAAATTCGGTTGCACTATCTACAGCAGAAGCTGAATATATAGCTGCTAGTGCATTGTGCACAAGTTATCGGATGAAAAATACACTAGAGGACTATGGAATCTACTTAAAAAATATTCCTATAAAGTGTGATAACACGAGTGCAATTTGTCTAACTAAAAATCCAATCCAACACTCTCGCACTAAGCACATTGACATTAGGCATCACTTTATACGTGATCATGTAAGTAGTAGAAATGTCACTCTTGATTTTGTTGATACAAATCATCAATTAGCGGATATTTTTACGAAACCTTTAAATGAGGAATAATTTGATTTTATTAGAAGGGAATTAGGCATGCTAAACTGTCCAAGTAAGTAACCTTTTTTTTTTTGATGTCTTTTCTTGAAATTATGTTTAAACTATGATTTCCATCAATTTAATTCGGATTGTCCATGGATTTATTTCTTTTGACTTCATCCCATCTCTGAGATTTTTTTAAAAAAAGGGGGTGGAAAAACATTAAATCCGAAGTGGTTTTGTGCTACCGGCGGTAGCACCATGAGATCTTGGCGGTGGAATCACAGGTGTCGACCACAAAGTGTGGAATCTTGAAGCTGTGGAACCGCCCGAACACCCTGCTATAAAATATGTTAGGGCCGGTGGTAGAACCGCCTCCCCTAATCTGCGAACCGCCTCTCCTCACTCTTCCAAACTCTTCCAAACTTCAAATTGGTGTGATTTCTTCCTATCTAGAAGCCTAAGGAGGAAATTTTATCATGATTCATTCTTCCTACATCTCAAAGAACCAATCTAAGGTAAAAACAGAATTATTTCTCTTTCATTTTCTTGTGAAGTTTCATTCTTTTCTTCAATTAATTTTCGATTATTCATGAATAGAAATGGCTCCTAGAAGAACATCAAGAGACAAAGGAAAAAGGATGGAGGTAGATTCATTTGACTAATCCTTGTTTAAATCACAAGAAGCCTCCCTTAGATTTTCTGAATTTGGTTCTAGACCCATTCACAAAGGAAAGTATGTTGATTTGAATCAATTAGGAAACTTAGAACCTCTCATGTGGTTTGCAGACTTAGAGGCTTTACCTATTCTGCAAATTATTGAACCTATTTATCCATGTTTAGTTAAGTTGTTCTATGCTAATTTAATTGTGACTGATGATGGCTTGTCAACTTATCTTCTAGGTAATGAGATTCAAATATGTGATAATACTATATGCTCATTAATTGGAATTGTTGAAAAAGAGCTAGGATGTTATTTTCGGGGAAAATGGGATATGGACACAGTTGGTGCCACTCACTCTGAAGCTTTAGAAACTGTGTTTGCAAACCCAAATTTAGAAATAATTCCCAAGAGTTGTGAACATTTATTACCTTTTAACTCTAAAATTTTGCATCACATTCTAATAAACATTATTATTCCTAAGCAGTTTCATCATGATGAGATCAGTTTCATTGAATTAGGCACCTTATATTGGATCATGACTAGACAACATTTCTGCTTTTTGGTTACCTAATCGCAGACACATGATAGAGGTCCTTTCTAAAGGATCAATGTTACCATATGGAGGTTTAATAACTAGATTATTGCATGCCCATAACATCGCATTCCACCGGATGAAGAAGCAATACAAATCGAAAAATTTAATGTTATTAATGTTAAACTCATGAGACGACTTAGATGTCTTGTCGAGCATGGAATAGGGGTTAGGCAACCTAGGAGATGTGATATACCTCCCCGTAGTAGACCATCCTGAAACACCAGTCCTTAGGGGAAATGAATCTCCTCCTCCCGATCCTTTTTGTTGCAGCTACATCAGTGACATTTTCTGCTCCATCTACTACTAACCCGATCATGAGAGAGTTAAATGAAGTAAAACTATAGCAAATTGAAATTTTGAAGGAAATGCGGAAGATGAACTTAAAGATCGATCACATGTATAGGCATCTTGGCATTCCTCCTGAGGAGTAGCTTGCTGTGTTTTCTTTTTGAACGATGTAAACTTATGTTGTATGTTGACATGTATGTTGTATTCCTTACATCGTGACAGCTATATTGTCTTAACTTCATGATACATCTTTTCGGCCACTGTGGAATGGTTTTCGGTTTTCTGATTTCCTTTTCCACATTTGTGATGTTTTCTGACCCTCCTTATTGTTATAATTCCCTCGTTTCCTTTTTATTGATGACAAAGGGGGAGAAATGATATGTGTATTGCCATATGATATGCGCTGTCCAAATTAAACTTAGTTGGGTTCTTGATATCATGTTTTTTGAATATGTATACTTCATTGATATCCTTGATGTCTAGTTTGAAATCTTGAAATTAAACTTAGTTGGGTTCTTGATATCATATTTTTTTGAATATGTATACTTCATTGATATCCTTGATGTCTAGTTTGAAATCTTGAAATTAAAATTAAATATGTTGAATTCAAAAATTGAATTCAAACAATTTTTCTTTATGGCATATACATAGGGGGAGTTAAGAACAACTCCATCACCAATTGATTGTCATCATCAAAAAGGGGGAGATTGTTAAATCTCGGATTTTGATGATGAAATCAAGTGGTGAAATATTTGTACTAATCTCTTTGTTGAGATGAGTGTGCAGGAATTACTACGATGGAAAGAAAACATAACGTGATTTATCAAGGCCAAGTCCGTCGGGGGTTCAAGAGTTCATCGGAAGTCCGAGAGATTTTCGGAAGAGTTGCCGGAACCATCCAAGATCAAATCAGGGACTTGTCGAAGTTTTCGAAAGTCCATTTCAAAGATCGTCGAAGGTTCGCGGAACTTCCGGGAAGATTCGGAAACCAGCCGAAGACTAGTTGGGCTTGCCGGAGTATGCTGGGAGACCACTGGTAGCAATCCGAGGGAAGCATCGGAGGCCTGCCGGAATCTCACCGTAGTACTCGCCGGAAGTCGACTTGAAGGGTGTCCGATCAAATCACTTTAAGTTATGTTCGTAAATTTGCACATGAGTAGAGCAAGGATTTAAGAAATAAATCCTGCCCAAAATTCAGTAGGAGCCAACCAGGCCACTACTGTGTCAAGTTGAGGTCTAAACAGGCCCCATTCGGCTCTGTCCGAATGGGGGCAAGAGGTGGAACCGCCCAAGCCTGGCGGTGGAACGCTTAACTGAAGCGGTAGCACCGCCCAGACACACACACAAAGGCGGTGGAACCTTTATGCAAAGCGATAGCACAGCCCCAGCCATTCGACGGCGGTGGAACCGCCTGGTGAAAGCGGTGGCACCGCCTGATCCACCGGATCGAGCGGTAGCACCTTTGCTCTGAGGCGGTGGCACCGCCATCATCGTCGATCAAAGATCGACACAGCAGCGTGGCACCGCCGACTGACAGCGATGGCACCGCTTTGACCACCAGAAATCTGGGGACTCCAAGTTCACTTGGAATTTGGAGCCCAATTTTAAATCCACTTTTGGATCTATAAATACCCCCCCTTTCTCAGCTGAAAGGGTACCCTTTTGAGCAAAAAGTTTGAGTCTTGAGCTTTTGAAGAGTTTTTGAAAAGTGTTGTATTCTTTGCTAAGTGTTCACCTTTTCTTCTTCTTGAGAGATCTTGTACAAGTGTGAACATCTTGTAAAGGGTTGTAAAAAGGGGTGTTTGATCCTTCCCCTTCAAAGGACTTGCTAGTGGAAGAGCGGAGCCTCATCGCAAAGGCTTCAAGAGTGGATGTAGGTCATTTGACCGAACCACTATACATCATTGTGTCCTTAAATGTGTGAGTGTTTACATTTCTGAAATCACTTCATTTCTTGGCTGCAAGTTCTTAGTTAGTTCCTTTTCACAAGCAATTACTTTCAAGTTCTCTTTCGTCGAATCGATTTCTTCCACGAACTTGTGTTTCTTTGCGAAATCGGTTTCAAGAATACGAGTTAAATCCGCTGCACTAATTCACCCCCCCCTCTTAGTGCCTTTTGATCCTTTCAAATAGGAGTTAGACAACCTAGGAGAAGTGATATACATCCCCCACCAATAGAACATCCCGAAACATCAGTCTTTAGGGGAAGTGAATCTCCTCCTCCTGATCCCGTTGATACAGCTCCATCAGTGCCAGCTTCAGCTCCACCTTCTGACGATCCGATCATGAGAGAATTAAATGAAGTTAAATTGTAGCAAATTGAAATTTTGAAGGAAATGCGAAAGATGAACCAAAAGATAGATCACATGTATAGGCACTTTGGCATTCCTCCAGAGGAGTAGTTTGTTGTATTTTCTTTTTGAACGTTGTAAACTTTTATGCAACTTTGACATCTATGTTGTATTATCTTTACTACATTTTCTTGGGCACTGTGGAATGACATTCGGATTTCTGAATGATTTTTTTTCCCTCATTTGTGATATTTTTTTGGATATCTTTTTTTACATATCTTTGGATGACGCACTCATAATATTTTCGGTTTTCACTCATATATAAATCCCTCTTTTCCTTTTTGTTGATGACAAAGAGGGAGAAATATGTGACAAGTGAATGCAATTGCCATGCGTTGATAGTTATATACATTTGCCATGCTTTACAAGTTATTGCAAGTTATATGCTTGAAATGCTTATTTAGGTTCTTGATATCATTTTTTTATTGTGTATACTTCATTGATATCATTTGATACCTATTTATTCGACATCTTTTGACTTAATGATGAATGCCATTCATCGACATTGTCATCATTAAGTAAACCATGAAAATTTTCTTTCATATGTTGAATGATAAGTTAAACTCAAAGAAATTGAATTCAAAGAAATTGAATTCAAGCAGTTGTTACTATCTATGGTATATAGATAGGGGGAGTTAAGAGTAACTCCATCATCAATAGATTGTCATCATCAAAAAGGGGGAGATTGTTGAATCTCGGATTTTGATGATGAAGTCAATTGGTGAAATATTTGTTCTAATCTATTTTGTCGAGATAAGTGTGCAGGAATAACTACGATGTGATGAAAACATAAATCGATTTACCGAGGTCAAGTCCATCGGGTGTTCGAGGGAAGTATCGGAAGTCCGAGAAATCGTCGGAAGTGTTGCCGGAACCATCCAAGATCGAATCAAGGACTTGCCGAAGTTTTCGAAAGTTCGTCACAAAGATTGTCGAAGGTTCACGGAACTTACTGGGAAGATTCAGAAGCTAGCTGAAGACTCGTTGAGCTCGCCATACAATCCGGGAGTATGCTGTGAGTCCGCTGGAAGAAATCCGAGGGAAGTATCGGAAGTCCATCAGAATCTCGCCGTAAAGCTTGTCGGAAGTTGACTTGAAGAATGTCGGGTTAAATCACTTAGGAGTATATTTTAATTTAGTAGTTTGGACATGATTAGAGCAAGGATTTAGAAATAATCCTGTCTAAATTTAGTAGGGGCCAACCGGGCTCCTATTGGGCCAAATTGGGCCTTAAACAGGGCACCGCCTGGTTGGGGCGGTAGCACTATCTGGCTGGGGCGATGGCACCGCCCCTGTTGTGTCGATCTGCCCGATCGACACAAAGTGTGATAACACCACCTCGACGACAGCGGTAGCACCGCCTCACAGTGGACACCGGGAAACTCAAAAAATTTAAATTTGGAGCCCAAATTTGAATCCATTTTGAGCCTATAAATACCCCCCCTTTCTCAGCTGAAAGGGCACCCTTTTGAGAGATATAATCTTGAGTTAAAGTCTTTAAATAGCCTTGAAAAGTCTTGTCTCTTGCTAAGTGTTCACCTCCTTCTTCTTCTTGAGAAATCATGTAAGAGTGTGAACCTCTTGTTAAGGGTTGTAAAAGGGGTATTTGGTCCTTCCCCTTCAAAGGATTTGCTAGTGGAAGTGCGGAGCCTCATCGTGAAGGCTTTAAGAGTGGATGTAGGTCATTTGACCGAACCACTATACATCATTGTGTTCATGAATGTGTGAGTGTTTACATTTTTGAATCATTTCATTACTTAGCTGCAAATTGCTTAGCTCCTTGCTATTTCCTTTACTCAAGCAATTTCTTTCAAGTACTCTTTTGTTGAATCGAAATCTTTCTACGAACTTATCTTTTTGTAAAATCGGTTTCAAAATTACGATTTTAATCCGCTGCACTAATTCACCTCCCCGCTCTTAGTGCCTTTTCGATCATAACAAGCACTCCTATGAGCACCTCCACTAAGTTAGATATAGATGAAAAAGGAGAAAGTTTTGATAAAAAAACATATAGGGCATGATAGGTAGCTTGCTTTATCTCATTGCAACCAGACCTGACATCATGTTTAGTGTGGGGTTATGTGCAAGATTCCAAGCTAATCCTAAGCTATCTCACTTCAAAGCTATTAAGAGAATCCTTAGATATCTTAAAGGGACTCCGAATCTTGGATTATGGTATCCAAAATCCGATAACTTTAATTTGAAAGCTTATGCAGATGCGGATTTTGGTGGATGTAAAATAGATAGAAAAAGTACATCCGGAACATGCCAATTTTTAGGACATGCTCTTATTTCTTGGACTTCCAAAAAATAAAATTCAGTTGTACTATCTACGGCAGAAGCTGAATACATAGCTGCAAGTGCATGCTGTGCACAGGTTATTTGGATGAAAAATACGCTAGAAGACTATGGAATTTATTTAAAGAATATTCCTATAAAATGTGATAACACGAGTGCTATCTGTCTAACTAAAAATCCGATTCCACACTCTCGAACTAAGCACATTGACATTAGGCATCATTTTATACATGATCATGTCAGTAGTAAAGATGTCACCCTTGAATTTATTGATACAAATCATCAATTAGCAGATATTTTTACAAAACCCTTAAATGAGGAACAATTTGATTTTATTAGAAGGGAATTAGGCATGTTAAATTGTCCTAATAAATGAGCCTTATTGCATGAGATTTTTCTTTAAAATTTCAGTTTTCGTCAATTTGACTTCCTCTCGGATTTCTTTTTGAAATTTCAGATTTCTTTTTGACATCATCCCATCCTTAAAATCTCTGAAAATAAATTCAGAACAATTAAAAAAAAATATTTTGTGGGGCCAACGGTAGCGCCGCCTGAACCGGCGGCAGTACCACCTAGGTATTCGGCTCCCAGGCGGTAGCACCGCCTAGTTGGCGGTAGTACCACCCGAACACCCCCATATTAAAGGGGGTGTTAGGGTCGGTGGTAGAACCGACCGAAAACTCTCTCCCTTTCATTCTTCTTCCTCCTAAGCACATCTAAAGCCTTCTCCTCTCCATTCTTCCTCCTCCTAAAGGGCAATCAAAGGCATTTTGTGATCCAAGCTCCTCACCTCTCTAGGAAACACAAACAAGGTAATAGCTGAAATTTTCTCTTCTACTCACAATTGCTTGTCTTTTCTTTATTATTTCCTTTTGTTTGTTCATCATGAATAGATATAGACATGGCTCCTAAGAAATCAACAAGAGGGAAAGGGAAAAGGTTGGAAGGAGATTCATTTGACCCAACCCTTTTTAGATCTAATGAGATAGCCTTAAGATACCCAAATTTTGATTGTAAAACCATACATAAGGGTAAACATGTTGATCTAGGTGAACTAGGAAACCTAGAACCTATTAGATGGTTTGCTAATCTAAATGCTCTACCTATCTTACAAATTAATGAACCAATCTACCCTAGGTTTGTTAAGCTATTTTATGCTAACATGATTATTAAAGATGATGTTTTGTCCACCTATGTGTTAGGAACCACAATTCAGATTTCTGATCGTATCATATGTGAGTTACTTGGAATTGAAGAAACGAATAGAGGATGTTATTTTAGAGGGCAATGGGATATGGATGCAATCGGAGCAACCCACTCCAAAGCCTTAGAAATGATTTTTGCTAATCCTAACCTAGGCATTATCCCTAAAAGCTGCGAGCACTTATTACCTTTTAACTTGAAATTACTTCATCATATTATGATAAGCATTCTACTTCCGAAGCAGTTTCATCCTAATGAAATGAGTATGTTGGAACTGAGTACGATGTATTGGATTATGACTAGACAAAACAACTGCTTTGGTTATTTGATTAGACAACATATGATAGAAATTTTCTCTAGAGATTCGATGTTGTCGTATGGTGGGTTGATCATTAGACTCATTTTTGCCCATGACATTTGTTCCTCCATTATTTTTGTTGATGACAAAGGGGGAGAAAAATGTAAATTGCTATGATGGAGTAATTATTGCTATGTTGGAATAAAATGCTTAAAGTAAAATATGAATCAATTGTATCGCATTGCAAATACTTAAGAACTCTTATTCTTGAGATAAGCTAATTTTTCATATGATATCATAACTTGATATTAAAACACTCTTTTGGATATCACTTGATCTTTATCATGTTTGGACATTGTTTAAAATACATTGCTTTGAGTATTTATGCCTAAGCTTGCTTATTAAGCTTTATGTTGAATGAAATCTATTCGATTTGGCTTAAATTCAAAAGATTGAATTTAAGTTCTTTTTACCTTATAATGATATGGCATATAGATAGGGGGAGTTGAGTTTAACTCCATCATTAATTGATTGTCATCATCAAAAAGGGGGAGATTGTTGAATCTCAGATTTTGATGATAAAATCAATTGGTAAAATATTTGTTCTAATCTATATTATCAAAGATAAGTGTGCAGGATTAACTATGATGGGTCAGAAACATAAAGTGATTTACCAAGGTCAAGTCCGTCGGGTGTTCAAGAGTTCATCGGAAGTCCGAAGGATCGTCGAAAGTGTTGCCGGAACCAACCAAGATCGAATTAGGGACTTGCCGAAGTTTTCGAAAGTTCATCGCAATGATCGTTGAATGTTCGCGGAACTTTGCTGAGAAGGTTCGGAAGCTTGTCGAAGACTTATTGAGCATGCTATACAAGCCGGGAGCATGTTGGGTATCCGCCGGAAGAAATCCGAGGGAAATATCGGAGGACCGCCGAAGTCTCATCGTAAAGCTCACCGGAATAAGACTTGAAGAATGTCGGTTTAAATCACTATTAATTATGTTTTAATTTTGTAGTTGGCACGTACTTAGGGCAAGGATTTCGAATTAATCATGCTCTAAATTGGTAGGGGCCAACCGGGCACTTACTGGGCTTTTTGGGCCTTGAACAAGGCCCATTAAGCAAAGCCCCGAATGGGCAAAGCGGTAGAACACTTTGTGCGAGCAGTAGAACCGCTTTGTGCAAAGCGAGTAGAACCGCTTTGTGCAAAGCGAGCACCGCTGGCAGATCGTGTCTTTGGCGGTGCTACACGCCACTGGCGCGTAGTACCGCCCGACACTGATATCTGATGGCGATAGTACCACTGCGCCAAGCAAAGAGTAGCATTGCTGTGCACTATCATCGACGATCGACAAAGCGTGTAGCACCGCCAGAAGGAACTCAATTTGATTTCAAATTTGGAGCCCAAATTTGAAACCATTTTGGATCTATAAATACCCCCCCTTTCTCAGCTAAAAGGGCACCCTTTTGAGAGTTAGAATCTTGAGTTTAAGTCTTTGAATAGTCTTGAAAAGCATTGTCTCTTGCTAAATGTTCACCTCCTTCTTATTCTTGAGAAATCTTATAAGAGTGTGAACCTCTTGTAAAGGGTTGTAAAAAGGGGTATTTGGTCCTTCCCCTTTAAAGGATTTGCTAGTGGAAGTGTGGAGCCTTATCATGAAGGTTTCAAGAGTGGATGTTGGTCATTTGACCGAACCACTATACATCATTGTGTTCATGAATGTGTGAGTGTTTACATTTCTGAATCATTTTATTACTTAGCTGCAAATTGCTTAGTTCCTTACTATTTCCTTTACTCAAGCAACTTCTTACAAGTTCTCTTTCATCGAATCGAAATCTTCCTACGAACTTGTCTTTGTACGAAGTCAGCTTCAAAGTTACATTTTTAATCCGCTACACTAATTCACCCCCCCCCTTTTAGTGCCTTTTCGATCCTAACATCAATTACTCACATCAAGATCTATGTGTGCTTCGGCGCATCTTCATGCCCTGTGATCGTCCTTCTCGCTTCGTCGGTTCCGTCGGCATCTAAACGCATCTCCATGCATCAGATCGTCCGTCTCGACCTCGTGGGTCCCACTACCACTACGCCTCCTCATGTAATTACAATATAATTATAGGCATACAGACCCAACAATAAACAAGAAAAATAGAGGGTCACAGGTCCCAATAATAATAATTATATGTACACACATCATATCATCGGTCCATGATCATCGATCCACATGATACATCACACATCACATGTATATGTTATTTTATAGGACTAATAGATAAATAATAATAGTTAATTAAACTATTTAATTAACATATATATTTTTCTGAAAACATGGATATTCAGAGAATTTTCTAAATTTCGAGAGGTATTTTGGTCATTTTGTCAAAAGGGATATAAATCGAAATTTCTGAAATTTCAAGGGGCAAAAATATCTTTTACCCAGAAAACACTAATCCCTCTTTTACCTACTACATTGTGGCATTGTGGCCATCGCCACCTTGCCGGCGGCGGCCACTACCCGCGAGCGTGCTGCCCCTACCTGCGGCGGGCATCACCGCAGCGGGCACTTCTACTCACGGGCGAGCGTCGCTACCCTACAGGCAGCGTTGCCAGAGTGAGTACCACATGCAGGGACCTCTTGGGCGCCACTGCCCCGCGGGCGAGTGCCGCTACCTCATGGGCGAGTACCGCTACTTCGCAGGCAGCGTTGCCGTCGCGGGTGTCGCCCACATGGACTCACGGGTGTCGTTGCCCCGCAGGCAGCGCTGCCGCCATGGGTGCCTCTACCCGCGGGCTGCGGGGTAGCGCTCGCAACCGTCACTGCCCCGCGGGTGTCTCTGCCTGCGCCTTGCAAGCAAGCAGCAGGCCGGCGGCCACCTATCGCCGTTGCAGGCAAGCAGCCTTGTTGTCACTGTGCGAGCATAACAAGGGCAGCAATGCTTGCTGCCCTTCCTCACTTTTTGTGTCAACGATTTTGACGAAAAAAACTGTTCTAAATCACCTTTTGTCACCGCAATGGGCGCTTCTACTCACGGGCGAGCACCGCTACCCCGCAGGCAGCGTTGCCATAGTGAGTGCCGCCCGTAGGGACCTCTTGGGCGCCGTTGCCCCACAGGTGAGTGCCGCTGCCCCGTGGGCAAGTACCGCTGCTTCACAGGCAGCGTTGCTGCCGCAGGTGTCGCCCACATGGACCTCGCGGGCGTCGTTGCCCCGCAGGCAGCACTGCCGCCGTGGGTGCCTCTACCCGCGGGCTGTGGGGTAGCGCCCGTAGCCGCCGCTACCCTGCGGGTGTCTCTGCCCGCGCCTTGCAAGCAAGCAATAGGCCGTAGGCCGGCGGCCACCTGTCGCCGTTGCAGGCAAGCAGCCTTGTTGTCACTGTGCGAGCACAACAAGGGCAGTAACACTTGCTGCCCTTCCTCACCTTTTGTGTCAACGATTTTGACGATAAAAACTATTCTAAATCACAACACACATAGTTGAAGATCCGATCTTCGCACAAACAACCTGGCTCTGATACCACTGTTAGGAAATCCTATGGGGTGACATCTCATGCACAACGGAAGAACAAAAACAAAATCATAAATTTTTCATAGAAAGGTTCCGTCATCGTGTGAAGATTGGTGCATTAAAAATAAATCCACAAAAATTGCATGTGTAAAAGAAAGTACCTAGGGAGATCATATATCTCTGGATCCCTGCAAATCTATAGGAAGGATGAAGGAGGTTAAGCATCCTCCACTCTAGTGGTATTCACATGGTAGGGACTGCGATGATGCACCTCTCTGGGGAGAGGAGAACAGGAGGTGGCCACCAAAAAGAACTTCCAGCCTATAGAGCTTTGATTCCCTCATATTTATAGAGGCCCCTTGTAAACCCTAATAGATCTTGCCCTGTTGGGTATTGGATCTCCATCCAATTACCCAAGCCACTTGGATTAGTGGTCTATACCCAATAATCTCTTATTAGCAATTATTAGATCTCATCTTAGGATCCAATAATTCAGGGGCTTAATGGATATCTAATAGGATAGGGGCTCCAGCGGATATCTCATATCCGAACCTCTACTTGTCGCAATACCTACTATATGTGTGTGACTCTCTAGGCCCAATATCGAGCTGGCTGTGAGTCATACTTGTCAGAACTCATTCTGACTTAGTGAATTATTATCTCCATAATAATTAACCAAACTCATCGACTGCAGACGTACTAGGCCATTACGCTGCAGCCCCCAGACGATATAGGGGAATCCAATTTTTTGGACCTATCTATCCTCAGTTACCATTTATCTATAGTCCCTTATCCATCTAATATCCCAAAGACTCTACATCGGGCATGGTGCTGTCAGGCCCATACGATCTCTCCTCGAGTCTTGCTCTTGTCGAATTCTCTCGGAAAACTCTTTCTCTCTCAATCTAAATAACCTTGGCCAAGGATTTGTTCAAGCAAGAATACATGGGATATTCCTCTCATGATACCGAGAGCAGATGATCCTCTATTGACACTCAATAGCCCTTGTAAGATTGGCTACCACTCCTAATAACCGGTTGTACTAGATCTGAAACTTTTCAAACCTATAAGTCCGGTATCAAAGAGTGGAGTATTCATACAGGACATCCTTGGTGTCTCAAGTCTAAGGACCGAGATACACACTCATCTGGGACTACGGAATCATTATCGACATGAGGTATCAATAACCATCCAGCATTTCATAGGCGGATCAATCAGTGAACTCATTCCCCAATGAGCACCTGCACTGTACCCTTAGTGTTCCCACACGAGTAGCTATGATACTAGCCACTTCCATCATATGGATGGGTATACAACACACCAGTCTATCTGATTATCTCGATGTCCCTCTCGAGTAACCTATGACCAGGATTATTTAGGATTTGTGTTTAAAGGTGAATCGGTCTCATTATCGTGATCTTATCATGATCCGATTCCCATTACATAGATCCAAGGATATCACAATATATACAACACGCAAGATAAAGTGATAAAATGCCTAATAATAAGTAAAGAGAAAGAGTACATACCAAGTCACAAGTGCCATCACTCATGTGATTGGCTTGTAGGGCACATATGACTAGCAATTGGATCTCATGCTTATACAAAAGATAAAATCAATGAATATTTATCTTAATGATTTTATATTTTAAAACTATGCATGAGCAAATCTTATGTCTTGAACAAATGTATATGTTAATACTTGGCTTATGTATAAAAAGTTTTTTGAGGACATTTTATGGTATCATGCTCGATGATGCATGAGGATTTAAAATAATAACTTGAATCTTACATTTTGAAACCATGTGTTTGTCTTAATGATCCTCGTATGATGCTTGACTCCTTTATAAAACTTTTTGAACATGCTCAACTTAAAATGAAACATGTAATAAAAATTGGAAAGAATATAATCATGATGAATCCATGAATCTTGATGATTTTGTATTACTTTTGGATGGTGCATGATTTTGAACATTCCTATGCATAATCAAATTGCATGAAATGAAAATGCATTTTCTACTCTAATGAGATTAATGAACTCATTTCATGAATTTTGTGAATCTCATCATAACTAATGTTTTGAAAATAAATGTGTGTATCATGCTTTTGGTTCTTAATCGTTTTAGATGATGCATGCCTTCATGAAATCAATCGCAAAACTAAAAGACCTAACCCACATTGCTATTAACAATTTTTTGAATGAAAGAAACATGGCTTTGATAATGATTTCGAATTTATATGATGCTTGACTTTTGTGTGAAAATGTGAACATGCTTATACGAGATCAATCAACTTAAAGTGAAACACATAAAAATGGAAAAATGCACTATCATGATGTTCATGTTTAATATGTTTTGATGACAAAACTTGTATTTCAAATTTATACGATAATGGTTTCCGTATAGAAATTTGAACATGATTGTATGAAATAAAACACATAAAAAAGAGAATATATTATCATGATAAATTGAAGATGACATATAATTGACATATTATATTGTCCTTAATGATCTTTATGACGAAGTTTGTCTTTCGGTTGTGAATATTAGTACTTGTTTTGATTTGGCATATAAAGAACAAAAGCATGCTTATATGAAATTAATCATAAAAAGGGAAATGCATGATTCTTGAAATTTGTCTATCTCCAAAGTTTTTTATTTCTAGATAAAAGACAAATAATGAATCTATTCATGATATTTTGAGAATCTCATGAAATTCTTAAATGTGATTTTGATGATGATTTCAGATTTGACAATTGTTTGATTTATATTTACAACTTAAGATATATTTTAAATATGAATCATGCTTCAATTATATTCTATCTCCCTTAATTCATTTTGTTCTCATATATTTCCTTTCTATTTACTAAAGAGGAGAACCTTCTAAATGAATCATGAAATTGATGATTTGATAATAAGTGTTTATCAAAAATCTATTTATCATTTTGCAATCTCTAAAAAGTTGATAATAACTTCATTCATGTTATGAATCTCGAAAATGATTTTGATTTGATTATGGGTTTCGAGTTGTCTAAATTGATTTGAATGAGCTTAATCTATATCGTGATCTTGATAACTTGAGTCTTTCAAGATCTCTTACTTCATACTATGATTCTCCCATGTTATTGAAGAGAAATCCAAATGAATCATAAGTTATTTTTTCTTGACTTATCGATACTCAACTTAAGAAAATGTGTTTTGAATATTGAAACATTGCATGCATAATTTGATTTTTCTCCTACTTTTCAATACTTATTTCTACACATGACTCGATGATTGAAATATTAATGCAAACATTTGATATATCACTTATCATGGTTTGAATATCGAAGTAAAAGAAATTTTGCTCTTCTTGATATCCTTTATGATGAATTTAAGTAAGACTTGTTAATAATTCTTGACTCTTCTCTTAATCTCTTGGAATCATGACTTTTTAAGATATTTGTAATGCTTGAATCAAGCTCTAAATGATTTCATTTTGTAATAAAGAAATTTTATTGAAATCATGATCTTGACAATTATAACTTAAAGTTCCTTATAAATCAAGATCGTTTACCATACTCCTGTTTATCAAAAGAAAATTCTTCAAATGAAAGTAACTTGTCTTTTGATTTCTTGGAATTCAATACTTGAATTTTTATGAATTCATAATCTTGATATCTTGATACTTGAATTTCTTTGTTATGAAATGTCATCTTGATATCTTGATACTTGAATCTTCAAATAAGATCTTGATGAGAATTCCGTGCATAAATCATGTTCTCATATGATTCTTTTACAAATGAGATGATATAATGAATCATGACTTAATCTTTGATATTGATATGTTTTTATCATAATTCTTTTATATTGATTGTCATGAATTGAAGATTGATGCAAATTTAAATGATGTGAAAAGTTATTGTAAAAAGGAAGAAAATAATCTAAGTCTTGATATCTCGATATTTGATACTTGAAATTTCTTATAAAATGTGATCTTGATGAGAATTCCTATGCATGAATCAAGTTGCTCTTTGTGCTATCTATTTTCAAATGAATCATGAGCCTTGATATCATATTTTCATGATATAGAAATGACAAGATTTCTTTGGCTTGTATGCCTTATGTGATGATTGAAAATTGATGTAAAAGAAATTTGCTTAATGATGAATCATTGATTTATTCTTTTTATAGCTTGAAAATGAATGTAAAGAAAATATGCTTAGAATTTGTTTTAAAATCATGATCTTGATCTTGCTAAAAAGAATATTTACCATGAATAATATCTTTTGATCTTGATCTTACTAAACTCTTAATTTCTTGGCCATGTATGCATCATGTGATATTGATTGACACTATATTCTAAATGATGTAAAAAAGGAAGAAAACTATATCCTTCTATCTTTTTGACATTAACAAAGGGGGAGAAGGGTTTGCTAGCTTGCACATTACAAATGAAAGCAAACATAGTTAGCTAGAACTTGCAAAATGTTAAAACTTGTATTTCTCAAAATGAGAAGAAATAAATTACAAAGTTGTATTATTATTTTTTACTCATGAGCTTGCATGTTTTAAAATATTATATATTTTAAAAAAATTACTAGCTCATTGCAAACAAAAAGTTGATAGCTTGCAAAGGCAAAACTTAGTTGCAAAAGAGAAAAATTGAAAGGAAGTTAGCTTGCGTATCACAAAGTATGCTAGCTTGCTTAACATTATTGCTTGCTTACTTATCATTAATTTTCCTCATGATTTATTTATGACTCCCTTGCATTCATGACTTGATGAAAATTCATGATGCAAATTTATTATTTTGTCATGATCAAAGCAGTGATGTAAAAGATTATTCATACTCCTCCACTTCTTTTTGACAAAAACAAGGGGAGAAAGTTTTTACTAGCTTACACACTTCAATAAAAAATTTTGCTAGCTCAAAAGAACTTACTATCTCAATAGAAGCAAAAAGAAAATTTGTAATCCTACACTTGCTATGCTTGTATGTTGTATATCTTGATAGCTAGTATGATTGTAAAACTTGCATATCCTTAATACTAGCTATAATGCAACTTCTCCTTTTTGTTGATGACAATGGGGGAGAAGTAGATTGATGAACTCATGCAATGTATGATTGAATATTTTATATATTTGCATGATATTTTTGTTGACATGATTTTGATACATGTTGCTAAGATTTAGGATAATCCAAGTGTCTTATCAATAACATGTTGATAGGGGGAGTTTGGTTAAACTCCGGGGAGTTAAGATTAACTCCGTCATCAATTAGTTGTCATCATAAAAAAGAGGGAGACTATTGAGTCTCGGATTTTGATGATGAAACTAATTGATAGTATTTTATTATCTAACTGCGTTTTGAGTGACACAAGTCTACTATCGATCAGGCTTAGATAGTTGACATATGATAAATCAGTGTTGCGCTGGAGGAAATCATGTCAGGATATTAGACATCGAGCTGAAGGTCCGGTCAACAATTGGCAGAAGGCTTCAGACATCGAGCATCAGGCCAAGAAGTGTGGTGTTGTGCAAAGGAGATTTGGGTTACGGAGGTCAACCATCGATTAGGCAACAAGCCACAAGAGAGGACGGTGCACCGAAGAACTGAACAAAGTGCCGACCAATAACGTGTTGGGCAACAAGATGCTAATTTATGTAATAATTATTTAGATCGAAGTAGGGTTAAGATTTACTTAGTGTGCAGGATTAACTACGATAATGATGAAGACATAAAGTGAAACAAAGTGCTAGAGTCAAGTGCGATGGAATCGTTGGGAGTTCAAGAGTTCGATGGAAGTCCGAAGATTCATCGGGAGTGTAGCCAGAACTAGCCAAGAATGAGTAGGGAGCTTGCCGAAGGGTTTTCGAAAGTTTGCTGGAAGGTTTGTTGGAGGTTCATGGAGCTTACTAAGAAAGATCGGAGCTTGCCGAAGAAGCTCAACAGAACTCACCAAGATTGTCGTGAAGTCCAGGAGCTTGTTGGGAGTCCGTAGAATGGTGTTCGAGGGTTCATCGGAAGACCACTGGAAGTTCGCCGGAAGCTCGCTGGAGGAAGACTTAATTTGTCAGACTTTGTATTAGCTTAGAAAATATTTTTAATTTCATAGTTAGCACATAATTGGGGTTAGGATTAGGTGTTAATCCTATAATCCTAGTAGGGGTCAACTGGGCCCTGTAATGGATTGGTTTAGGCTGAGTTTAAGGCCCAACTAGAAGTGTTAGACCTTGCCTGGTGGTGGCACCGCCTAGGTCTAGCTCCCCAGGTTGCACTGGACAGTGGTACTGCCTAGTAACCGAGTACCTAGGCGGTGGTACTGTAACATCCCTCGCATTCCTTGTTTCTAAATTTTTGTATAAGAGTTTAATAACAAAGTTACTATCCATTTTAAATTTGATAGATGAGTTTGAATGAAATTGAAAACCTATTTATAAGATGCGAGGATCTATTTGTAAAATTCTGAGGGCCTATTTGTAAAATTTGGAGGACTTAATTGTAAAAATATATAATACAAGGACTAAATTGTAAAATACACAAAATAACAAATCCCACCGTTTAAGACCCTCTGCCTTCATTCCTAAGGAAACTGAGAAGGCAGCCTACGTGGAGAAGAAAGGGAGAGAAAGAGAGAAGAAGATAAGGAGAAGAAGAGAAGGAGAATTGGGGATTTAGGGTTCTTGAGCTCAATACTTTTCATTGGGATCAAAATTGATCAAAGGCAAGTGTTCTAACCCCTTCCTACAGTTAGTTTGATCCTTGTTCTCATCTTAATCCTAAAAATTTTAGAAGTTTGAAGTTTCATAATGATATTTTTGTAATTTATGTATCAAACAGCGAATCTGGATTTCTTTTACAGATTCTGTTCTTTCTGCCTTATCATGTCTATAACTCTCTGTACTGAATTCTTATTTAAGCAAAATTAAATCCATCCGAAAGTATACTTGTATATCTTCATTTTGAGACCAAGATGTATGAATTTAGAGTTCAATTGCCTATCTAAACTTCTGTTTGAATTGACCCTATAGAATCTATAAAATAGAGATTTCGAGTTCTGACCTCTGGGCATTCTATCACTTGTAACTCACTGTGAACAGATTCAATAGTGATAAAATTAACCTTATTGGAAAGTAAACTCATAAAGCTTTCTGTGCATTTTTTATTTGAAATATTTGGAGTACAGACACCAACCGAAACGTCTGTTTTAGTCGACCCTATACATTCTATAAAACAGAGATGATGTTTTCTGACCTGCTGTCACTAAATTACTTGTAACTTCCTGTGGAGACCTCTAATTCATACCAAACTTTGTTAATCCGAATCTAGATTATTATATCTTTCAAATGACACTAATTTAGAGTGAATTGGAGCATATTTGGTTACTCAAATAACTCAGGAATTATACCTTTCGAATTCTGCCAGAACCAGATTTTTGTCAAGTTTGCCTATTCTTGTTTTGTCCTTTTTGTTGGAAATTGAATTCAGCTAAAGTCCTTCATTCAGTTGAGCTTTATACCATTGTTTCAAACCCTTGTATACACATGTCATTATGTTCATTTCAAATTTGAATGCATTGTGAAAGAATATGCTTGCATCGTACTATTTCGTAAAGGCGCATGTACGTTTTATTGTTCCGCATGTGCTTCCGATATGTGTCAAATTATTGTTCATACCTATCCTTTTGTACTATGGTGTCTGTGGGATTATTTGGACCTTTGCCAGAAATGGTAAAGGGATTATTTGGACCTTTGCCAGAAATGATAAAGGGTATTTGTGCATAGAGCCTGCGATGCTCTGCCGGCCCCCTATTCGGCTTCATCCAGACGTGGATGATGACTCTTCCAGACGTGGGAGATATTGTTTGGGATCCCACTGCACCCTCTATGTTTTTGATATGATATCCAAAGTATTGTTTGTGTTTATATGTGCGCTTTAGATGATACGAAAGTGAATGATCAGATTTGACATTTGAACTTCTGTTATTTGTTTGTTATTCTGATATGTTCTGAGAGATCACCCATGCACCATTGATATGTTTCATATTGTCCTGTGTGTCATTGGATATGCTCCAACTTACCATTATCATCGTCTGATATGCTCTAATTATTCCTTACTCTATTTGTTATGGGTTGAATAAGTTTGAATAAGAGGACATTCGTGATTCTGATATGATGATATATATGTTTCCTTGTATCTGGCCTTGCATTTTGATATCAAAGCCATCAAAGCTATTCTCCTTCTCTATGGATATGTTAGTCACTTTCTGAGCTTTGTCATGCTCACCCCGTTGTTATATAATATTTTCAGGTTAGCTTATCAGACTCTGGGATGTTTAAATTGGGCTGAGGAAGGGAAAGCTAGAAGATTTTGGGTTGATCTGTAGTGGTTGATATGTTTTGTTGTTTAAGTACATTTTGTGTTTAGTGAAATATCGATGGTAAACCTGAACTTACATGTTTTGTAAAGGTTGGAGGACCTCTCATGTTAGGACTTGAAATGTGAAGTTTAAATGGTATGAAGATATAAATGTGTGGTAAATGTTAGTTTTGTAGCTATATGGATTTCCTCACTTGTGGATTTTATGATGTGGATATCGTTTAGTTGAGTTGGCTTTGAATTTTATGAATCTTGGTGTGATGTGGTATATGAATTATAAACTGCACAGGTTTTATGAATTATGGGTTTTGGATGTGATTTACGTCTTAAATGATCGTTAGTGTCCTCAAATATCGTTATGGATCCTGGGATCGGTTTGTTGCTAAAATTTTAATGTTATGGATTTTGAGACGGGGTCACATCTCCTGAATGAGATTAATTTCAGGGGGGCATGACAGGTACTGCCTAGTATACTAACCATGTCAGTGTGTCAGGTGGTGGTACCGCTAGTGTCACGGTCAAACTGGCGGTGGTACCACCAATATCCAGTAAACCCGGGATAGGAAGGCTTTTAGCTCCAAGTTTGAATCAGATTAGAGCCTATAAATACCCCTCCCTTCCCTCGGTTGAATACATAAGCACACATACTTTAAAAGTGAGAAAACATTGTTCAAATCACTTTAGAAATCCCTCCTCTAGTTCTCATTTATATTCCAGCGAAAGAGATGAGTGAAGTACTTGTAAGGGTTATCTCCTGAGCCTGTCAAAAGGAGAGGTGCTGTAAGGGAGTTCGTCTTTGCCTATTGGAAGGAAGACAATAAGTGGAAAAGCCGGTGGCCTCAAGAGAAGAGGAATCAGGAGTGGACGTAGGTCGGATGACCGAACCACTATAAAAATTAGTTTGTATTTACTTATTTTCATTTACATTGTGCAAACCATTTCATTTTACTGCAATCATCTAGCTTCTTCTTTATCCTCTTACAATCACTCTCAAGCTTAAGTATTTCTGATATGCTTTTCAATGAAATATCTTTTTATCGTACAAAAGTTCTGAAAGTATTTTTAAATCACCGAAATTTATCGTTCTTAACCACTATACTAATTCACCCCCCCTCTTAGTGCTGCTCTAGATCCCAACAATAGCATATGATTTCTCCTTTTCTGATATACCATTGAGCTACGGTGTATGAGGAGGTATCCATTGGGATAGAATCCCATAGTCCTTGAGGAACTAAGTGAACTCGTACTCAAGTATTTGACTTCTTAATCTGATCGAAGAGTCTTAATACTCTTTCTAGTCCACTTCCTCTTGGATATGCTTACATTCATGATATGTGGAGTAGTATTTTGTATAATCAAACTATTATGCAATGTTCCTCTAGTGACGATCTCATCATCCTCAATAATTGAATAACTATTATTCTCAAAAACCATTTTATAACCATTTAATATCAAATATGAAATGGACATAATATTTTTGATAATAGAGGAAACAAAATAATATGCATCTAATGTAATAGGAGCTCTATTAAGCAGATGTAAAGTAACCTCGCCAACAGTAACAGCAGCAACTCTTGCTCTATTGCCTATCTTGAGGTCCATCTCACCTCTTGCCAATCTCTTAGACCTTGTTAGAACCTGCAATGAATTGCAGATGTGATAAGCACTACCAATATGACAAGAATCTGACACATAGAGATTGATTATGAATGTATCTAAATCTTCTTTAAGCTTCTGTTTTGCCTTTTCTGCAAGATACCCCTTATAGTTTCTTTTCCAATGCCCATCTTGACAGTAGTGAAAGCATTGACTTTTATCCTTTACTATGTTAATTTTGGCAACCTTTGCCTTACCCCGTTGGCCCTTGCCCTTGCCCTTGCCCTTCTTAAGGGTCTTCCCAACCTTCCTTTTCCTTTTGGTCTCACCAACATAGAGAACTAATTTCTCTTTCTTATAGTGCTCTCTGCCTCCCTCAACATATTGAGGAGCAAAGGGAGTGTCACCTCAAGTTTATTCATATTAAAATTCATGATGAATTGAGAAAAAGAATCTAGTAGGGACTGGAGTATAAGATCAATGCACAGGTTATCATCTAGGATTATTCCTAGACCTATGAGTTTCTCAATCCACTCTATCATCTTTAGAATATGGTTTTGAACTGATACCCCCTTAGACATCCTAGTGCGGAAAAGACTTTTGGATATTTCATATCGCTGAGTTCTTCCTTGCTCCTAAATAGTTTATGGAGATGTAGGAGAATGGATCAAGCATATATGTTTTCATGTTGTCTCTATAACTCAGGAGTTATACAGGCTAATATATAACACTTAGCGATAGTGGAATCATTTATATACTTCATATATTGGGCAAACTCTTCCTGAGGTACAACCTGCTCAGGTTGGGGTATGACCATATCTAGGACATATGTGATTTTCTCTACTGTGAGAACTATTCTTAGGTTATAGAGCTAATATGCACAGTTTGGACCAATGAGGGGGCTGGCATCAAGTATACTACGTAGAGGGTTTGATGGTAACATGTTTCTAATAAACAAGAGATGTAGCGTAAGTAAATAACATGCAGATTTCATAGAAAATAAACAATCAAGATATGAACTTCTATCTTAACATGCTCCCACTAATTTTTCTAGCAAGTCACGCGACACCCTCAACACATGAAACGGAAGTCTCCGGTAGACTTCTAGTGGGGATCGGGATCCAATCGGCGTCTTAGTATAACATCGAGAGACTCGACCAATCACACTAAGCCCAAAAAGTTAGGTAACTCTTGCCAATCACAACTCCTTGTGATTCCCATCATGTTTGGCCTCCGAATCACCATGGCCTCGAGGGACTCGACTAAATATGATATCCAGTTATGCCATCACCATCGTTACAAGATGAGTCTAATTCAGTAATATGCCCTCGAGGGACTCGACCAAGCATACCATGTCCTTAGGTCACCGGTGACATCTCTATATCATAGGCAAGATAGCAAGATGCAAAATAGGTGAGCCTCGAGGGACTTGACCAACTCAGCCTACGTCGGAAATTGGTTCCTACCTATAAAGATGGAAGGCCACGTGGGTTAATCTAATTGCCTTATACATACTGACTTAATATTATCACAGGAGGGGTTTTAGATTCGATCTTGTGATATGATGTGTCACACACATGCATATTTAATATATTTACATCACATACAAATATATATACTTATCTAGTAGGTGTATAACAGTAACATGCACAAACGCACCAGATGATCATGGACCATAACCTAATATGATCAGGCCTAAGCCAGTAGGCCTAATCACTTGCATCAGTATCTGTGTATATCGATGCATCTCTATGCCCGGTGATCATCCATCTCGTCATCGTCGGATCTGCCAGCACCTCGGCGCATCTCCATGCATCGCGATCGTTTGAATCCGCCTCGAGAGTCCCGCTGCCACCTCTAGGCTTCCATCGCGCCTCTTCATGTAATTACAACATAATTACAAGAATGCAGACCCGATAATCAATGAAAAATAGAGGCTCGCAGACCTCAATAATAATCACATACACACATTACATGGTCCATGATCATCTTCCCACATCACACATCACATATATATATATCATGTAGGATTACTAGATAAATAATAATAGTTAATTAAACTTTTTAAATAACTAAAATTTTGAAATCAAGGACATACAGAAAATTTTCTAAAATGTCAAAGGTATTTTGGTAATTTTTATAGGACATGCCATGGAATTTTTGTAATTCACAGGGGCAAAATTATCAATTTTGCCCCTTTACCCCAAATAGAGTCGGCAGCCGCAACACCTTGCAGTTGTCGCCTCCCTACTGTGGTCGCTAGTGCGGCAACTGCAAGGCCGCCGCTTGGCAGGAGTGCGACGCTACTGCCTTGCCTTTGGCGGTTGCTAGGCACCTGTTGCGTAGGGTGGCAGTCGCCTCTATGCAAGCACGGGCATTGCCGCTTGCAGCCTATGCGTGCCTTTACGATACTGCTACCATGACATAAAGATTCATAAAACTTCTTCTCTTCATAAAGAACTCATGACATAAAGATATGAATAAAGAGAAGAAAGTCCGTGACATAAAAATTTATACAAGAGTCATGAATGTCCATTCATGAGTGATGTAAATGATGTTTCTATCTATAACAATTCATACAACAATTTTATCAATAAAATCATGATATTGAAGAAATTCGTATTAAATTCAAGAAGTAGAAGGAAAAGAAATGATTCAAGCTAAAAGCAACTTGTTCAAGCTAAAGTGTATCATTTCATGATGTAAATGTCACTTTTATCAACTAAAATTCATTAGTATTGCAAAAATCCACACAAGAATTAAGTATCATTGAATTCTGTAAACAATAAAAATTCATGAATGTCATTAAGTAAATTTTGTAAATAAAAATCCGTGAATGTCGTTTCTATTGAATAAATTTTGTGGATAAGATTCAAAATCATTGCTAGAATTCACAAGTCAACAAAATTCATTTCTTATCAAAAATTCATAAGAGTGAAATCTATGAAAGATACATTAGTCAATAAAATCCATGAGTGAGGGATTTAAGAGTATCAAATGATAAAGCAATGGTATAAATTTGATATCAAAATAAGAGGAAGATAAAAATGAAATAAATTCATGAAAGCTCCATTTATGAAAATTCCAGAAGATGATACCAAGATAGGAGGAAGATAGAAACAAAATCAAAAAATTTCAGAAAAGGCATACAACAAACTCATGTATTCGGATAATTAAGCATTCTTGATTATTGTATTACATGCAACTTACAGCGAAAGTGTACCAATGTAGCATAAAGAGTATAAAGGGAGTTAAGAACTTCATTACAATACATAAAGTCAAGCAGTACAACATAGAGTTTTTTACAAACTACTCCTCAGGTGGTACATTGTTGGAAAATCCTTCAAGGGGGAGCGACATCTCATGCGCAGCGGAAGAACAGAAAACAAAACCCTAGATTTCTCATAGAAAGTTTTCATCATCGTGCGAAAATCGGTGCATCAAAACAAATCCATGAAAACTACATGTGTTAAAGAAAGATACCTAGGGAGATCGTATATCCCTAAGTTCCTACAGATCTGTGGGAGAGGATGAAGGAAGTCAAGCATCCTCCTATTTAGTGGTATCCACACAAAGGGATTGCGACGATGCACCTCTCTCTTTGGGGAGAGGATAATAGGAGGTGGCTACCAAAAACTCTCAACCTATAGAGCTTTAGTTCCCTCCTATTTATAGAGGCCCCCTTAAAATCCTAATGGATCTTTTTGCCCTATTGGGTATTAGATCTCCATCCAATCACCCAAGCCTCTTGGATTAGTGGGTTTCTACCCAATAATCTCTTATTAGCAATTATTGGATCTCATCTCAGGATCCAATAATTCAGGGGCTTAATGGATAACCAATAAGATAGGGGGTTCAACGGATATCTCATATCCGAACCTTTACTCGTCGTAACACCTACCATATGTGTGTGACCCTCTAGAACCAATATCGAACTGGCCGTGAGTCATACTTGTCAGAACTCCTTCTGACTTAGTGAATTATTATCTCTATAATAATTCACCCAACTCATCGACTGCGGACGTACCAAGCCACTACGCCACGAACCCCAAACGATACACGAGAATCCAATCCTTTGGACCTATCTGTCCTCAGTTACCATGTATCTATAATCTCTCATCCATCTAATATCCCAGAGACCCTATATCAGGCATGGTGTTGTCAAGCCCATACGGTCTCTCCTCGGGTCGTGCTCTTGTCGGATTCTCCCGAAGAACTCTTTCTCTCTCAATCCGAATAACCTTGGCCAAGGATTTATTCGAGCAAGAACACATGAGATATTCCTCTCATGATACTGAGAGTGGATGATCCTCTATTGTCACTCAATAGCCCTCGTAAGGTTGGCTACCACTCCCAATGATCGACTGTACTAGATATAGAACTTTCCAAACATATAAGTTCGGTATCAAAGACTGGAGTACTCATACAGGACATCCTTGGTGTCTCAAGTCTAAGGACCAGATACACTACTGGGACTACGGAATTGCTATCTGATGTGAGGTATCAATAACCATCCAGCATTTCGTAGGTGGATCAATCATTGAACTCATTCTCCAATGAGCACCTGCACTGTACCCTTAGTGTCCCCACACAAGTAGCTATGAGACCAGCTACGTCCATCATATGAACGGATATACAGCACACCAGTCTATCTGGTTATCTCGATGTCCTTCTCGAGTAACCTATGACCAGGATAATTTAGGGTCTATGTTTAAAGGTGAATCAATCTCATTATCATAATCTTATCACGATCCAATTCCCATTGCACAGATCCAAGGATATCACAATATACATCTAGATAATGTGAGATAATGCCAATAATCATAAGCAAAGAGATTGACGCAGCATATTATAAGTGCTATCACTCATGTGATTGGCTTGTAGGGCACTTATAACTAGCATACACTAAAATGTCTAAACAAGGTATTAATTTTATGATGTACTTATCGCACTTCAGTTCGGATCTCATATTGTTGCAATTTGAGTTTAGCTTGCTGTGATTTGAGTTGATCTAGTTGAGTCATTATTGGATCGGCAGATGATGAAGGTGCTGGATTCATTGGTGTAGCATCAAAGGGATTAGGGAGAGTAGACTGACTACCCATAAATATAGGTGTTTTAGGTTTGGCTTCAGGAGGAGGAGGATCGGTTCTTCTAGGAAGCCTAGTCCAAATTTCATTTCTTAGTGTGCACCTCATCGTCTAAGTAGGTTTCTCTTAATTACGTTGTATCTATCTACCTTTAATGATCTTATCATCTGGTAGTATCATAATACTATATGTATGCAATAACCTAGTGATTAAACCACCATAAGGAAGCATTAAATCTTTAATGGAAAGGTCAATTATGTTTTGTCGAATCAAATACCCAAAAAAGTTTTTATGTCCATTCATGATCCAGTACATTGTTCCAAGCTCCATCTGACTTACCTCATCATTATGATATTTCTTTGGGAGTAAAATAATTATTATAATATGATGAAGTAACTTAGAGTTAAAGGGCAGCATGTTTTCACAACTCTTAGGCACAATCGACAAGTTTGGGTTTCCAAAAATAATACCTAAAGCTTCGGAATAGGTGACTCCAAATATCTAAGTCCCATTGACCTCTAAAGTAGCAACCTCTTATTTTCTTAGAAATTCCTATGAGGTTGCAAATCACACAGTTCATAATAGGCATATAGTGTCCTAGGAGGTAGGTTGATACGTTATCATCTTCGTCTACATTTAAGTTGTTGTAAAATAAATGAATAAGCCTAAGGTATATCGGTTCATAAATTTATAAAATAAGTAAACCATCTAGATTAGCAAACCATCAGATAGGCTCTAAGTCCCCTAATTCTTCTAGATCTACATATTTATCTTTGTGGACATTCTTAGATTCAAAGTTAGGAAACCTAAGGGTATTGTCATTTGAATTGAATAGAATGGGGTCATAAGTTTCATCAACTCTCCTCTTCCTCTTATCCCTAGATGATCTTCTAGGTGCCATTTGTCTACAAATGTTGATACTGAAACAAATAATTCATGAATCAAGGGAAAGATTTTAAGGATTACCTTAGTAGAGATCTTCCCAAAGGATAGTGAAATTGATCTAAAATTTGAGGAGATGAGAGCCTTTCTTGGTATACTAGAGGAGGAGAATGAAGAGTAGAAGGTAGGAGAGGGTTTTTGAGAGTTGGAGCAAGAGATGGGGTCAGTTCTACTGTCAGCCCTAAAGTGCCTTTATATAGGGCACTCTCGGATAGTGCCACTGCTGGCTGGGTGGTGCCACCACCTAAGAACAGAATGTTTTGGTGGTACTATCGCCAATTCCAGCGTGCCACCGTTGACACATTCACTTAGGTAATTTGGGGCTACAACACTTCAATTTTTTGATCAATTGATCTTCCTCATTTAACATCTATTTTATAGTGTCTAATATTGAATGTTTGACTTAATTGTCATGCATTTGATTAAGAGAAACAACATCATTCTAATTACTTTTATCCCACATTGTTTATCAATTTGAATGAACATATTTTTCTTAAGAAAGATAACTCATCAAACCCTTTTTAACATAAATTTAATTATATAAGAAGATGTCATGATCATCAAAAGATATTTAGAACATTTTTCTTAGGAGAATCAAGGGAGAACGATAAATGAAAAAGTTGATAATTTGAATGTTAAGAGAGGGGTTTAGACAAGTGTTTTCAAGAATCACGAAAGTATGAATATCAACATATTGTAAGTGACATCAAGATCATCATCAAAATTATTCTTCAAGAGATCTAACAAGGTCATATTACCTAGTGTCTCTTAGTCTCAACATTAGTATATTTTAGCATCATGGTGAAAGATTAACATATAAAATACATTTCAATCATTATTCAATCAATGATTGTTTGAGCTAGTGAGTGTGATTAAGATCATACAATTTTGAGATATCATTTCTTGCTCCTAGCTTGTAATGGTAAGGATGTCTATAAGAAAGGATGACTTTTAGGTACCCATTTGACCTTAGATACCTCAAAAATCGATCTAGTCATCTTATCGTTCTACATAGTGTTTCTTACGATTCCCTTAGGAACCCAAATTAATTTGTGTAGTCCATATTTCTTAAATGGACATTTATGAGCAAAATGTCCGTGTTTGCAACAAAAGTTGCATTTGGTGTGGGGTGATACATGTAAGGTAGGGCCTTTGACAAAGGTGGTTGGATTTCGATGAGAGCCACTCACAAATCCGATTCCACCTCTTCTATGAATGTGACCCTTATTGGTAAGGATTATGTTTAAGGACTTACTACCAACCTTAAACTTTTCTAGAGTTTCTTTGAGTAGCAAGTTTTCTTTTTTAAGTACCTCTAAGTGTTCACACTTAGTGCATGGAAGCAATGAAGGAGTGTCTTGCTTAAGTTTTTCAAGTTCATTATTTAAAAGGGCATGCTCCTTTTTCAAAGAATTATACTTTTTTCTTATTAGTCTACACTCATCGAACAAATCATGAAAAGCACTTAAAAGCTTATAGAAAGACAAATTTGTATCTAATAAACTGCTTACCTCATCTTTGATAGCCATTAGTATATATTTGGCGATCTTCTTATTGCTTAGTTCTTCGTCTTCGGAGCTGCTTGAATCATCCTACGTTGTTTTGAGCCCCTTCTTCTTCTTTAGTGTTTTTTTCTTCACTTGGGGATATTTCGCTTTTGAAATATCCCGGCTTCTTGCATTCATAGCATATGACTTATTTTTTCTTAAGTTTAATTTTATTTTTGCTATCATTTTTAGATTTATTTCTCTTTATGAATTTTTTGAACTTTCTTGTCAAGAGTGCCAAGTCATCATCATAGTCCACATCACTAACTTTTTTTTAAGTGGTCTTTATGAGTTCTTAGTGCTATATCCTTCTTGTTCTTTGGAAGGTTTTTCTCAAGCTCTTCATGAGCATTGCAAGTCATCTCATAGGTCATTAAAGACTCGATAAGTTCTTTGAAAGAAAAATTATTCAAATCCTTAGCTTCTTGAATGACCGTTACTTTAGGGTCTCAACTCTTTGGAAAGGATCTCAATATTTTATTAAAAAGTTCAAAATTAGAAAAACTTTTACTAAGCTCTTTTAGTCCATTAATGACATCCGTAAACTGAGTGTACATATCTCCAATGAACTCACTTGGTTTCATCCGAAATAATTCATAAGCATGAACTAAAAGATTTATTTTGGACTCCTTTACTCTACTAGTGCCTTTATGTGTGACTTTGAGTGTGTGTCAAATATCAAAAACCATTTCGTAAATTAAAATATGATTAAATTTATTCTTATCTAAAGGGTAAAATAAGGCATTCATAGCCTTGGCATATAAAGAGAAAGTCTTCTTCTCTAACTCATTCCAATCGGTCATTAGAAGAGAAGACTTTTGAAAACTATTTTCGACAATGTTCCATAATTTAAAATCTATTAAAATTAAAAATATTCTCATCTGAGTTTTTCAATAGGTGTAATTCGACCTATTGAACATAGGTGGATATATGATTGAGTGACCCTCTTGGTTGCCGGCAAATACAATTACTCTTAGGTTTAAAATCAAAATGAGAGTGACCTTACTCTGATACTAATTGTTAGGATCAAGAATGACACTAACTTGGGGGGTGGGGTGAATTAGTGTAGCGGATAAAACGAATGATTTAAACGATTTCAGAAAACTTCGTACGATGAAAATATTTTGTTCGACGGAAATCGTTTCGGAAGGATATTTGATTCAAATAAGTTTATAATTGAATAGAGAGGAGGAGATTGGACAATTGTAATGAAGTAAGTAGAATACAGCAAAAGTAAAATACTCACCAAGAAGAGAACATGCCAATTTTATAATAGTTCAGTTGCCCGACCTGCATTCACTCCCGATACCTCCTCCGATGAGGTCACCGGCTTCTACTATTGATCTTTCTTGAAGGGCAAAGATCAATCACCTCTTTACAGAACTTTTATAAGTGGCTCACTCTCCTTTTATAAACTTTTACACTTTGAAATGATGGAGGTGAACTCTTAACTTTTTGTAAGCTATTTCACTATAGTTTTGGTTCAATCTTGTTTACTTCTCTATGCTTAACTAGCTGAGAAGAAAGGGATATTTATAGGCCTCAATTGGCTTTAAAAATTGAGCCAAATAAGGTCCTATCCCAAATTTTTGGGTCCTGAGAGTACCATTACTAATGGACTCTAACATTGAGTGGTACCATCACTCAGTCTGGTGGCACTATCACCAAATAGAGTGTCAAGTATTGGAACTGGGTGGTACCACTACCCAGTCTGGGCAGTATCACTGCTCAGGCTTTTGGGAGGCTGAGCCATGGGCAATTCCATCGCCTCACGCCTAGTCTGGAAGTGCCACCACTAGATAGGGTTCAACAAATTATTTGGGCCTTGAATCTAGCCCAAAATCAATCCAATTACGGGCCCAGTAAGACCCTAACAAGGTTAGTGGGATTACCTTCCAACTTAACCCTAATTACATGCTAACTATGATATTTAAGACATATTCTAAACAAAATAATTCTGGTAAGTCTAGGTTTCTTCCGGCGAGCTTCCGAAGAACTTCCGGCGGACTTCTGACAAACTTCCAACGGACTTCCGACAAACTCTTGGCAATCTTCCAGTGGACTCCCGACAAGCTCCTGGACTTAACGATAATCTTCTTGAAGAGTTCAGACAAGCCCTTTTAGCAAGCTCCAATCTTCTTGGCAAGCTCCAAAACACTTCGGCAAGCTCCCGATGAATTCTCAGCCAATTCCGGCAACAATCCCGCTGAACCTTCGAACTTCCAGCGAACTCTCGGACTCCGAACAAATCGATCAAACTTGACTTTGGCCCTTTATTTTACTTTATACCTTGATCGCTATCGTAGTTAATCTTGCACACTTTTCCTAACATATAGATTAGATCAAACAATTTATCAATTTATTTTATCATCAAAATCTAAGATTCAACAGGTATGGGGTAGTTCACATGTTGGTTTATTGGTGGACCAATACGTACTGAACATACTAGATGGTACTATTGAATATCGAATTTTGATTATGAAATCAATTAATAAGTTTATGAACTAATAAGCATTTGAGATAAGTGATGCAAGACAAACTTCAATCATAGAAAGATAAATCATTAAAGTAGGAGAATCAAACATTGGGCCAAAGAGCATCATGTTAGAGAATGAGCATCAGGTCGGAAGGATTAGGCATTATGCTATAGGAGGTCAACATGCCGATGGATCAAGTAATCCATCGAAGTAAAGGATGATGCGTCGGAGATTCAATTGAAGTGTCAGATGAATAATCATATACCGAACAATGTAGGCTTCATGATTGTAATTATTAAGTCTTGATTAAAGTTATTTAGAGTCTAATTGAGTTAGTTTTAGGGTGTAACTAGGCCAACTTGAATAGAAGCCCATAGGGCTTGAACCAGGGTTGAATTAGGCCTATTGGAAGGCTAATTCAGTGATTTGGGGTTGAGCCAAGTTGTAGCACTACTAGGCCAGGCGATGGTACCACCTATGAGCTAGAAAGTACAGACTATACTTTTTCGAAAAACTCGATGGTGGCACTGCTAGGGTTAGAGGTAGTACCGCCTAGTGTCAAACGATGGTACCACCTAGTCAGGTGGTGGTACTACTAGAATACAATCTCTCAAGCTGTGTCAAGTGGTAGTGTTGCCATAGCCTAGGTTCCCAAGCTCTGTCAAGTGGTAGAACTATACAACACAAGTGATAGTACTCTGCCAGTCCCTCGTAAACCTAGGGATTTGAATTTTTGGCTCCCTTTTTTAAGCCATTTGGGGCATATAAATATCCCACTTATGCTTGTTTGGTGCAAGAGTGAAAACTTATGATTGTATGTAAACTCTCATGAAAAGTATTAAGTCTCTTTCTCCTTGAGTTTAAAAGATATTCTAAGGGAAGTGTGAGGTTATCTTATAAAAGAGAGGTATAAAGGTTCTCTCCTAAGCTTGTGAAAAGGAGAAAGAGTTGTAACAAGGGTAGTTAATCTTTGTCAATTGAAAAGAAGATCAGTAGTGAAATCAAGTAGCCTCGACAAAAGAGGAATCAGGAATGGATGTGGGTCGAGATGACCAAACCTCTATAAATTTGATTTGCATTTCTCTTTTTTCTTTTTCTTACTATTACTAACTGATTTATTTGCTCACTACTCTTGCTCACATTCTAAGTTAAATGCATTTATGATATGGGTTTCATCGATTAAAATTTTTATATTAAAACTTTATTTTGAAAGTAATAATTAACCCCCCCTATCTCACCCACCTAGTGCCTTTATAATCCTAATAATTGGCATCAGAGCTTGGTTCTCTTAGTTGGTTTAACTTCTAAGAGAGATTAAATAACTTTTTTGACAATCAAGAGGATCACTTTATCACTCATCCACTTATATTTAGTGGGACAAACTACATGTATTGGAAAATACGAATGTAGATTTTCTTACTTTCTATGGATTATGATCTATGGAATGTTATTGAGTTTGGTTTTCAAAAACCCTCTAAATAGATGAATGAATGGAATATCTTGAGAAGAAAATATTTTGTTTAAATGATAAAGCTATGAATGCTTTATTTTATGCTTTAGATAAAAATGAGTTTAATCGTGTTTCTACTTGTGAAACTACATATAATATTTGACACACACTTGAAATTACACATGAAGGTACATATTACATCCTAGATTTATAAAATATAATAAATCATCATTTTATTATTCATAATTTAAAGAATATACTCATTCCCTTATTTTTCATTCTTGAATTCAAATCCTTGCCTTTATAAAAATAAATATTTAATTAACAAAAAAATCACATCTTCTTGGTAGTATCACAAGTCTCTTCCACCCAAGCTTCAAATCTATTACAAAGTTATAGATTATACTGAAAATAAATATAAGATAAAAACATATTAGCAACCATACATGTTGTTAGGAACATCAAAAAAATCATAAAAATAATCTTTAACATTCATAAAACAAATATCAATAATTTAATAAGAAATAATAATATATCGATTCATCATAAAACTTATGTATCGTAAAAATAATAATAATTTCTTAATCAAAATCATGCATTAGCCACATGCAACACATACATAATAACTAGGTAACAAAGGCGTACATCACACCCGATGGTGCACTCTCCCAATAGCGGATGGAGAGGCATACTCTACAGAATAGATTTCTCCTAACAAATGATGAAGATAATCCATATCGCACTCCCAACAGTGGATAGAATGGTATCTGTCACCCACCCAAATGAGGATACATTCCTCCAACAGAAGATGGAGGAATCGTCTAACTATCACGTCTGACGGTACGCTAATCCCTGAAGGGAATCATCATACCTACCCTTGGTAGAGATATATAAACATCATGATTATTCATTTACATTCATTCATTTATTTACACATGTATCTAAGAAATAGTTTGATAAAATATTATAAGAGACCATGCTTTATATATGATATACTAGACTATGTCTATTGGTGGCTCTGCACTGTGATGGACCCGCAACTCCTTTCACAGGTTGCATCTTCCAATATGGACCATTAGCTTAGTTACATATGCTAGTTATAGGTGTTCTATAAGCTAATTACATGAGTGATGTCACTTGTAACACACTGCGTCAATCTATTTGCTTATGATTATTAGCATTTTCTCACATTATCTGGAAGTATATTATGATGTCCTTGGATCTGTACAATGGGAATCGGATCATGATGAGATCATGATAATGAGATTGATTCACCTTTAAACATAGACCCTAAATAATCTCGGTCATAGGTTACTCGAGAGGAAGATCGAGATAACCGGATAGACTGGTGTTGTCATGACCCGGCCTGATGGGCTAACTAGCCTATCAACTTCGTTTTGGCCTATCAACCATTGGCCAAAATGCTTAAGCTGAAGTTGTTAGTAGTACACTCATCAGGCCTATATAAGCTAATCTTAGTCCCACCGACTTCCGATGTGGGACTATTGGACTAATTAGGGGTGTTACAATCTCCCCCACTTAAATGACTTGACGTCCCTATCAAGGCCCAGATCAAACCCTAGCATGGTACATGTGAGGCATAGCTTAGTGGTGGCTCCATGCTGTGATGAGTTCTCTGACTTCATCCACAGGTAGCCCTTTCCTACTCAAGCCTATCTCACCATGCTCGAATACTAGGTCAGATTTGATACCAAATGTCACGACCCGACCTGATGAGTTAACTAGCCTATCAACTTCGTTTTGGCCTATCAACTATTAGCTAAAATGCTTAAGCTGAAGTTATTAGTAGTACACTCATTAGGCCCATATAAGCCAATCTTAGTCCCACCAACTTCCAATATGCGATTATTGGACTAACTAGGGGTGTTTCACGACCTGGCTTGATGGGCTAACTAGCCTATTAACTTCATTTTGGCCTATCAACCATTGGCCAAAATGCTTAAGCTGAAGTTGTTAGTAGTACACTCATCAGGCCCATATATGCCAATCTTAGTCCCACCGACTTCCGATGTGGGACTATTGGACTAACTAGGGGTGTTACAATCTCCCCCACTTAAATGACTTGATGTCCATGTCAAGGCCCAATCAGACCCTAGCATGGTGCATGTGAGGCATAGCCTAGTGGTGGCTCCACGCTGTGATGAGTTCTTTGACTTCATCCACAGGTAGCCCTTTCCTACTCAAGCCTATCTCACCATGCCCGAATACTAGGTCGGCTCTGATACCAAATATCACGATCCGGCCTGATGGGCTAACTAGCCTATCGACTTTGTTTTGGCCTATCAACCATTGGCCAAAATGCTTAAGCTGAAGTTGTTAGTAGTACACTCATTAGGCCCATATAAGTCAATCTTAGTCCCACCGACTTCCGATGTTGGACTATTGGACTAACTAGGGGTGTTACAATTTAAAATTATCACATCTCAGAATATATAAAATATAATAAATCTTCATTTTATTATTCGTAATTTATAAAATACACTCTTTACAATAGTAAATATTTTATTAACAAGAAAAGATCACATCTTCTTGGTAGGGTCACAAGTCTCTTCCACCCAAGCTTCATATCTATTGCAAAATTATAGATTATGCTAAAAATAAATATAAGATAAAAATATATCAACAACCACACATGCTGGTAGGAACCTTGAAAAAATCATAAAAATAAGCTAACATTTTTGAAACAAATGTCAATAATTTAATAAGAAATAATAATATATCAATTCATTATAAAACTTAAACATCTGAAAAACAATGATAATTTCTTAAGCAAAATCATGCATTAGTCATATGCAACACATACGAGAAAACTAGATAACAAAGACATACATCACACCCGATGGTGCACTCTCCCAACAACGGATGGAGAGGCATACTCCATAGGATGGATTCCTCCCAACAGCAGATGGAGATAATCCATATCGCACTCCCAACAGAGGATAGAGTGGTATCCCTCACCAACCTAAGTGGGGACACGTTCCTCCCAACAGCGGATAGAGGAACCGTCTAACCATCACGTTTGATGGTTTGCTAATCCCCGAAAGGAATCGTCATACCTGGTTTCTGCAGGGATACATAAACATCCATGATCATTCATTTATATTCACTCATTCATTCACACATGCATCCAAGAAATAGTATGATCAAATATTACAAGAGACCATGCTTTATATATGATCTACTTGTTAGGGATCGAGCGGCACTAAGAGGGGGGGTGAATTAATGTAGCGGTAAGGAACGAGAAATTTTTAACGATTAAAACAAGTTTGGAAACTTCGTATGAATGAATGCAGCATTTTGTTTGAACCCGAAAAGATTGCGTTTTAACTTTAAATCATATGTAAGAAGATGAAGAGGAAGTTGAGTAAATAAGGAAACATATGAAGAGGGTTTGCAGCAAAGTAAATAGCAAGAATGCAAATGCAAACCAAATTTATAGTGGTTCGGTCATCCGACCTACATCCACTTCCGAAGTCTTCTCCGATGAGGCTCCCAACTTCCACTAGCAAATCCTTTTGTAGGGGAAGGACCAAATACCCCTCTTACAACCCTTTTATAAGAGGTTCACACTCTTGCAAGTTTTCACAAAGAGAAGGAAATGAGGTGAACACTTAAGCAAATAAAGAACAAGACTTTCACAAGACTTATTTGCTCAAAATCTAACTCTCAAGGGTCCTCTTTCAGTTGAGAAAGGGGAGGTATTTATAGATCCAAAATGGATTCAAATTTGGGCTCCAAATTTGAAATCAAATTGGAGTTCCCGGTGCTCAGCGGTGCTACACTTTGTCGAGGTGGTGCTACCGCTGTCGAGGTGGTGAAGTGCTACCGCTCGCCTATGACCCGACGACACACAATAGGGCGTACTATCGCCCTGACCAGACACAACAGGGGCGGTGCTACCACCCCAGGCTGGGCGGTGCTACCGCCTAGCAGTATACGCTGTTGCCGCAGTCTGCTGGTGTTGGCGGTGCTACCGCCAGCACACATGCATCGCTTGGCGGGCGGTGCCACCGCCCAGCACATATCAACTTCTGGTTTGGGCCGAAAACTCAGCCCAAACCAGTCCCAAACAAGGCCCAATGGGCCCTACTTGGGTTAATGGATTAACACCTAATCCTAATCCAAATTAATGTGCTAACTACGAAATTAAAGACATTCCTAAGTTATTACAAAGTCCACAAGTCAAGTCTTCTTCCGATGAGCTTCCGGTGAACTTCCAGCGGTCTTCCGATGATCCTTCGGAAACCATCCTTTGGACTCCCAACAAGCTCTCGGACTCCATGATGATTTGGGCGAGTTCCCACGAGCTTCTTTAGCAAGCTCCGATCTTTCTTGGCAAGCTCCGCGAACTTTCAACGAACCTTCTGGCAAACTTCCGAAAACCCTTCGGCAAGCTCCCTACTCGTTCTCGGCCGGTTCCGGCAACACTCCCAATGAATCTTTGGACTTCCGTCGAACTCTCAAACTCCCAACGATCCATCCCACTTGACTTCCGGCACTCTGTTTCGCTTTACGTCTTCATCCTTATCGTAGTTACTCCTGCACACAAACAACAAACACTCTACTTCGATCTAGACAGTTATTACAATGCGAATTGACATTCAGTTGCCCGACATATCATTGGTCGGCGCTTCGTCCGATCCTTCGGCACATCGTCCTCTCTTGCGGTTCGTTGCCCAATCGGCGATTGACCTCCGCAACCCCGATATCCTTGGCACAACACACTCTTCTTGGCTTGATGCTTGACATACAAAGCCTCCTGCCGATAGTCAACTGAACCTCCGGCTCGACATCCAATTTCCTAACGTGATCACCTCCGGCGCAACGTCAATTCCTCCAGCGTCAACTGTCTAATCCTGATTGATAGTTGACCTGCGTAACTCAACACGCAGTTAAACAACAAAACACACTTAATTAGTTTCATCATCAAAATCCGAGATTCAACAATCTCCCCCTTTTTGATGATGACAACTAATTGATGACTAATGGGGTTAACCTTAACTCCCCGGAGTTTAACACAAACTCCCCCTATCAATATACCATTGATAGAAACCTTGGATTATCCCAAATCCAAATTACATGTATCATTCATGTAGTAAGAAATATAAATCCATCATGCAAATATATAAAATATTCAAGCATCGTTACATTGCATGAAGTCATCAATCTACTTCTCCCCCTATGTTATCAACAAAAAGGAGAAGTAGCATCATAGCTATTTTAAAAGATATGCAAATTTTTACAACACACTAGCTATTTATCACATCATACAATATTTTGCAATAAAACACCAAATAATACCATTCAATCATAGCAAGTTTCAAGGATGGGCAATGATGGTAATTTTCACTTGCTTCTTGAGATGTGCAAGTTTGAACCTTGTTTCTCATGATAACAATATTTGCATCCTTTGATATGACAATTCTTAGCTTCTTATGAAGTTGCAAAATAGGAATCAAGATGGCAAATTTTTTCAATGTTCGAGCTAAAAACTTTCTCCCCCTTTGTTAGCATAAAAAAAAAGGGAGGATCAAATACTTCAAATAATCTTACATGAGATTCAACAATAATTTGTAACAAAAATGTAAGCAATTTTGAAGAAGTGAAATTGAGCAAGATTTTTGCCTCTCTTGAGATAGCAACTTTTTGCTTCTCAATACTCAAGCTAGCAAAATTTTCTCTTTTGATGCACAAGCTAGCAATTTTCTTCCTCTTGAATGAGCTAGCAAATTAATCATGCCAGCTAGCAATAAATCTTCTCCCCCTTTGATTTTGTCAAAAAGAAGGGAAGAATACAATTCTTTTCCCTTTACATGAATGCTTCCATCATGACAAAATAACAAATTTCCATCATGAATTTTCAACATATCAAGTCATGAATTCAAGGAAGTCATAAATAAATCATGGTATGAGGGAAATTTATAACAAGAAAGCAAGCAATAATGATAAGCTAGCATACTTTGTGATATGCAAACTAGCTTCCTTTCAATTTTTCTCTTTTGCAACTAAGTTTCCCTTTTGTAAGCCATCAACTTTTTGTTTGCAATGAGCTAGTAATTTTTGTAAAATTTATAACATTTTAAAACTGTAAGCTCACGAGTTAAAAAAATAATGCAACTTTGCAATTTCTTTCTTCTCATTTTGAGAAGTACAAGTTTTGCCTTTTGCAAGTTCTAGCTAGCTATGTTTGCCACTTTCACTTGTGATACATAAGCTAGTAAGCTAACTCCCCCTTTGTCACTATCGAAAAGAAGGGATGAATAATTTTCAATGAAATAATTTTGCATCAATCAATATTTCAATTTTTTTTTATGATGCATACAAAACATAGATGCAAAGAATTCATGAAAGATATCAATATGAAATATCAATAAGGATCAACACCAAAAGACATCATCATGATTCATCATAAAGAAAATTTTATTTATGCCAAATATTCAATTTACAACACAAGGCAAAGAAATCTTGTCATTTCTATATCATGAAATATATGACATCAAGGCTCATGATTCATTTGAAAAGATATAGCACAAAGAGTAACTTGATTCATGCATAAGAATTCCAAGTATCAAATATCAAAATATCAAGACTTGAATTGTGATAAAGCTCATTCAAGTTTGAATTATCAAAATCATTAACATAGTTTGTGAGATTCACAAATGACATAAACTTGAATTGTTTTCCTCTTTGGTAAATGATAAAAAAAAGAAGCAATCATAGAGGAGAATATTTTGATTCCCAAAAATATCTCAAGTCAAGAATTCAAGGTCATGATTTCAAGAGATCAAGAGAGGAGTCATAAAATTATTCAAACTCATTTTGTCAATTCGAAACTCCTAATCAAATTATCATTTTTAACATTCATAACATGAATAAAGTCATTACCGTATCATCAAAATCTCATTCATAAGTCAAGTGATTTACAAAATATCATAAATGAATTTATCACTTGTCTTTTATTTGAAAAATCAAAAGATTTCAAGAAACATGCATTTCCATTGTATGATTTATTTCATATGAGCATGCCTTTGTTTTTTGATGTCAAATAAAATAGAAATATCAACATTCAACATTGAAAGACAAACTTCATCATAAAATTCATCAAGATAAAAATATAACACTATGAGATTCAATTTATCATGATAATATGTTTCATTTTGTTTCAAACAAGTGTGCTCATGTTTCAAACGATGATTATCAAATTTAAGACCAAAATATGAGTTTATCATCAAGATATGATATCACAAAGTCATTAAGCATGATAACAAACTTTTAATATTTTCATTTCAATGATGATTTCATAATGTATGTTCAAATATTTATACGTAAGCCATCATTGTATAAATTTAAAATATAAGTTTTTCATTAAACCCATTAAGATCAAATGCATCAAAATCTTTCATTCGAAAATTTTAATAAGAGCAACATAAATTGATTACATGTGAGCATGTATCAACTTTTCAAAGCAAGATGTAAGTTTTGTCATAAAGACCGTTAAGACCAAACACATCAAAAATAAAACATTATGATAGTGCATTTTCTTATTTTTAAGAGTTTCAATTTACGTGATTTGATCTTTCATAAGAATGATCAATGTCATGCATCATATTTAAACATGAGAGCATCATCATATTTAGAAATGAATGCATCATTAAAATCATTTCACTTCTTTCTTTCATTTGTTATAACAAGATGATCAATGCTCAAACTTTTGCTAAAATCATGCATCATTTTAAAAATCTGAAAAATAACTTTTGTCATGAAACCCATTAAGTCCAAATATAACACAAGGCAACATCAAAGCCACATTTCTTTCATTTTGAAAATTTGTGGGTTGGGTCTTTATAATTGATTTCATGAAGACATGTATCAATAAAAATTTCATCATTAAAAAGAGTTAAAACCCACTAAGCCAAGATGGAAGTTTTCAAATTATAATCAAGATACATACATCTATCATCAAAAGATTTTCAAGAAATTCATACATAGATATGTATCATGTTTAAGATTGAAAACCGATATGGAAAGTATACATGAAATTTCATCATCTCAAAATGTCATCTTAATTTGTCATGAAAACAATTAGACCAAGAATACGTTAATCCACAACATAGAGTCAAATCAACATTACTTCAAAAACTAATGCATGTTACAAAATCATCAAGCAACATGTTTAGAAATGAAATATCAAGATACACATGCATGGATTAATTCTAGGCAATATCACAAATCATGCAAATATCATTCATAATTTTTACTTTCCAAAAATACTAGGAAGGAAAAAGCATTAAAAAAAAATCCTACCAACTATTTCAAGCAACTCATGAAAGGATCATGTAATTTCAAAGTAAGGTAAGAACAACTTGGGTGAGTTTCTTACCTCATTGTCGAAAACCGTCAAAGCCCATTTCGCCTCTTCTTTACTTGATTCTTCTTTGCAACCCTTCTTCTTCTTCTTTGGCCTCTTTCTCCGTTCAAGTTCATTTGTGCTTTTTAATTTTTGTTTAATGAACTTGTTAACATTCATTGTTATGTGTTCAATGTCCTCATTGTCCTCATCACTTGAGTCATCACTCAAGTGGCATTCATTTGTCCGATGTTTTAAATCCTTCTTATTCTTTAGAAGGTGGTTCATATGTTCATCATGTTTCAAATGTTTGAAGAAACTCATTTCATATATCATTAGTGAACCGATTAGTTCTTCCAATGAAAAATCATTTAAATTTTTAGTCTCTTGTATTGCGGTTACTTTTGGATCCCAAGTCTTTGGGAGGGATCTTAAAATCTTGTTAGTGAGTTCAAAGTTCGAAAAATATTTACTAAGACTTTTCAAGCTATTGACGACATCCGTGAAGTGGGTGTACATATCGCCGATAGTTTTGCTTGGTGTCATTCGGAAGAGCTCAAATCATGCAATAAGAGGTTTACTTTCGAGTCTTTAATTCTACTAGTTCCCTCGTGCGTGATTTCAAGTGTTCGCCAAATATCGAAAGCCGTTTCGCACATTGAAATCTGATTGAACTCGTTCTTATCTAAAGCGCAAAATAAGGCATTCATAGTCTTTGCGTTTAAAGAAAAAGACATTTTCTCCAAATCCGACCATTCGTTCATAGGTTTAGAGGAAGGTTGAAAGCCATTTTCGATGATGTTCCACAAATCCAAATCCATTGAAAGCATGAAAACTCTCATTCAAGTATTCCAATATGTGTAGTCCGATTCGTTAAAGAACGGTGGACGAAAAACTGAAAAGCCCTCTTGAAAACCATTTAGAGCCATTTCTCACGGGTGTAAATCCGAAAGAGAAAGAACATGGCTCTGATACCAATTGTTAGGGATCGAACGACACTAAGAGGGGGGGGGGTGAATTAGTGCAACGATAAGGAACGAGAAATTTTCAGCGATTAAAAAGTTTGGAAACTTCGTATGAATAAATGCAGCATTTCGTTTGAACTCGAAAAGATTATGTTTTAACTTTAAAGCATATGTAAGAAGATGAAGAGGAAGTTGAGTAAATAAGGCAGCAAATGAAGAGAGTTTGCAGTAAAGTAAATAGCAAGAACGTAAATGCAAACCAGATTTATAGTGGTTCGGTCATCCGACCTACATCCACTTCCGAAGCCTTCTCCGATGAGGCTCCCAACTTCCACTAGCAAATCCTTTTATAGGGGAAGGACCAAATACCCCTCTTACAACCCTTTTACAAGAGGTTCACACTCTTGCAAGTTTTCACAAAGAGAAGGAAATGAGGTAAACACTTAAGCAAATGAAGAACAAGACTTTCACAAGACTTATTTTCTCAAAATCTAACTCTCAAGGTTCCTCTTTCAGCTGAGAAAGGGGGGGTATTTATAGATCCAAAATGGATTCAAATTTGGGCTCCAAATTTGAAATCAAATTGGAGTTCCCGATGCTGGGGCGGTGCTATCGCCTGTTAGAGGCGGTGCTACCTTTGTCGATCTGTGCAGATCGACACAACAAGGGCGGTACTACCGCCCTTGCCAGACACAACAGGGGCGGTGCTACGCCCACCAGTGGTTCTTTGCCTGGCTTGCTGAATTGTTTGGGCGATGCTACCGCCTGAACACATTAAGCTTTGGCGGCGGTGCCACCGCCAAAGACACACATGCTCTTCTTGGCGGGCGGTGCCACTGCCCAGCATATATCAACTTCTGGTTTGGGTCAAAAACTCGACCCAAACCGGTCCCAAACAAGGCCTAATGGGCCCATACTTGGGTTAAAGGATTAACACCTAATCCTAACCCAATTAATGTGCTAACTACGAAATTAAAGACATTCCTAAGCTATTACAAAGTCCGCAAGAAAAGTCTTCTTCCGGCGAGCTTCCGACAAACTTCCGGTGGTCTTCCGACGATCCCTCGGAAACCATCCTGTGGACTCCCGGCAAGCTCTCAGACTCCATGATGATTTTGGCGAGTTTCCACGAGCTTCTTTGGCAAGCTCTGATCTTTCTTGGTAAGCTCCGTGAACTTCTAACGAACCTTCCGGTGAACTTCCTAAAACCCTTCGGCAAGCTCCCTACTCGTTTTCGGCCGGTTCCGGCAGCACTCCCAATGAATCTTCGGATTTCCGTCGAACTCTCGAACTCCCAACGATCCATCCCACTTGACTTCCGATACTCTATTTGGCTTTACATCTTCATCCTTATCGTAGTTACTCCTGCACACAAACAACAAACACTCTACTTCGATCTAGACAGTTATTACAATGCGAATTGATATTCAGTTGCCCGGCATGTCATTGGTCGGCGCTTCGTCCGATCCTTCAACACATCGTCCTCTCTTGCGGTCCATTACCTAATCGGCGATTGACCTCCGCAACCCCGATATCCTTGGCGCAACATGCTCTTCTTGGCCCGATGCCCGACGTACGAAGCCTCCTACCGATAGTCGACCGAACCTCCGGCTCGACATCCAATATCCTAACGTGATCACCTCCGGCGCAACGTCAATTCCTCCAGCCTCAACTATCTAATCCTGATTGATAGTTGACCTGCGTAACTCAACACGCAGTTAAACAACAAAACACACTCAATTAGTTTCATCATCAAAATCCGAGATTCAACACTACTAGACTATATCCATTGGTGGCTCTACACTGTGATGGGCCCATAGCTCCTTTCATTGGTTGCACTTCCAATATAGACCATTAGCCTAGTTATATCTACTACATGGTACAATCATATCAATATCATAAACTTAAGAAAAGTAGAAAATCAATAATCATTTTTAAATGACATCTTCAAATAAACCTTTAAGTTCATCAAATCATAAAGGCTTAAAAACAACAATCTCTCAATAGTCTTCGATCAACCAAAACCCTAATTGGAATAGCTCAATTGGCTTAAATCAAATTCAATCCAATTATGGCCTAATAGAATCAACCTCAAATCCTTATAGAACTGGTCTAGAATCACCCTAGACTGGTCTAATTTAGATTTGATTAATCTCGTTTAGGACAAGTAGATTTGAACTAGTCAAGTTAGTTTAGAATCACCCTAAACTAATCTTAATCGATCAAACATGTCTGATTTAGTCAAAAAAGCTCAAACCAATAAAGGAAGAGAAAATCAGACTATATCATATAGTGCTTAGCTCAAAACTGAATCAACCCACCTGAGTCTTGGACAGGTCATATATGCTACACATGCCTATCTTAAGTAATAGGTTAAGTTGAGGTACAACGGGTTAAGTTGATGTATCTAACGCCAATTGCATCACTGGGCAGGCTTAACTTTATGGACTAGGCTAAGCCTTACTCATAAGTTGGGCTAAGCCTTACCACTGAACTAGGCCATGCTTGGCTCGTGAGTTGAGTCATGCTTAGACACATGATTTGGGGTTGTATCTGACTATATGGAATAGATTATACCTAGCTGTATGAGTTGGCCTATGCCTAGTCATATGATTAGGTCGTACCTTGCCACATGGGCTGGAACGTACAAAGCCATATGGACTGGATCATACCTAGTTACATGACTGAATCAAACCTTGCCACATGGGTTAGATCATATCTTACCACATGGGCTGGCTTTTGCCTAGCCATATGGGTTGGGTCATGCCTAGTCACATGGGTTAATTGTACCTAGCCACATGGGTTGGGTCGTACATAACCATATGGGCTGAGTCGATCTAGTCTAGCAGATCAATTTAACTCAAGTCAAGCCCCAACTAGAATCCTCTTATCAAATTATATTTCAAAAATATAAATTATCAAGAATAACTTAAATCCATGAATTAAAGAGTTTAAATTCGTAATCTTAAATTTAAAATTAATTAAATCATAAAAATTCACACATAATTCTTAAAATACAAAAATATCTAATTAAATAAATTAGATCCATTAATCTAAAAATAAGAATTTTAATAGTTAAATCAATATTAAAACTCACTTAAGCTTAAGAGTAAAATATAAATCAAATAATCATTCTAATATCATGAATCAATTATCATTATTTATTAATCAAAAAATTTTAAAAATTTAAATATTGTTATGCATCATAAAATTTATAACAATTCCAATATCAATATTTCAAAACATAAATCAAATTAAAAAAAAGAAGAAAGGATCCTACCTCTCATCGACTATCCTTTCCTCGAGATTATCTCCTCGAGAAGTCCTCTCCTTGATCCTCCCATTGTCAGGCTTGGTGAGGAACGAGGGAAGAGGAGTCCCCTTATATAGGAGAAGATAAGATCTCTCCAAAAGGTAAGTAAATATTTAATTTTATATTAAATTTATTTTTATTTTATTTTCACACACAAAGATAGAAACATAATATTCATTTATAATGGTTCACATTTAAAAATGGAATATATACTATTTACTTCCTAAAAATTATATCACTTATTAGGAAATCAATCAATCAATAATCTAATTGATTAGTAAGATTCTTAACTTATCCATGTGATTAAGGAAATCAAATTTAATTATTTCCTTAACTATAATACACAAATATGGAAGTTAATAATAAAGTAATATATTATTTATAGTAATTAATTTATGTTAAGGGAGAAATCATCGATGATTACATTTTGGTGAGATAGGCTTGAGTAAGAAAGGACTATCTGTGGATGAAGTCAGAGAACTCATCACAGCATGGAGCCACCACTAGGCTATGCCTCACATGCACCATGCTAGGGTCTGATCTGGGCCTTGACAGGGACATCAAGTCGTTTAAATAGGAGAGATTGTAAAACCCCTAGTTAGTCTAATAGTCCCATATCGGAAGTCGGTGGGACTAAGATTGGCTTATATAGGCCTGATGAGTGTACTACTAACAACTTCAGCTTAAGTATTTTGGCCAATGGTTGATAGGCCAAAACGAAGTTGATAGACTAGTTAGCCCATCCGGTCGGGTCATGACATTTGGTATCAGAGCTGACCTAGTATTTGGGCATGGTGAGATAGGCTTGAGTAGGAAAGGGCTACATGTGGATGAAGTCAAAGAACTCATCACAGCGTGGAGCTACCACTAGGCTATGCCTCACATGCACCATGCTAGGGTCTGATCTGGGCCTTGATAGGGACGTCAAGTCGTTTAAGTAGGAGAGATTATAACACCCCTAGTTAGTCCAATAGTCCCACATCGGAAGTCGGTGGGACTAAGATTGGCTTATATGGGCCTGATGAGTGTATTACTAACAACTTCAGCTTAAGCATTTTAGCCAATGGTTGATAGGCCAAAACGAAGTTGATAGGCTAGTTAGCCCATCAGGCCGGGTCGTGACATTTGGTATCAGAGCCGACCTAGTATTCGGGCATGGTGAGATAGGCTTGAGTAGGAAAGGGCTACCTATGGATGAAGTCAGAGAACTCATCACAGCATGGAGCCACCACTAGGCTATGCCTCACATGCACCATGCTAGGGTCTAATCTGGGCCTTGATAGGGACGTCAAGTCATTTAAGTGGGGGAGATTGTAACACCCCTAGTTAGTCCAATAGTCCCATATCGGAAGTTTGTGGGACTAAGATTGGCTTATATGGGCCTGATAAGTGTACTACTAACAACTTCAGCTTAAACATTTTGGCCAATGGTTGATAGGCCAAAATGAAGTTGATAGACTAGTTAGCCCATCAGGCCGGGTCGTGACAGGTGTACTATATACCCGTCCAAATGATGGAGGTGGCTAGTCTCATAGCTACTTGTGTGGGAACACTAAGGGTTCAATGCAGGTGCTCATTGGAGAATGAGTTCACTAATTGATCCGCTTACAAAATATTACATGGTCATTGATACCTCATGTCAGACAACGATTCCGTAGTCCCAGTAGTATATTTGGTCCTTAGACTTAAGACACCAAGGTAGTCCTGTATGAGTACTCCACTCTTTGATACCGGACTTATAGGTTTGAAAGTTTTAGATCTAGTACAGCCGGTTATCAAGAGTGACAATCAACCTTATGTGAGCTATTGAGTATCAATAGAGGATCATCCGCTCTTGGTATCATGAGAGGAATATTGTTAGAACCCTTACGAATTCTAAGCTTGGGGTTGATATTTATAGGGGATCGACCTCCTTGGAACTCTATAGGGGTTCCTTCCTTCATGTTGCTGCTCAAAGGCTACTAAAAGATTGATCTATTCATATAAAAAGAGGGTGAATACATGGCTATTTATAGGGCTTCTAAACCCCAAATCCTAATAGGACTCTTACTCAAGACTCCTACTTCTAACCAACTCCTACTTCTAATTAGGACTCCTTCTCTAGTAGGACTCATACTTCTAATAGGACTCTTTCCCTAGTAGGACTCCTACTTCTAATTAGGACTCCTTCTCTAGTATGACTCCTAATTCTAATAGGACTCTTTCCCTAATAGGACTCCTACTTCTAATAGAACTCTTTCTTTAATAGGACTCCTACTTCTAATAGGACTCCTTCTCTAAGAAACAACCTAACCCTAACCTAGCCGGCCTCTTCACCTCTTTAATAAGGGTCGGCTAGATAGGATTTACATGAATGCCCTCATCAATTAAACTAAATTAGGACTATCATAGCTAAAGTCCTAACAGACTCGCCCTCTTCAAATCAGCCTTGTCCTCGAGGCTGACGTTCCATGAATTCTGAGAATTTGATCTTCAAGTCATCATAGTTCTCCCAAGTGGCATCTTCTGTTGGTAGGTTCGCCCATTGTATTAACACTTCAATAGTAGGTCGTTGTCGTCGAGTCACGATCTATCGATCAATAATGGCACTTGGTTGGGTCTAGAGCTCTCCTTAGGTAGTCATATTTGGTAGATGGCTTTGGGCTGTCTCATGTTATCCCAACTTGAGTTTCAAACACGATACATGGAAGACTGGATGGATTCGGGAGTTGGCGGGTAAGTCTAATCTATATGCTACTGCTCCGATGCACTCCATAATCTGATAGGGTCCATAGATTCAAGGTGAAAGCTTCATAGATGCTCTGGTTTGGATTGATGTTTGCTTATATGGCTGGAGCCGTAGGAAGACCCAATCTCCTATTGAAAATTCTCTTTCGCCTTTGTGTTGTTGATATACATCACATTGTGCTACAAATTTAGCAATAATATTTTTTATCCTTATCTAATAAAAATTTTGCTTAATTCTTTTATAGGTTCTAAGGAATCTAGAGTGCCCAACCGCAGGTGTGGAATGTATCTCTTGAAGGATAGTCTTTATGCAAGTAGAATTTAGCACAAGCACAATGCATCCCTTATATCGCAAGTCCTTTGAATCTCAATTATAATGAGCCACGAAGCTTAGTACTTCCTCTAATTTTTTTTATGATTTTACTTGTTTTTGGATTATCTTGTCATTCCCTCCTAATATCCTTAAGGAAGTCACTGGTCGGAAGTGAAACAACTGAAATTTCAACTTGCTCGGGTAACCGCGAAAGCACATCTGCAACAACATTATCTTTCCCCTTTTTGTAAGTTATTTCATAATCATATCCAAGAAGCTTTGTTATCCATTTTTACTACTCGGGGGAAGATATCTTCTGCTCCAAGAAATATTTTAGGCTTTTATGGTCGGTCTTGATTTGAAAGCGTCGCCCAATCAAGTACGGTCTCCATTTGGACACTGCATGCACAATCGCGAGCATCTCCTTATCGTAAATAGTCATCTTGAGATGGGAAGGAGATAATGCCTTACTAGTATAACCGAGGGGGTGGCCATCTTGCATTAGTATAGCACCAATTCCTACTCCGGAGGCATCGACTTCAATAATAAAAGTCTTGCCGAAGTCGGGTAACGCTAGTACTAGCGTTGTTATCATTGTGACTTTAAGTTCGACGAAGGCGGTGGTGGCTTTGTCTAACCACTAGAAAGCATCTTTTTTTAGCAAGGAAGGAAGGGGTGTATTGATCTTTCCATAGTTTTTCATGAACTTACGGTAGTAATTTGTTAAATCGAGAAAGCCGTGCAGCGATTTTATGTTCCTCGGAGTTAGCCAGTTCTACATTACTTCAATTTTGGAGGGGTCCACTGCCACCCCTTCCTTTGATATGATATGCCCAAGATATTCCACCTTTTGTTGAAAAAAGCTGCACTTCATGTTTTTGACAAAAAAACATGTTCTTGCAAAATTGTCAAAATAAGTCGTAAGTACTGAATATGACTTTCAAGAGAAGGGCTGTAAATAAGGATATCGTCAAAGAAAACTAGTACAAATTTATGAAGATAACTTTGGAAAATATCATTTATAAGACTCTAGAAGGTGGACGGAGCATTGGTGAGACCAAAGAGTATTACCAGAAATTCGTAGTGACTATTGTGCGTTTGAAAGGTAGTTTTCGGTATGTCTTCTTCTCACACTCGTATTTGATGATACCCGGATCGAAGGTCCAGCATTGTGAAGACTCATACTTCCTTTAATTCATCAAGAAATTCATCTACTACTAGAATAGGGTACTTGTACTTGATGATTATGCCATTGAGAGCTCGGTAATCAACGCACATTCGCCATGTTTCGTCTTTCTTTCGTACGAGGAGCACCGGTGAAGAGTAGGGGCTGTAACTTGGCTGAATAACTTTTATTTCAAGTATCTCTTTTATAATCCTTTCTATTTCATCTTTTTGGAGATGTGGATACTGATATGGTCGAGTATTTACTGGAGGTTTGCTTGGAAGAATCAATATACGATGATCATGCCGGCAGTTAGGAGGTAGGCTACGTGGTTCATCAAATATATCTAAAAATTCAGCAAGCAAGGGAAGTAGGTTTGGATCTTCAAATTTGGTTGGCTCTCCCTTAGATTACTGCTCAAGTTGTACCAAAAAGCCACTACATGCTTTATGCAAAACTTTCTTCATTTGTTGTGTGCAAATCATCGTTACGTAGCCCCCACGTTTCTCGCACAGTATCACCTATTTTCCCTTACTGTAAAATTTCATAATTAATTTCAAAAAATTTCAAGAAACATCACCTAATGTCATCAACCATTTGATGCCAAGCATGATCTCATAATCATTGAGAGGGAGGAGGAAAAAATATGTAATTATCTCTTGGTCTTGCAGTAACAGTTTCACCCGTGGGCACCTACGATCACACTTCAAAATTCATCCATCTGTGACCTTAACATCGAACCTACTACAATTCTCAATAGGTAAAAGGCCATCCAGATAGCAACCTTGCTATTTATAAAATAAAATTAGTGCTCCCGGTGTCAATAAGAACGGTGATCAATTGTTGCTTCAGAAATCCTCCCACTTTCATTGTTTGCGGGTTTGCGTAACCGACAAGGGCATACATCGTAATATCAATTGGCTACTGTTCTTCATCCGTGACCTTTTCTCATGCTCCTGGACCTCCTCCATATCTTCAAGAGGTTTAATCAATAGGAGGTGGCCCCTTTTGCAGCGATGATCACGGTTCCACGGCTCGTCGCAATGCTAACAAAGACCCTTTGCTGATCGGTCACGTAGTTCTTCTCTTGTCAATTTTTTTGGTAGAGAAGGATGGCTGGGAGCAGAAGGGGGTTTATGTGCTGAGGTTCTAAGAGTGGTTCTCATCCTCTGAGCATCTTGGCTGAGCTGTTCTTCTTATATTCGGCCAAAAGAAATCGTAGCCATCATGGTATGAGGCTGTCACGCCTTAACTTCCCCTTTTATCTCTGGCTTGAGTCCTTCGATGAATGTTCCTAATAATTGATGGTCAGTTCAATCACGAGCAAGGTAGGATAGCTTCTTAAACCTAGTTTGGTACTCTTGAATCGTAGAGGTTTGTCAAATCTTTGTGAGTTGGCTGTCGATATTTTTATACTTCGTAGGTCCGAAATGGTTCAACAGTGCATTCTTAAATTGATTCCACGTCGGAGCCCCATGATTATATTCCAGCCAATTGTACCATTGAATAGCATCTCCTTCAAGATGGATGACAGCAATCTCCACCATAGCATTATCCAACGTTCGGTAGTAGCGAAAGTAACGTTCGGCGCGCGAAATCCACTCCGCCGGGTCTCCTTCTTCCCATCATGGGAAGTCCACCCTCATGCGTGGTTGAAGCATGTCTAAGGGTTGTCCCTCTTTCTCTAGGGTCCTTTCTGAATTTTCTCCTTGCTACAATTTGGTTGGACTTAGTGGTTGTCCAATTCTGAATTCTGCAAATAAAGTGCATAATTTATCTTCCAAGCACGATTCAAGCTGTGATTCAATCCGAGATTCCCATGCTTCAAATTTGGCATCAATTGGATCTTGAGAAGCCATAGCATATTCTTGTAGATCAGAGATGCCCTTGTCTTTTTTCTATTGATGGGTTAATGGCATGGGGTGGTGGAAAGTTCAGATAATATATTAGTGATAGAAGGGTTCGGCTGTAATGGTTTATTATTTTGGGCTATAGTTTTTGATGCTGTTAGGGTTATGAAACTAGGTTATGATGGCTGCATCTTAAGGCTAGAGGGATGCCCTAAAGATATCTTAGTTTGTGGCAGCAAGGTGGCTAGGGTTTGGTAGGTTACGGAAAAGAAAAAAGGACAAAGGTGCAACACCAGATTTTTCACCGAGAAAATTCCAACAGTAAAGATGTAATTTTTTACAGAAATTTTCAAAAGAGATTCAAGTAAAACTCAAAGGGAATCTACTGATAAGGGAGAGGTAATGCTGTTAAAAATTTCATAGAAAGAAACAACAATAAGAGGTTCGGCAAAATTGAGGAAACGGAGAGGTACTATAGTAGATTTTTATGTCTAAAGTGCAGCAGATTGGACGTAAAAGATAAGTGGTTTTGATAGAACCCCAGAGGAATTCTATAGAGATTGATCTTTGAGGGGGATCAACCCTTGGAACGCTATAGGGGTTCCACCCTCCAAGTAGCCTGGTGGCTGCAATTGTAGATTGATCTTTCTTATTCCAAAGAGGTGGAGGCTACAAGCTTATATAGAGCTCCAAACCCTAACCCTAGGGGTTGCTTCCTAAGTGAACTACCCAATTTGCCCTCAATCTTAGTGGGCCGGCCCAGTAACAAGGGGGGCGGCGGCTAAGAAGCCCAAAGACCCAAATATAAACCCTAGCCTCTCTTCTTTATAGGATAGAGGCGGCTAGGTGGGGTTTATTATATTCTCACAGGGTTTTTATTAGCTGTTACATGGTTGAGTAGGACCTAACCCTGCTAGGGTCCTATCAAGCCCGCCCTCTTCAAATCAACCTTGTCTTCAAGGCTGGGATTCCATGAACTCAGGGAACCGGGACTTCAGCTCCTCATATGATTCCCATGTGGCATCTTCAAGTGGTAAATTAGTCCAATGTACTAGTACTTCAGTAGAGGGATGTCGACGACGCATCACGACTCTGCGATCAAGGATGGCTTGTGGTTGGGCTTGAATATTTCCATCATCAGTGGTGTTGGGCAGTTGGATCTGGGATGCCTCGTGTTCTCCCAACTTGGGCTTCAAGCATGACACGTGGAAGACATGGTGAATTTTGGCATCTTTAGGTAATTTAAGTCTGTACGCCACAGCTCCAATACGCTCTATGATCTGATAGGGCCCATAAAAACGTGGAGATAGCTTCATGGAGGCTCGTGTGTTGATGGATAGTTGCTTGTATGGTTGTAGGCGAAGATAAACCCAGTCTCCTACTAAAAATTCTCTTTCACTTCTTCGTGTGCCTTGTTGCTTCATTCTAGCTTGAGCGGTAGAGAGATTATTCTTTAGTAGCTGTAGGAGTTTGTCCCTGTCAATTAAATCTTGGTCGACCTGATCTACCTTAGCTGAGCCAATTACATACTTTGGAATCACAAGAGCTGGCCGACCATATAATGCTTCATATGGGGTACATTTTGTAGATGAATGATATGTAGTATTATACCACCATTCGGCCCAGGGGAGCCATTTCGTCCACTCCTTTGGTCGATCACTAGCGAAACACCGAAGGTATGTCTCTAAACATCTGTTCACCACTTCTATTTGACCGTCAGTTTATGGATGATATGCAGTGCTCATCTTGAGTTTGGTGCCCTGTAACTGAAATAACTCGGTCCAAAATTTACTAGTGAAGACCCTGTCACGATCACTTACGATGGACCTTGGCATCCCATGTAGTTTAACAATATTTTCTATGAAAATCTGAGCAATACTAATAGCAGTGTAGGGATTTCGCACAGCACAAAAATAAGCATATTTCGTAAGTCGATCAACCACCACAAGGATTGTGCTTTTACCTTTGGAAGGTGGCAACCCTTCGATGAAGTCCATGGAGATGTCAGTCCATACCGAGTCTGGTATAGGTAGTAGTTGTAGTTTCCCTAGACTCGCCACTGTTTCACCTTTTTGCTGTTGACATACATCACATTGTGCTACGTATTCAGAAATAATTTTTTTCATCCCTTTCCAATAAAAGTATTGCTTCACTCTTTTGTAGGTTCTTAGAAATCCGGAGTGCCCTTTATAGCATAGATCCCTCGAATCCCAAGTATAGTGAGCTATTGCGCTTGGATCCTCCTCTAATTTTTTGATGATGTTGCTGGTTTTTGGATCCTTCTTCCATTCTTCCCCCTCTGGTTGGTGCTGGAGATGCATAAGAAAGCCACCATTTATCTTGTATAAAACTTTCTCCATTCGTTGGGTTGAAACGGTGGTTACGTTGCTTCCACGCTTCCCGCGTAGGGTGACCTGTTTACCTTTGCAATAGAATTTCATAATCAATTTGGAAAAGTTCCAAGAGACATCACCTAGTGTCGTCAGCCATTCTATGCCCAGCACAGCCTCATAATCATTAATTGGTAGGAGGAAGAAGTCGGCAACAATTTCTTGGCCTGCAAAGTAATAGTTTCACTGTGGGCATCTTTGGTCGCATTTTAGGATTCTACGTCGGCAACCTTTACGTCGAACTTGCTGCAACCTTCGATATAGAGCGCCATCCGAGCAGCAACCTTACTATTTAGAAAATTATTAGTACTGCCTGTATCGATGAGAACAGTGATTGGTTGTTGTTTGAGCAGGCCTCCAACTTTCATCGTTTGCGGATTTGAGTAGCCGGCTAGCGCATGTACCATAAAGTTGGTTGATCGTGGCTCTTCTTCCACATCTTCATCCTCATGTTCAAGACTCTCTTCTGGCTGTTCACTGATCTTTTCTTCCACTGGTTCAATCACAAGAAGTCTCCCCTTTTTACAACGATGCTCGCGGCTCCACGGCTCATCACAATGCCAACATAACCCCTTAGCAGATCGGTCTCGAAGCTCTTCTCTTGTCAACCTTTTTGGTGCAGGAGCTCGGCTGATAGTAGGCGAGACTGAGGGCTTCAATATTTCTGGTCGGGGAGCGACCCTAGTCCTCCGGGCTTCATGGTTCAATCGCTCCTCCTGAAGTCGTGCGAAAGAGATGGCTGCCATAAGCGTATACGGTTGTCGCGCTTTAACTTCTCCCCGGATCTCCGGCTTCAAGCCCTCAATAAATACCCCAAATAACTGTTTTTCAGACCAATCATGAGTTTGATTAGATAACCTTTCAAACCTGGTTTGATACTCCTGGATGGTGGAGGTTTGTCGGATCTTTGCTAGTTGTCCGTCGATGTTCTCGTAATCGGTTGGTCCGAAACGGATCAGCAGTCCTTCTTTGAATTGTCGCCATGAGAGGACTCCATGAGTATGTTCAAACCAATCAAACCATTGTATGGCATCTCCTTCAAGATGTATAGCTGCAATTTCTACCATAGATGCATCTGCGGTTTTGTGGTACCGAAAATATTGCTCCGCGCGCGAGATCCAACCAATCGGGTCTCCTTCTTCCCATCTAGGGAAGTCCACCCTCATGCGTGGATAGTAGGGATCGATCATAGAGCCTCCCTTCTCTTGGGAGTCATCTCTTCGGTCAGAGCTCTCTCCTTGATGAGATTTCTTTGGGCTCGGTGTTCTACGAATCGAGTTCGACAAAGAGCCCGAATCTTATCCTCCATTCGCGTCTCGAAGGCTTCGAATTTAGCATCAATTGCCTCCTCGGATGCCATAGCATATGTCTCCAAATCTGTAATATTAAGATCTCTCTTTTGTTGCCGGGTTAAAGGCATGAATTATTTGAGGGAAGTGGTGGTTGAAAGGGTTTGTGGATCGGTGGATGTAGGTTACGGTTTAGGCTTGTTTTGTGGCTGTTTTGGGTGCTGTTTGGGGCTGCGATTTGATGGAGTTTTGGGCTGAGATGGTAGTGGATAAAGGTTAGGGAAGAGGGTTTTAGATCTGTGGTAGATCGCAGCAAAGATTTGACAAAAATCAATAGCAATTGCTGCCTATGTGCGCTGCCTCGTAAGAGCAGAATTGTCGTCGAAGAAATAGCGATTTCTCGATGAAATTTCCAGCGAAAACTCAGGGATTTGAGGAGGGGTTTTGATGGTAGAATCTTAGTTTAGATAGCAACAAGGATAACAAATTGGATCAAGAAATTTCGGCAGCAAAGCAGTAAGAAATCGGTGCAAGTTGCGATAGCAGAATTCTCGTCAAAAAATTTCAGCAGTTTGTGACGAGAGATTGCAGCAACACACGAATTTGTTTTTGTGATGAATTCCACAATAGATCAATCACAGATGGGAGCCAAGATGATCTATGAGGTGCACAAAAAATTTCGTTCAAAAAGGATAACAATTAGATCGGTTAAAGGCAGCAACACGCGGCTGAAATTTTCTGCAGCAATCCTTCGTTCGCAAAGATGGTAACTTTTGCGACGCAAGGAATTCGCAGCAAGGGATCGATAGAAAAACTTCTTTTTGATATTTTAGATGAAAAATTGCAGCAGCAAAAGGTATTGGTGGTAGAAAAATACCAGATCTCTGATGCAATTGGAGGTGGCGACTGTAGATTGATTTGATCTACGTCAAGAGATGACGGTGGAGACGACGACGTCAAGAGCAATTGTGGGAATTGCTTGGCTAATGGTGGGCAGCAGGGATGGTAGCAAAAGCAGCAAGATCGCTGCTCTGATACCAGATGATAGAACCCCAGAGGAATTCTATAGAGATTGATCTTTGAGGGGGATCAACCCTTGGAACGCTATAGGGGTTCCACCCTCCAAGTAGCCTAGTGGCTGCAATTGTAGATTGATCTTTCTTATTCCAAAGAGGTGGAGGCTACAAGCTTATATAGAGCTCCAAACCCTAACCCTAGGGGTTGCTTCCTAAGTGAACTACCCAATTTGCCCTCAATCTTAGTGGGCCGGCCCAGTAACAAGGGGGGCGGCGGCTAAGAAGCCCAAAGACCCAAATATAAACCCTAGCCTCTCTTCTTTATAGGATAGAGGCAGCTAGGTGGGGTTTATTACATTCTCACAGGGTTTTTATTAGCTGTTACATGGTTGAGTAGGACCTAACCCTGCTAGGGTCCTATCAGGTTTATATTGAGAATTTTTTGACAAAACCAAAGGAAAAACTACTGTTAGGAAGTGTCAAAGCTGTCGTAAAAATTTCATAGAGATTTGGATAGAAAAAATGCAATAGCAAGATAAAAAAGACAGTAATATAGGAATGAATTTTTTGGATTTTTTGAATAAGGATAACTAAATTGCAGTAGCAGTAAGGTAGATAACCAGAACCTGTTGCAATTCACGGGAAGATCAAAGGATGATCTACGGTGGTGGAGATGACGGCGGAATTCGATGATGATCTTCTAAGCAATTGTGGGAATTGCTTTGGGCGATTGTGGAGGGCTGGTGGATGGCTGTGGAAGGGCAGCAAGACGCCAAGAACCTGGCTTTGATACAAAGTGTTAGAAGCCTTACAGATTCTAAGCTTAGGGTTGATCTCTATAAGGGATCGGGCTCCTTGGAACTCTATAGGGGTTCCTTCCTCTAAGCTATTGCTCAAAGGTTGCTAAAAGATTGATGTATTCATATGAAAAGAGGGTGAATACATAGCTATTTATAGGGCTTCTAAACCCCAACTCCTAATAGGACTCTTACTCAAGACTCCTACTTCTAACCAGCTCCTACTTCTAATTAGTACTCCTCTAGTAGGACTCCTACTTCTAATAGGACTCTTTCCGTAATAGGACTCCTACTTCTAATTAGGACTCCTTCTCTAGTCGGACTCCTAATTCTAATAGGACTCCTACATCTAATAGAACTCTTTCTCTAATAGGACTCCTACTTCTAATAGGACTCCTTCTCTAAGAAGCAACCTAACCCTAACCTAGCCGGCCTCTTCATTGTTGAATCTCGGATTTTGATGACGAAGTCAATTGATGGTTACTTGTTCTAATACATATTGTCAAAGATAAGCGTGCAGGATTAACTACGATGGGTCAGAAACATAAAGTGATTTACCGAGGTCAAGTCCGTCCAGTGTTCAAGAGTTCATCGGAAGTTCGAAGGATCATCGGATGAGTGTTAGGAACCAATCAAGATCGAATGGGAGGACTTGCGAAGTTTTGGAAGTTCGTCACAAAGATCGTTGAAGGTTCGCGAAACTTTACCGAGAAGGTTCGGAAACTCGTTGGGCTTGTCTTACAAGCCGAGAGCATGTTGGGAACCCGTCGGAAGAAATCCGAGGGAAATATCGGAGGACCGCCGAAGTCTCAACGAAAAGCTCGTCGGAATAAGACTTGAAGAAAGTCGGCTTAAATCACTGTTAATTATGTTTTTAATTTCATAGTTAGCACGTACTTAGGGTAAGGATTTCGAATTAATCTTGCTCTAAATTAGTAGGGGCCAACCGGCCCTATCTTGGGCTTTTTTGGGCCGTGGATAAGGCCCATTTAGCAAAGGTTAGAAGCGCTTGTAGCAGTACTACCTTTGGTAGCCGTGTGTTAGGCGGTGCTACCGCCCTTCACTGGAGCAGTGTACCGCCCGGCGACATGGCTATGGCGGTAGTCGCCTGCCACATGGGCGGTATAGGTACCGTGCCACACTACTCCAATACTTTGCTCTAGGCGGTAAGTACCGCCTCTAAAAGTAGTATCGGTGACAGAATTCCAAATTTGATTTCAAATTTGGAGCTCAATTTTGAATCCAACTGAAAGGGTAACCCTTTGAGAGTTAGAATCTTGTTTTGAGTCTTTGATAAGTCTTGAAGAGTCTTGTTCTTGCTAAGTGTTCACCTCCTTCTTCTTCTTGAGAAATCTTGTAAAGTGTGAACTTCTTATAAAGGGTTGTAAAAGGGATTGGTCCTTCCCCTCAAAGGATTGCTGCGGAGCCTCATCGGAAGGCTTCAAGAGTGGATGTAGGTCATTTGATCGAACCACTATACATCATTGTGTTCATGAATGTGTGAGTGTTTACTTTTCTGAATCATTTCATTACTTAGCTGCAAATTGTTTAGTTCCTTGCTGCTTCATTTACTCAAGCAACTTCTTACAAGTTCTCTTTCAACGAATCGAAGTCTTCCTACTAACTTGTCTTTATACTAAATCGGATTCAAAGTTACATATTTAATCCGCTGCACTAATTCACCCCCTCTTAGTGCCTTTTCGATCCTAACAATTGGTATCGAGCAAGGTTTGCTCTCATATTGGTTTAAAACCCAAGAGAGATGGCCTACTCCGGTATGCAAGAGGGTTACTCCATTACTCGTCCGCCTTTGTTTAATGGGTCGATTATACGTATTGGAAGACTAGTATGAGGATTTTTCTCATTTCTATGGATTTTGAACTTTGGAATATTGTTGAAAATGGATTTGCAAAATCTTCTCTTCCGATGAGTGAGTGGAATGAGTCGGAAAGAAAGATTTTGCTCTCAATGCAAAGGCTATGAATGCCTTCTTTTGTGCGCTTGATAAGAATGAGTTTAATCGGGTTTCTATTTGTGAATCGGCTTTTGATATTTGGCGCACTCTTGAAATCACTCATGAAGGCACTAGCCGAGTGAAAGAGTCCAAAATCAACATTCTTGTGCACTCTTATGAACTTTTTCGGATGAAACCAAATGAGTCCATTGGAGACATGTACACCCGCTTTACGGATCTTAAGTCATCAATGGACTTAAGGCTCTTGGTAAAGGTTTTTCTAACTTTGAGTTGGTAACTAAAATCTTAAGATCTCTTCAAAGAGTTGGGATCAAAGTTCTACGGCCATTCAAGAGGCCAAGGATCTTAAAATATTTTCGCTTAAAGAACTTATTGGGTCTCTAATGACCTATGAGATGACGTGTCATGCTCATGAAGAGCTTGAGAACCCCCTTCCAAAGAACAGGAAGGATATGGCACTTAGAACACAAGAAGACCACTTGAAAGGAACATCAAGTGATGAGGACAGTGACAAAGACATTGCACTTTTGACTCGAAAGTTTAAGAAATTTATAAGAAAGAACAAGTTTAAAAATGACACAAAAAATAAATTTGAACACAAAAAGGACCAAGTTATTTGCTACGAATGCAAAAAGCCAGTACACTTCAAGCATGAATGTCCTTAAGCCAAGAAGAAACAACCCAAGAAGAAGAAAGCATTCAAGACTACATGGGATGATTCAAGTGACTCCGAGGTCGAAGAGGCAAGCAACAAAAAGGAGGCTAACTTTGCTCTAATGGCCCTTGGAGAAGAGGTTAGTGAATTATTTAGTGAAGAATTATCTTTCGATGAGCTTTCTATCGCTTTTCATGAGTTATTTGATGAATGTAGAACTATTAGTAAGAAATTCAATTTGCTTAAGAAAGAGCATGCTTTATTACAAAATAAGTTCAATAACCTACAAACTCCTTCTCTACCCCCATGCTCTAAGTGTGAGCACTTAGAAGAAATAAAAAGGGAGAACTTGCTACTTAAAGAGACCTTAAACAAGTTCAAGGTCGGTAGCAAGGGCTTGGACATGATCCTTGCAAACAAGGGTCACGTCGGAAATAGAAGTGGAATAGGATTTGTGAGTGGATCTCATCAAAATCCTACTACCTTCATTAAAGGATCCACATTGCATGTATCACCCTATTTGAAATGTAATTTTTGTGGTAAAACGGGACATGTTGCTTACAAATGTCCGTTCAAGAAAATTAGTCCACAAAATTAATATGGGTTCCCAAAGGAACCATAAACAACTCAATGCCAAATTACAAATTAAGTAGATCAATTTGTAGGGCACCCAAAATTAAATGGGTACCTAAAAACCATCCTCTTTTGTAGACAAACTCACAAGCCAGGAGCAAGAAATGGTATCTTGATAGTGGATGCTCAAGGCACATGACCGGAGATCCATCTCATTTCTCTATGCTCTCTAGCAAAGAAGAAGGGTATGTCACCTTCGGAGACAACAACAAGGGTAAAATCATTGGCAAAGGAACCATTGGTAACAAATCAAGTTTTTCAATTGATGATGTCTTGTTAGTTGATGGCTTAAAACATAATCTCTTAAGCATTAGTCAATTGTGCGATAAAGGCTATGTTGTTAGATTTGAATCTAATGTTTGCATTATTGAAAAACCAAACAATAGCATATCCATGATTGCTTTAAAGCAAAACAATGTCTACACCATAAATATTGATGAATTATGTAATGAAATGTGTTTTTCGGTTTTGAATGATGATGCTTGGCTTTGGCATAGGAGATTAGGCCATGCAAGTATGAAACTAATTTCTAAGATTTCATCTAGTGAATTAGTAAGAGGCATCCCAAACATGAAATTTGTTAAGGACAAGGTATGTGATGCATGTCAACTAGGAAAACAAATAAAGACTAGTTTCAAATCAAAAAATCAAATTAGCACCACTAGACCATTGCAATTGATCCATTTGGACTTATTTGGACCAATTGACATAACAAGCCTAGGAGGTAGCAAATATGCCTTTGTAATTGTGGATGACTATAGTAGATACACTTGGACCTATTTCTTGGCTCATAAAAATGATTGCTTCAAATATTTTTCTAAATTTTGTAAACTCACTCAAAATAAAAAGGGTTTTATGATATCTTCAATTCGAAGTGATCATGGAGGTGAATTTCAAAACCATGACTTCCAAAATTTTTGTGAAATTAACGGATATGATCATAACTTTTCTACTCCAAGAAATCCACAACAAAATGGAGTAGTGGAAAGGAAAAATAGAAGTTTGCAAGAAATGGCTAGAACCATGTTAAATGAATATAATTTACCAAAATATTTTTAGGCCGAAGCCATAAATACGGCTTGCTATGTTATGAATAGAGTTCTAGTGAGACCATCCCTATCTAAAACTCCATATGAATTATGGAATGATAAAAAACCCAATGTTTCTTATTTTAAAGTTTTTGGTTGTAAATGCTTTATTTTAAATGAAAAGGATGCCTTAGGAAAATTCGATGCAAAATCCAATGAAGGCATATTTCTTGGTTATTCTTCCGTTTCTAAGGCTTTTCATGTTTTCAACAAAAGAACCTTAGTTATAGAAGAATCTATTCATGTGGTTTTTAATGAAAATTCCGAATTTAAGAAAAAACATTTTGATGATGATTTTGGCTTTGATAATTTGAATTTGAATGAACTCTCTCCTCAAAACGACAACTTAGATGCATCTTCTTCCCAAACTTCCTTACCCAAGGAATGGAAGTATGTAGATGCTCATCCCAAGGAGTTAATTATAGGAGATGCATCGAAAGGGGTTCAAACTCGCTCTTCTTTCAAAGATTTTTGTGCCCATGCGCTTTTCTTTCTCAAGTTGAACCAAAATGCATTGATGATGCCTTGAAAGATGATTCTTGGGTTATCACAATGCAAGAAGAATTGAATCAATTTGAGAGGAATGAGGTATGGAAGCTTGTTCCTAGATTCAAATGACCACTTAGTTATTGGTACTAAGTGGGTCTTTAGAAACAAGCAAGATGAATGTGGTATCGTGGTTAGAAACAAGGCTAGACTAGTGGCCAAAGGTTTCAACCAAGAAGAAGGTATCGATTCACGAAGAAACCTTCGCTCCGGTGGCAAGATTAGAAGCCATTAGGATGCTCCTTGCCTATGCTAGTAGTAATGATTTCAAATTATTTCAAATGGATGTCAAAAGTGCATTCTTAAATGGTTTTATCTCTGAAGAAGTGTATGTCGAACAACCACCTGGATTTGAAAATTCTCTTCTCCCTAACCATGTGTTTAAGCTAACTAAGGCTTTATATGGTCTAAAACAAGCCCCTAGGGCTTGGTATGAGAGGCTTAGTTCCTTTTTAATTTCAAATGATTTCACTAAAGGCAAGGTTGATACTACATTGTTTATTAAACATTTTGAAAATAATTTTCTTATTGTTCAAATTTATGTTGATGATATTATTTTTGGTTCTTCGGATGAATCACTATGTGAATCTTTTGCCAAGTGTATGAGTCATGAATTTGAGATGAGTCTAATGGGAGAGTTAACCTTCTTTCTTGGATTACAAATTAAACAACTTAGTAATGGCATATTTCTTAATCAATCTAAATACACATTAGAATTGTTAAAACGATTTAATATGGATAGCTCAAAAGCCATCCACACTCCAATGAGTACTTCCACCAAGTTAGACTTGGATGAAGATGGAGAAAATTTTGATCAAAAGACATATAGGGGCATGATAGGCAGCCTGCTCTATCTTACTGCAACTAGGCCAGATATCATGTTTAGTGTGGGACTTTGTGCGAGATTTCAAGCTAATCCTAAGTTGTCTCACCTTAAAGCCATTAAAAGAATTTTTAGATATCTTAAAGGTACTCCTAATCTAGGATTATGGTATCCAAAATCTGATGACTTTAATTTGATAGCCTATGCAGATGCGGATTTTGGTGGATGTAGAATAGATAGAAAGAGTACATCTGGAACATGCCAATTTTTAGGACATGCACTCGTTTCTTGGACTTCCAAGAAACAAAATTCTGTCGCACTATCTACGGCGGAAGCCGAATATATAGCTGCAAGTGCATGTTGTGCACAAGTTGTGTGGATGAAAAACACTTTAGAAGACTATGGAATAAATTTAAAAAACATTCCAATAAAATGCGATAACACAAGTGCTATTTGTCTAACAAAAAATCCCATTCAACACTCAAGAACTAAGCACATTGATATTAGGCATCACTTTATACGAGATCATATCGCTAATAATGATGTCACTTTAGAATTTATTGATACAAAGCACCAATTAGCGGATATTTTCACAAAACCCCTAAATGAAGAACAATTTGACTTCATTAGAAGAGAATTAGGCATGCTAAATTTGTCCTAATGTTTAAATATTGCATGTCTTTCAAAACATTTAAACTTTGATAGTTTCACCTTTATACCTTCAGTGATATATGAAACTTTCATTGATCATAAAATATTATGAAAGAACTCATCTTTCAATCGAAAAGTTTTCATGATGTTGCCTTCATGATGTTGTTTTTTTAACAGTTAAAATTTTTATGACTTCATTCTTGAATCTCTTCATGAATTTTGATCTCTCTCACTTTTTATTGATTGGCTTTAATGATGTATCCTTTAGCCTTGCGATCATGGTTTTCACTGTATAAATGATCAAACATCTTTTGGATTTGTCATCTCCTTTTGTTGATGACAAAGGGAGAAAAATATGAAATTGATGACTTTTTAAATATGGCTTTAATGAGCAAAATATTTTGATAACTTGATAAATAACTCATGCATTGTATTGAAAAATGACTTATACAGTGTAATGAAATGAAAAATGTGTCGTAAGAATTGTTATTGCAATTCAATTCTCTTGCAATGCTTAGTGTCAAAAACAGGTTGCAATCTTTGAAAAGCATTGCAAATGAAGTAATGCAATACATCACAATCCAATGTTTGAAAGATTCCTACTATAAATGTTTATGGCATCTTTTGATTGATATGACAAATTTTCATCTCATGATTTATCTAATATGTTGTCACTCTTTTCAATCATGAGTTCCTTGTTGTAATCTCAAAATTTTTGGTATCTTTTGTCGAAATGATAAATGGTTTTCATCCTTCGACTTGAAATTAAATGTCATGCTTTGATATTGTTTACGAATGAAACCTCAAGCTGATTAAGCATGATGATAAGTTCAACGTAAGTAACTTATCGGTTTTGGATGAATTCAAGAGCATGAATTCAAATATCTTTACCTTCTCATTATATGGCATATTGATAGGGGGAGTTAAGAATAACTCCGTCATCAATTGATTGTCATCATCAAAAAGGGGGAGATTGTTGAATCTCGGATTTTGATGACGAAGTCAATTGATAGTTACTTGTTCTAATACATATTGTCAAAGATAAGCGTGCAGGATTAACTACGATGAGTCAGAAACATAAAGTAATTTGCCGAGGTCAAGTCCGTCCAGTGTTCAAGAGTTCATCGGAAGTCCGAAGGATCATCGGAAGTGTTGCCGGAACCAATCAAGATCGAATCAGGGACTTGCCGAAGTTTTCAAAAGTTCGTCACAAAGATCGTTGAAGGTTCGCGAAACTTTGCCGAGAAGGTTCGGAAACTCGTTGAGCATGTCTTACAAGCCGAGAGCATGCTGGGAACCCGTCGGAAGAAATCCGAGGGAAATATCGGAGGACCGCCGAAGTCTCAACGAAAAGCTCACCGGAATAAGACTTGAAGAAAGTCGGCTTAAATCACTGTTAATTATGTTTTTAATTTCGTAGTTAGCACATACTTAGGGCAAGGATTTCGAATTAATATTGCTCTAAATTAGTAGGGGCCAACCGGGCTCTTACTGGGCTTTTTTGGGCCGTGGATAAGGCCCATTTAGCAGAACAGACTGTCGGGCGGTAGAACCGCTTGTGCCAGGCGGTACTACTGCCTAGCAACCGTGTGCTGGGGCGGTGCTACCGCCCAGCCTGGAGCGGTAGTACCGCCCGGCCACATGGCTGAGCGGCGATAGTACCGCTAAACCACATGGTGAGTGGCGTAGTACCGCCGGCCACACATCGCTCAGCGGTAGCAAGCGCTGCTCTAAGTGTAGTACCGCCTCTAACAAATGGTAGTACCGCCTGGATTCGAATTCCAAATTTGATTTCAAATTTGGAGCCCAATTTTGAATCCATTTGGATCTATAAATACCCCCTTTCTCAGCTGAAAGGGTAACCCTTTGAGAGTTAGAATCTTGTTTTTGAGTCTTTGATAAGTCTTGAAGAGTCTTGTTCTTGCTAAGTGTTCACCTCCTTCTTCTTCTTGAGAAATCTTGTAAGAGTGTGAACTTCTTGTAAAGGGTTGTAAAAAAAGGGGTATTGGTCCTTCCCCTTCAAAGGATTGCTAGTGGAAGTGCGGAGCCTCATCGGGAAGACTTCAAGAGTGGATGTAGGTCATTTGACCGAACCACTATACATCATTGTGTTCATGAATGTGTGAGTGTTTACTTTTCTGAATCATTTCATTACTTAGCTGCAAATTGTTTAGTTCCTTGCTGCTTCATTTACTCAAGCAACTTCTTACAAGTTCTCTTTCAACGAATCGAAGTCTTCCTACTAACTTGTCTTTATACGAAATCGGATTCAAAGTTACATATTTAATCCGCTGCACTAATTCACCCCCCCCTCTTAGTGCCTTTTCGATCCTAACATTCATCTCTTTAATAGGGGTTGACCAGATAGGAATTACATGAATGTCCTTATCAATAAAACTAAATTAGGACTCTCATAGCTAGAATCCTAACAAATATCTCATGTGTTCTTGCTTAGGCAAATCCTTGGCCAGGGCCATTCGGATTGAGAGATAAAGAGTTCTCTGGGAGAATCCGATTAGAGCGAGACTCGATTGGAAACCGTATGGGCCTAACAGCACCATGCCCGATATATAGTCTCTGGGATATTAGATAGATGAGGGATTATAGGTACATAGTAACTGAGGACAGATAGGTCCAAAGGATTGGATTCCCTTGTATCGTTTGGGGATTGCGGCATAGTGGCCTAGTACGTCCACAATCGTTGAGTCGAGTGAATTATTATAACGATAATAATTCACTAAGTCAGAAGGAGTTCTGACAAGTATGACTCACGGCCAGCTCGATATTGGGCCTAGAGGGTCACACACATATGGTAGGTGTTGCGACGAGTAGAGGTTCGGATATGAGATATCCACCGGAGCCCCTATCTTATTGGATATCCAATAAGCCCCTGTATTATTGGATCCTATGGATGAGATCCAATAAGAGCTAGATTATTAGATAGAGACCCATTAATCTAAGAAGCTTGAGTAATTGGATGAAGATCCAATATCCAATAGGGTTAGATCCATTAGGGTTGACAGGGGAACTCTATAAATAGGAGAGAATTGTTAGGGATCGAGTGGCACTAAGAGGGGGGGGGGGGGTGAATTAGTGCAGCGGTTAAGTATGATAATTTTTGATGATTTAAAACAACTTCGAAAACTTTGTATGATAAAATTATGTTTCGATGAAACTTAGTTTTGATTGCGTATAAACTTAAAATGATTCATAAGAAAGTGAGGAGAAAGCAGAGTAAGTAAATGAACAAGTTTGCAAAAATGTAAGTAACAATATTAAAATGCAAACCAGAGTTTTTATAGTGGTTCGGTCATACGACCTATGTCCACTCTTGATTCCTCTTCTCTTGAGGCCACTGGCTTTTCACTAAGTGTCTTCCTTCAAAGGGCGAAGACAAATTCCCTTTTACAACGCTTTCTCCTTTTGACGAGCTTAGGAGACAAACCCTTATAAGCACTCATTCCTTTCTTTTGAATCAAACATAAGAGAAAAAACTAAAGGAGGGATTTCTAAAGAGATTTGAACAACGTTTTTTAGCTTTCAAAGTGTATGTGCTTGCATACCTTAACCCAGGGATGGGAGGGGTTTTTATAGGCTCTAAGAGGATTCAAATTTGGAGCCCAAATTTGAATCTTCTCGGTTTTCTAGGCTACTGGCGGTACCACCGCTTGACACTGGTGGTATCACCACCTGACAGAGTCCTCGGGCTCTATGGTCTGGCAGTACCACCGCCTGACACTGGTGGTACCACCGCCTGACACTGGCGGTACCACCACTTGCTAGGCATTAAAGTCGGCGTTGACCCGGGCGGTGCCACCGCCTAGCACACCTGGGATTTCGGTCCCTGGGCGGTGCCACCGCCTGGGTCTGGCGGTGCGGTGCCACTATCAGACTATTCCAGCAAGGCTTAATGGGCCCTGACTTCGGCCTAAATCAGCCCAAATAAGGCCCAATTGGCCCCTACAAAGGTTAAATAGGATTATTGCCTAATCATTATCCTAATTATGTGCTAACTATGGAATTGAAACTTAATTCTAAATAAAGTAACAACAAGCAATATCGAGTCTTCTTTTAGTAAGCTTTCCAGCGAACTTCTGATGCACCCTCAGATTTCTTCTGGTGGACTCCCAGCAGGCTCTCGGACTCTGTAGTGAGTTCGACGAGTCTTTAGCAAGCTTCCGAACCTTCTCGGTGAGCTCCACGAGCCTCCGACGATCTTTCCGATGAACTTTTCGGTGAACTTCCGATGCCTTCGGCAAGTTCCCGATTCTTTCTCGGTTGGTTTCGGCAGCACTTCCGACGATTCTTCAGACCTCCAGTGGATTCTCGAACTCCCAACTTCTTGACTCTGGTAATTTGCTTTAAGTCTTCAAGTTATTGTAGTTAATCCTGCATACTTATCTCAATAATATGGATTAGATCAAATAACCCATCAATTGATTTCATCATCAAAATATGAGATTCAACAATCTCCCCCTTTTTGATGATGACAATCAATTAATGATGGAGTTTATCTTAAATTCCCCTATCTATATGCCATATAATTAGAAGGAGATGCTTGAATTCAATCTCTTTGAATTCAAACTGAAACCGATAAGTTCCATCCGATGAACTTATCATTATGCTCAACAAGCATGATTTTTTATCCACAAATACGAAACTTCGTATCTTTCAAGTCGAATTATAGGCATTTATTATTTACACAAAAGATACCAATCATAAATTGAAATATAACAAAGATAAGATGATATCGCTAAAATGCACAAAATTAAGGCATGATATCAAATGAAATAATAGTTCTAAAAAATTTACATTTTAAGAATTTGAGCTATATTGCAATGCTTTCTAAGGATAGGAATCAAATTTTTTATTACAAAGCATGGCACAAGCAATCATAAAAATATCAATTTATTTTGGCATTATTTTTTCTCAGTGCGATCAAGTCATCAATTCATGCTACATTCATCTCCCCCTTTGTCATCAATAAAAAGGAGGTGAATCATAATAAATCAAAGTAAAAATGAGGCTATTATATGTCATCGTAATATTTCATAAACATATTTATGAAATCCGAAAAATGATCAATCCTTATTTATCAAAATATGATGGATTCACACATGAAAATAATCAATTCGAGAGAATGAGATATCAAAATTCATCAAGCTTCAAGTTACAATATCATTAAGATCCATTGCCAAATCATTCAAGATATTAGAACATTATGAAAGCATCATCAAGATTAAAAATATTACGATCGAAGGATTAAAAAAAAAGAGAACTCCAATTAAAAGATGTCATTCAAAATCCGAATAGATGATATCATAAAGATACCCAAAGTAGAAAAATTTCAGAAAGAAACATTCAACATCATATATTAGGATAATTTCAAAAGTATGTCAAAGTAGCATAGAGGTTTACAAGAGTCAAAAAGTTTAATATAATAGTTATTTCTCGGGTAGAATACCAAAATGCCTATACAAGTGATCTAGCTTTCAGTTCATCTTTCGTACTTCACTCAAAATTTCAGCTTATTATGATTTGAATTGATTTATTTCTATCATGATTGGATCTTCAGAAGATGGAGTAGGAGCTAGTTCTAAAGGTGCTGCACCAAAGGGACTAGGAGGAGGAGATTCACTTGCCTTAAAGACTGGTATTTCAGGTTGTTCCATTGGAGGGGGAGCTGGATCGGTCTTTCTAGGCTACCTAGTCCATATTCCATTTGTAAAAATATACCTAAGTCTCTTGAGCAAGTTTCTGTTAATAGTGTTATATCTGTCTACTTTTATCACTTCTTCGTTGGGTGATATTATGATATTATGGGCATGTAGCAATCTAGTGATTAATCCCCCATATGGTAACATCAAGTCTTTAGACATTATTTCCATAATATGTTGCCGAATCAGGTATCCAAAATAGATATTTTGTCCGGTCATTATCTAATACATGGTTCCTAACTCTAATTGACTAATCTCATTATGGTGATATTGTTTAGGAATAAGGATTCTTATGATGATGTGATGAAGAATTTTAGAATTAAAAGGTAACAAATGCTCACAGCTTTTAGGGACTATGCCTAGGTTAGGATTTGCAAAAATAGTCTCTAAAGCCTTAGAGTATATTCCTCTGATTGCATTCATATCCCACTATCCTCTTAAATACCAACCCCTATCTTTTTCAGAGTTTCCAATAAGCTCACATATCGTACTATCAAAAATTTGAATTTGGGTTCCTAAAAGGTAGGTTGTCATGTTATCATTTTTCATGCTTAAATTTGCATAAAACAACCTAACTAATCTCAGGTAAATTAATTCATCGATTTGTAAAATGGGAAAGAAATCCAAATTGACAAACCACCTAATGGGTTCTAGGTTTCCTAGTTCACCTAAATCGACATATTTTTCCTTATGTACCATTCTTGTTTCAAAACTAGGGTACCTAAGGGCTACTTCATTAGATATAAAGAGTGATGAGTCATGTGAATCTCCTACCATCTTTTTCCCTTTGTCCTTGATGATCTCTTCGGAGCCATATCTAATCATGATGATAGAGCAAGAAGAATTTTAAAGAATAGGCCATGTATTAAGAAGGAATGAAAAATTTTAATTCTTACCTTAAATGAGATTTCTTGGGAGGTAGAGATCTTGATTCAAGATGGAACCCTCTCTTAGTCTTCTAGAGGGAGAAGATGAGGTTTGGGAGGGTTTAGAGAGGATGGGGAGAGGAGAAGTATTTGCACGGGTTGGGCACGGTTCCACCGCCGACCCTAACCCCCCCCCCCCCCTTTATGTAAGGGTGCTCTCGGACGGTGCCACCGCCAATCGAGTGGTGCCACCACTTGGGACTCGAAAGCCAAGCGGTGCTACCGCCAGTCCTGGTAGTGCCACCGCTGGCATAATTTTTTTTTTATTTTTTATTTTTATCCTATGTGTTTAATTAAAATAGGATGGTGTTTTGTATCACTCTTTTAAGATGTCATAAGATAATAGGAAATCAAAACGGATGACTAAAATAAAGGCATAAAATAAATTCATTCTCAAGGACAATTCAACATGCCTAATTCCCTTCTAATGAAGTTAAATTATTTTTCATTTAAGGGTTTTATGAAAATGTCCACTAATTGATATTTTATATCAATAAATTTTAGAATGACATCGTTATTATTTATGTGATCTTATATAAAGTGATGCCTAATGTCAATGTGCTTGGTTCTAGAGTGTTGAATGAGATTTTTAGTTAGACGAATAGCACTTGTGTTATCACAATTTATGGGAATATTCTTTAAATGAATTCCATAGTCTTCTAAAGTGTTTTTTATCCAAACAACTTGTGCACAGCATGCACTAGCGTCTATGTATTCGGCTTTGGCCATAGATAGTGCAACCATGTTTTGTTTCTTGAAAGACCAAGAAACAAGTGCATGTCTTCTTGGAAGACCAAGAAACGAGTTTAGGAGCTTCCTAATGGCTTCTAATCTTACCATATGAGTGAAGGTTTCTTCGTAATCGATACCATCTTCTTGGTTGAAACCTTTGGCCACTAATCTAGCCTTGTTTCTAACTACGATACCACATTCATCTTGCTTGTTTCTAAAGACCCATTTAGTACTAATAACTAAATGGTCACTAGGTCTAGGAACAAGCTTCCATACCTCATTTCTCTCAAATTGATTCAATTCTTCTTGCATTGTGATGACCCAAGAATCATCTTTCAAGGCATCATTAATGCACTTAGGTTCAATTGGAGAAAGAAAAGCAGTATGGGCACAAAGATTTTTAAAGGAAGAATTAGTTCAAACCTCTTTTGATGTGTCTTCTATAATTAGCTCCTTTGGATGGGCATCTACATACTTCCATTCCTTGGGTAAGGAAATTTGGGAAGAAGATGCATCCAAGTTGCTATTTTGAGGAGAGGGTTCATTTAAATTCAAACTATTCAAACCAAGATCATCATCAAAATCATTTTTCTTAAGTACAAAAACTTCATTGAAAACTACATGAATAGATTCTTCTATAACTAACATTCTTTTGTTAAAAACATGAAAAGCTTTAGAAACAGAAGAGTAACCAAGAAAGATGCCTTCATCGGATTTAGCATCAAATTTTCCTAAGGCATCCTTTTCATTCAAGATAAAGCATTTGCAACCAAAAACTTTAAAATAAGAAACATTTAATTTTTTATTATTTCATAATTCATAAAGGGTTTTGGATAGAGATGGTCTTACTAGAACCCTATTCATGACATAGCAAGCCATATTAACGGTTTCGGCCCAAAAATATTTGGGTAAACTATGTTCATTTAACATGGTTCATGCCATTTCTTGTAAATTTCTATTCTTTCTTTCCACTACTCCATTTTATTGAGGATTCCTTAGAGTAGAGAAGTTGTGGTTATACCCATTAGATTCACAAAAATTTTGGAAGTTATGGTTTTGGAATTCTCCACCATGATTACTCTGAAAAGATGAAATCATGAAACCCTTTTTGTTTTGAGTAAGTTTACAAAATTTTAAAAAATATTTAAAATAATCACTTTTGTGAGCCAAAAAATAGGTCCAAGTATATCTACTATAGTCATATATAATGACAAACGCGTATTTGCTACCTCCTAGACTTGTTGTGTCGATTAGTCCAAATAAATCCATGTGGATCAATTGTAATGGTCTAGAAGTGTTTATTTGATTCTTTGATTTGAAACTAGTTTTTATTTATTTTCCTAATTGACATGTATCACATACGTTGTCCTTGATAAACTTGATATTAGGAATTCCTCATACTAGTTCTTTAGATGAAATTTTAGATATTAGTTTCATGCTTGCATGGCCTAATCTCCTATGCCAAAGCTAAGCATCATCATTTAAAATGAAAAAGCACATTTCATTACTAAGTTCTTCAATGTTAATGGTGTAGACATTATTTTGTTTTAACGCAATCATGGATATGTTGTTGTTTGGTTTTTCAATGATGCAAGTATTAGATTCAAATCTAACAATGTAACCTTTATCGCATAATTGACTAATGCTCAAAAGATTACATTTTAATCCATCAACTAGTAACACATTATCAATTGAAAAACTTGATTTGTTACATATGGTTCTCTTGCTAATGATTTTACCCTTATTGTTATCTCCGAAGGTGACATACCCTTCTTCCTTACTAGTGAGCATAGAGAATTGAGATGGATCTCCGGTCATGTGCCTTGAGCATCCACTATCGAGATACCATCTCTTACTCCTAGCTTGTGAGTGTGTCTCTTCTCCTAAAGCCATTAGTGTGAAGTTGGCCTCCTCTTTGTTGCTTGTTTCTTCATTCTCAGAGTCACTTGAGTCATCCCACGTCGCCTTTAATGCTTTATTCTTCTTCGGTTGCTTCTTCTTGGTTTGGGGGTATTCATTTTTGAAGTGCCCCAGCTTCTTACATTCGTAACATATGACTTGGTCCTTTTTTGGTTCAAGTTTATTTTTAGTATCATTTTTAAATTTATTCCTTCTTATGAATTTTTAAAATTTTCGAGTTAAGAATGCAATGTCATCGTCACTGTCCTTATCACTTGATATTCCTTTCAAGTGGTCTTCTTATGTTCTTAATATCATATCCTTCCTATTCTTTGGTAGGGGATTCTCGAGCTCTTCATGAGTATGACATGTCATTTCGTAGGTCATTAGAGACCTAATAAGTTCTTCAAGAGGAAAAGTTTTAAGGTCCTTGGCCTCTTGAATGACCGTAACCTTTGGATCCCAACTCTTTAGAAGAGATTTTAAAATTTTAGTTATAAGTTCAAAATTGGAAAAACCTTTACCAAGTGCTTTGAGTCCATTGACGACATCCATGAAACAGATGCATATGTCTCCAATAGACTAACTTGGTTTTATCTGAAAAAGTTCATAAAAATACACGAGAATGTTGATTTTGGACTCTTTCACTCGGCTAGTGCCTTCATGATTGATTTCTAGAGTATGCCAAATATCGAAAGCCGATTCACAAATTGAAACATGATTAAACTCATTTTTATTAAGTGTACAAAACAAGGCATTCATAGCCTTTGCATTTAAAGCAAAAACCTTCTTCGATTCATTCCATTCGCTCATCAGAAGAGAGGATTTTTGAAATCCATTTTCAATGATATTCTAAAGCTCAAAGTTGATAGAAATAAAAAAGATCCTCATATAGGTCTTCCAATATGTGTAATCCGACCCATTGAACATGGATAGACGTATAATTGAATGACCCTCTTATATACCAGAATAAGCCATCTCTTTTGGGTTTAAACCAGAAAAGAGTGACCAAGCTTTGATACTAATTGTTAAGGATCGAGCGACACTAGGGGGGGGGGGTTGAATTAGTGCAGCCGTTAAGTATAATAATTTTTGATAATTTAAAATAACTTCAGAAACTTTGTGCGATAAAATTATGTTTCGATGAAATTCAGTTTTGATTGCATATAAACTTAAAATGATACATAAGGAAGTGAGGAGGAAGCGGAGTAAGTAAATGAACAAGTTTGCAGAAATGTAAGTAATAATATTGAAATGCAAACCAGAGTTTGATCATACGACCTACGTCCACTCCCGATTCCTCTTCTCTTGAGGCCATTGGCTTTTCACTAGGTGTCTTCCTTCGAAGGGCAAAGATGAATTCCCTTTTATAGTACTTTCTCCTTTTGATGGGCTTAGGAGACAAACCCTTATAAGCACTCACTCTTTTCTTTTAAATCGAACACAAGAGAAAAAAACTAAAGGAGGGATTTCTAGAGAGATTTGAATAGCGTTTTCTAGCTTTCAAAGTATATGTGCTTGCATACCTCAACCCAGGGATGGAAGGGGTTTTCATAGGCTCCAAGAGGATTCAAATTTGGAGCCCAAATTTGAATCTTCTCGATTTTCCAAGCTACTGGCGGTACCACCGCCTGACAGAGTCCTCGGGCTCTATGGTCTGGCAATACCACCACCTGACACTAGTGGTACCACCGCCTACCAAGCATTAAAGTCGGTGGTACCACCACTGACCTGGGCAATGCCACAACTTGGCACACCTGGGATTTCGATCCCTGGGCAGTGCCACTGCTTGGGTCTGGCGGTGCCATTGCCAGACTATTCCAATAAGGCTGAATGTGCCCTGACTTCGGCCCAAATCAGCCTAAATAAGGCACAGTTAGCCCCTACAAAGGTTAAACAAGTTTATTACCTAATCCTTATCCTAATTATATGCTAACTATAGAATTGAAACTTAATTCTAAACAAATTAACAACCAGCAATGTCGAGTTTTCTTCTAGCGAGCTTTCCAGCGAACTTCCGATCGACTTTCGATGCACCCTCGGATTTCTTCTATTGGACTCCCAGTAGGCTCCTAGACTCTGTGGCAAGTTTGACAAGTCTTTGGCAAGCTTTTGAACCTTCTCGGTGAGCTCCGTAAACCTCTGATGATCTTTTCGGCAAACTTCCGATGCCTTCGGCAAGTTTACGATTCTTTCTCGGTTTGTTTCGATAGCACCTCCGACGATCTTTCAGACCTCCAATGGACTCTCGAACTCCCAACTACTTGACTCCAATAATTTACTTTAAGTCTTCAAGCTATTGCAGTTAATCCTGCACACTTATCTCAATAATATGGATTAGATCAAATAACCCATCAATTAACTTCATCATCAAAATCTGAGATTCAACAGGAACCAAAGGCTTATAGGCTGGGGTTCTCTTGGTAGCCACCTTCTATTCTCCTCTTCCCAGAGAGGAGAATCATCGCAGTCCCTGTCGTGTGGATACCACTAGAGAGGAGGGAGCTTGACCTCCTTCATCCTCTCCCATGGATCTACATGAACTCAGGGATTTACGATCTCCCTAGGTACTATCGTTCCTTTCTTACATATGTAGTTTTTGGATTCGCGGATTTGTTTTTGACGCACCGATCTTCGCATGACGATAGAACCTTCTGTAGAAATCTAGGGTGTTTTGTTTTTCTGTTCTTCCGCTGCACATGAGATGTCACCCCCTTGGATTTCCCAACAATGGTATCAGAGCCAAGTTGTTCATGCGAAGATCGAATCTTAAACTGTGTATTGTGATTTAGAATAACTTTTATCGTCAAAATTATTGGCGCAAAAGGCAAGGAAGGGCAGCAACTGTTACTGCTGTTGTTGCATTCACAGAACGGCCAAAGGCTGCTTGCAGCCTTGGTTGCCACCGACGGTTTGCATGCAGCCGGCCGGTGGGCTACGAGCACTATCCTATGGGTGGCAATTGCACGAGCGGCGCTTACCCATGGCAGGGACAGCGCTTGCGGGCACTGCGCCGCCCACTGCGCCACCACCGGCTGGGTGGCGGTGGCCGCAACGTAGCAGGCAGAAGAGAAGAGAATTAGGGCTTTCTGGGCAAAAGATAATTTTGCCCTTGGAAATTTCAAAAATTCTAGTTTTGTCCTTTCTAGCTGAATGACCAAAATACTCTTCAGAATTCAAAAAATTTCCTATATGTCCCTATTTCCAGAAAAATATTAGTTAATTAAAATATTTAATTAACTAATATTATTTATCTAGTAGTCCTATATAATAACGTATACACGTATTGTATTATGTGGACAGATGATCATGGACCATGTAATGTGATATGTGTGTACATGTGATTATTATTATTGGGGTCTACGAGTCTCTATTTTTCTCATTTATTATCGGGCTTGCGTGCCTATAATTATATTATAATTACACGAGGAGGCACAGCGGGAGCGGGACCCATGAGGCCGAGACGGACGATCTAATGCATGGAGATGCGTTGAGATGCCGACGAAACCGACGAAGCGAGATGGACGATCACAGGGCATGGAGATGCGTTGAGGCACACATAGATCTTGATGTGAGTGACTAGGCCCACTGGCTTGGGCTTGATCACATTAGGATATGGTCTATGATCATCTGGTGTAATTGTTCATGTGATGTGTGATTAGTTATACACCTACTAGATATGTATATATATTTGCATACGATATAGATATATATGAAATATGTATGTGTGTGACACATTATATTAGGAGACCAAATCAAAAATCCCCTTTCTCGATAATATTAAGTCAATAAACGTGAGGCAATTAGATTGACTCATGTAGCTTTCCATCGTTATAGGTAGGAACTGATTCCCGGTGTAGGTTGAGTTGGTCGAGTCCCTCGAGACTCACCTATATCGTAATTCGCTATCTTATCTACGACATAGAGATATCACCGGTGACCTAAGGACATGGTATGCTTGGTCGAGTCCCTCGAGAGTATTGTTAAATCTCGGATTTTGATGATGAAATCAAGTGGTGAAATATTTGTACTAATCTCTTTGTTGAGATGAGTGTGCAGGAATTACTACGATGGAAAACATAACGTGATTTATCAAGGCCAAGTCCGTCGGGGGTTCATCGGAAGTCCGAGAGATTTTCGGAAGAATTGCCGGAACCATCCAAGATCAAATCAGGGACTTGTCGAAGTTTTCGAAAGTCCATTTCAAAGATCGTCGAAGGTTCGCGGAACTTAGGAAAATTCGGAAACCAGTAAGACTAGTTGGGCTTGCCGGAGTATCTTTGGAGACCACTTGGTAGCAACCGAGGGAAGCATCGGAGGCTGCGGAATCTCGCCGTAGTACTCGGAAGTCAACTTGAAGGGTGTCCGATCAAATCACGTTAAGTTATGTTCAGTAAATTTGCACATGAGTAGAGCAAGGATTTAAGAAATAAATCCTGCCCAAAATTCAGTAGGAGCCAACCAGGCCACTCTGTGTCAAGTTGAGGACTAAAAGCAGGCCCCATTCGGCTCTGTCAGAATGGGGGCAAGAGGTGGAACCGCCAAGCCTGGGGCGGTGGAACCGCCAAGCCTGGGGCGGTGGAACCGCCCGACTGGGCGTAGCACCGCCCACACACACACACAAAGCGGTGGAACGCTACATGCAGGGCGTAGCACCGCCTCATTCATCGACGGCGGTGGAACCGCTTGTGAAGCGGTGGCACCGATGATCACATCGAATCCAGAGCGAGTAGCACCGCGCTCTGGGCGGTGGCACCGCTTCGACGTCGATCAAAGATCGACACAGCGCGTGGCACCGCCGACAAAGCGGTGGCACCGCTTTGACCACAATCTGGGGACTCCAAATTCACTCGAATTTGGAGCCCAATTTTAAATCCACTTTTGGATCTATAAATACCCCCTTTCTCAGCTGAAAGGGTCACCCTTTTGAGCAAATAGTTTGAGTCTTGAGCTTTTGAAGAGTTTTTGAAAAGTGTTGTATTCTTTGCTAAGTGTTCACCTTTCTTCTTCTTGAGAGATCTTGTACAAGTGTGAACATCTTGTAAAGGGTTGTAAAGGGGTGTTTGATCCTTCCCCTTCAAAGGACTTGCTAGTGGAAGAGCGGAGCCTCATTGCAAAGGCTTCAAGAGTGGATGTAGGTCATTTGACCGAACCACTATACATCATTGTGTCCTTAAATGTGTGAGTGTTTACATTTCTGAAATCACTTCATTTCTTGGCTGCAAGTTCTTAGTTAGTTCCTTTTCACAAGCAATTACTTTCAAGTTCTCTTTCGTCGAATCGAATTCTTCCACGAACTTGTGTTTCTTTGCGAAATCGGTTTCAAGAATACGAGTTTAATCCGCTGCACTAATTCACCCCCCCCTTCTTAGTGCCTTTTGATCCTTTCAATTGGTATCGAGCAAGGTTTGCTCTCATATTGGTTTAAAACCCAAGAGAGATGGCCTACTCCAGGTATGCAAGAGGGTCTCTCCATTACTCGTCCACCTATGTTCAATGGGTCGGATTATACGTATTGGAAGACTCGTATGAGAATTTTCTTATCTCCATGGACTTGAACTTTGGAACATTGTCGAAAATGGCTTCGCAAAATCTTCTCTTCCGATGAGTGAATGGAATGAGTCGAGAAGAAGATTTTCGCTCTCAATGCAAAGGCTATGAATGCCTTATTTTGTGCACTTGATAAGAATGAGTTTAATCGGGTTTCCATTTGTGAATCGGCTTTTGATATTTGGCGCACTCTTGAAATCACTCATGAAGGCACTAGCCGAGTGAAGGAGTCCAAAATCAACATTCTTGTGCATTCCTACGAACTTTTCGGATGAAACCAAATGAGTCCATTGGAGACATGTACACCCGCTTTACGGATGTCATCAATGGACTTAAAGCTCTTGGTAAAGGCTTTTGAATTTTGAATTGGTAACTAAGATTTTAAGATCCCTTCCAAAGTGTTGGGATCCAAAGGTCACGGCCATTCAAGAGGCCAAGGATCTTAAAGTATTTCCCATTGAAGAACTTATTGGATCTCTAATGACTTACGAGATGACGTGCCATGCTCATGAAGAGCTTGAGAACCCCTTCCAAAGAACAGGAAGGATATGGCACTTAGAACACAAGAAGACCACTTGAAAGGAACATCAAGTGATGAGGATAGTGACAATGACATTGCACTTCTAACTCGAAAGTTTAAGAAATTCATAAGAAAGAACAAGTTCAAAAATGACACAAAAAAAATTTGAACACAAAAGGACCAAGTCATTTGCTACGAATGCAAGAAGCCGGGACACTTCAAGAATGAATGCCCTCAAGCCAAGAAGAAGCAATTCAAGAAGAAAAAAAGCCTTGAAGGCCACATGGGATGATTCAAGTGACTCCGAGATTGAAGAGGCTAGCAACAAAGAGGAGGCAAATTTCGCTCTAATGGCATTTGGAGAAGAGGTTAGTGAGTTACTTAATGAAGAGTTATCTTTCGATGAACTTTCTATGGCTTTTCATGAGTTGTTTGATGAATGTAGAACTATTAGTAAGAAGTTCAATTTACTTAAGAAAGAGCATGCTTTATTACAAAGTAAATTCAATAGTCTTCAAAACCCTTCTCTACCCCCATGCTCTAAGTGTGAAGACTTAGATGCAACAAAAAGGGAGAACTTGCTACTCAAAGAGACCCTAAACAAGTTTAAGGTCGGTAGCAAGGGCTTAGACATGATTCTTGCTAACAAAGGTCATGTCGGAAATAGAAGTGGTATCGGATTTGTGAGAGGTTCTCACCAAAATCCCACCACCTTTGTTAAAGGGTCTACATTGCATGTATCACCCCATTTGAAATGTAATTTTTGTTGCAAAACGGGACATGTTACCTACAAATGTCCATTCAAGAAAATTAGTCCACAAAAGTTGATATGGGTTCCTAAAGGAACCATAAACAATTCAATGATAAATTACAAAATAAGTAGATCAATGTGTAAGGCACCCAAAATCAAATGGGTACCTAAAAACAATCCTCTTTTGTAGACAAACTCACAAGCTAGAGCAAGAAATGGTATCTTGATAGTGGATGCTCAAGGCACATGACCGGAGATCCATCTCATTTCTCTATGCTCTCTAGCAAAGAAGAAGGATATGTCACTTTCGGAGACAACAACAAGGGTAAAATCATTGGCAAGGGAACCATAGGTAACAAATCGAGTTTTTCAATTGATGATGTGTTACTAGTTGATGGTTTAAAACATAATCTTTTAAGTATTAGTCAACTATGTGATAAAGGTTATGTTGTTAGATTTGAATCCAATGTTTGCATTATTGAAAAACCCAACAACAACATATCCATGATTGCTTTAAAACAAAACAATGTCTACACAATAAATATTGATAAATTAAGTAATGAAATGTGTTTTTCGGTTTTGAATGATGACGCTTGGCTTTGGCATAGGAGGCTAGGCCATGCAAGCATGAAACTAATCTCTAAGATTTCATCTAAAGATTTAGTAAGAGGTATCCCAAACACGAAATTTGTTAAGGATAAGGTATGTGATGCATGTCAACTAGGAAAACAAATAAAGACTAGTTTCAAATCAAAAATCACATTAGCACCACTAGACCATTGCAATTGATCCACTTGGACTTATTTGGACCAATTGACATAACAAGCCTAGGTGGTAGCAAATATGCTTTTGTAATTGTGGATGACTATAGTAGATACACTTGGACCTATTTTTTGGCTCATAAAAGTGATTGCTTCAAATGTTTCTCTAAATTTTGTAAACTCACTCAAAATGAAAAGGCTTTATGATCTCATCAATTCAAGTGATCATGGAGGTGAATTTCAAAATCATGACTTCCAAAATTTTTGTGAAACAAACGGATACAATCACAACTTCTCTACTCCAAGAAATCCACAACAAAATGGAGTAGTAGAAAGGAAAAATAGAAGTTTGCAAGAAATGGCTAGAACCATGTTAAATGAATATAATTTACCAAAATATTTTTGGGCCGAAGCCGTGAATACGGCTTGCTATGTGATGAATAGAGTTCTAGTGAGACCATCCCTATCCAAAACTCCATATGAATTATGGAATGATAAAAAACCCAATGTTTCTTACTTTAAAGTTTTTGGTTGCAAATGCTTTATTTTGAATGAAAAGGATGCCTTAGGAAAATTCGATGCAAAATCCAATGAAGGCATATTTCTTGGTTATTCTTCCGTTTCTAAGGCTTTTCGTGTTTTCAACAAGAGAACCTTACTTATAGAAGAATCTATTCATGTGGTTTTTAATGAAGTTTCCGAATTTAAGAAAAAAGATTTTGATGATGATTTTGGTCTTGATGATTTGAATTTGAATGAACCCTCTCCTCAAAATAACATCTTGGATGCATCTTCTTCCCAAGCTTCCTTACCAAAGGAATGGAAGTATGTAGATGCTCATCCCAAGGAGTTAATTATAGGAGATGCATCGAAAGGGGTTCAAACTCGCTCTTCTTTCAAAAATTTTTGTGCCCATGCTGCCTTTCTTTCTCAAGTTGAACCAAAATGCATTGTTGATGCCCTAAAAGATGATTCTTGGGTTATCGCAATGCAAGAAGAATTGAATCAATTTGAGAGGAATGAGGTATGGAAGTTTGTTCCTAGACCTAATGACCATTTAGTTATTGGTACTAAGTGGGTCTTTAGAAACAAGCAAGATGAATGCGGTATCGTGGTTAGAAACAAGGCTAGACTAGTGGCCAAAGGTTTCAACCAAGAAGAAGGTATCGATTATGAAGAAACCTTCGCTCCGGTGGCAAGATTGGAAGCCATTAGGATGCTCCTTGCCTATGCTAGTAGTAAAGATTTTAAATTATTTCAAATGGATGTCAAAAGTGCGTTTTTAAATGGTTTCATTTCCGAAGAAGTTTATGTTGAACAACCACCCGGATTCGAAAACTCTCTATTTCCTAACCATGTGTTTAAGCTAACTAAGGCCTTATATGGTCTTAAACAAGCCCCTAGGGCTTGGTATGAGAGGCTTAGTTCTTTCTTGATTTCAAATAATTTCACTAAAGGCAAGGTTGATACTACATTGTTTATTAAATATTTTGAAAACAATTTTCTTATTGTTCAAATTTATGTTGATGATATCATTTTCGGATCTTGTAATAAATCACTATGTGAATTATTTGCTAAGGATATGAGTGATGAATTTGAGATGAGCCTAATGGGAGAACTAAATTTCTTTTTAGGACTTCAAATCAAGCAACTAAGTAATGGTATATTTCTAAATCAATCAAAATACACATTGGAATTGTTAAAACGATTCAATATGGATGGATCAAAAGAAATTAGCACTCCTATGAGCACCTCCACTAAATTAGATATGGATGAAAATGGAGAAACCTTTGATCAAAAAACTTATAGGGGCATGATAGGTAGCTGCTTTATCTCATCGCAACTGGACGACATCATGTTCAGTGTAGGGCTATGTGCAAGATTCCAAGCTAATCCTAAGCTATCTCACTTGAAAGCGGTCAAGAGGATTCTTAGATATCTTAAAGGGACCCCTAATCTTGGATTATGGTATCCAAAATCTGAAAATTTTAGTTTGAAAGCTTATGCAGATGCGGATTTTGGTGGATGTAAACTAGATAGAAAAAGCACATCCGGAACATGCCAATTTCTAGGACATGCACTTGTTTCTTGGACTTCCAAGAAACAAAATTCGGTTGCACTATCTACAGCAGAAGCTGAATATATAGCTGCTAGTGCATCTTTGTGCACAAGTTATCTGGATGAAAAATACACTAGAGGACTATGGAATCTACTTAAAAAATATTCCTATAAAGTGTGATAACACGAGTGCAATTTGTCTAACTAAAAATCCAATCCAACACTCTCGCACTAAGCACATTGACATCAGGCATCACTTTATACGTGATCATGTAAGTAGTAGAAATGTCACTCTTGATTTTGTTGATACAAATCATCAATTAGCGGACATTTTTACGAAACCTTTAAATGAGGAACAATTTGATTTTATTAGAAGGGAATTAGGCATGCTAAACTGTCCAAGTAAGTAACCTTTTTTTGATGATGTCTTTTCTTGAAATTATGTTTAAACTATGATTTCCATCAATTTGATTCGGATTATCCATGGATTTATTCATTTTGACTTCATCCCATCTACGAGATTTTTTAAAAAAAAAAAAAAGAGAGGTGGAAAAACATTAAATCGAAGTGGTTTTGTGCTAGGCATGGTAGCACCACCAGATGCGGCGGTGGAACCGCCTGGGTAGTCAGCCACAGGCGGTGGAACCACTGGGTAGTCACCACAAAGCGGTGGAACACTTTCTTTGAAGCGATGGAACCGCCGAACACCCTCCTATAAATGTGTTAGGGCCGGCGGTAGAACCGCCTCCCCTAATCTGTGAACCGCCTCCTCTCCCAAACTCTTCCAAACTTCAAATTGGTGTGATTTCTTCCTATCTAGAAGCCTAAGGAGGAGATTTTATCGTGATTCATTCTTCCTACATCTCAAAGAACCAATCTAAGGTAAAAACAAAATTATTTCTCTTTCATTTTCTTGTGAAGTTTCATTCCTTTCTTCAATTAATTTTCGATTATTCATGAATAGAAATGGCTCCTAGAAGAACATCAAGAGACAAAGGAAAAAGGATGGAGGTAGATTCATTTGACCAATCCTTGTTTAAATCACAAGAAGCCTCCCTTAGATTTTCTGAATTTGGTTCTAGACCCATTCACAAAGGAAAGTATGTTGATTTGAATCAATTAGGAAATTTAGAACCTTTCATGTGGTTTGCAGACTTAGAGGCTTTACCCATTCTGCAAATTATTGAACCTATTTATCCACGTTTAGTTAAGTTGTTCTATGCTAATTTAGCTGGATTGATGATGGCTTGTCAACTTATCTTCTAGGTAATGAGATTCAAATATGTGATAATACTATATGCTCATTAATTTGAATTGTTGAAAAAGAGCTAGGATGTTATTTTCGGGAAAATGGGATATGGACACAGATTGGTGCCACTCACTCGAAGCTTTAGAAAGCTGTGTTTGCAAACCCAAATTTAGGAATAATTCCCAAGAGTTGTGAACATTTATTACCTTTTAACTCTAAAATTTTGCATCACATTCTAATAAACATTATTATTCCTAAGCAGTTTCATCATGATGAGATCAGTTTCACTGAATTAGGTACCTTATATTGGATTATGACTAGACAACATTTCTGTTTTGGTTACCTAATCAGGCAGCACATGATAGAGGTCCTTTCTAAAGGATCAATGTTACCATATGGAGGTTTAATAACTAGACTATTGCATGCCCATAACATCTGCATTCCACCAGATGAAGAAGCAATACAAATCGAAAAATTTAATGTTATTAATGTTAAACTACTGAGACGACTTAGATGTACTGTCGAGCATGGAATAGGGGTTAGGCAACCTAGGAGATGTGATATACCTCCCCCGACCGTAGACCATCCTGAAACACCAGTCCTTAGGGGAAATGAATCTCCTCCTCCTGATCCTTTTGTTGCAGCTACATCAGTGACATTTTCTGCTCCATCTACTCGACCCGATCATGAGAGAGCTAAATGAAGTAAAACTACAGCAAATTGAAATTTTGAAGGAAATGCGGAAGATGAACTTAAAGATCGATCACATGTATAGGCATCTTGGCATTCCTCCGAGGAGTAGCTTGCTGTGTTTTCTTTTGAACGATGTAAACTTATGTTGTATGTTGACGTGTATGTTGTATTCCTTACATCGTGACATCTATATTGTCTTAACTTCATGATACATCTTTTCGGCCACTGTGGAATGGTTTTCGGTTTTCTGATTTCCTTTTCCACATTTGTGATGTTTTCCGACCCTCCTTGTTGTTATAATTCCCTCGTTTCCTTTTTGTTGATGACAAAGGGGGAGAAATGACATGTGTATTACTATATGATATGCGCTGTCCAAATTAAACTTAGTTGGGTTCTTGATATCATTTTTTTTTGAATATGTATACTTCATTGATATCCTTGATGTCTAGTTTGAAATCTTGAAATTAAAATTAATTATGTTGAATTCAAAAATTGAATTCAAGCGATTTTTCTTTATGGCATATACATAGGGGGAGTTAAGAATAACTCCATCACCAATTGATTGTCATCATCAAAAAGGGGGAGATTGTTAAATCTCGGATTTTGATGATGAAATCAAGTGGTGAAATATTTGTACCTAATCTCTTTGTTGAGATGAGTGTGCAGGAATTACTACGATGGAAAACATAACGTGATTTATCAAGGCCAAGTCCGTCGGGGTTCATCGGAAGTCCGAGAGATTTATGGAAGAATTAAGGAACCATCCAAGATCAAATCGAGGGACTTGTCGAAGTTTCGAAAGTCCATTTCAAAGATCGTCGAAGGTTCGCGGAACTTCCGGAAAATTCGGAAACCAGTGAAGACTAGTTGGGCTTGCCGGAGTATCTTTGGGAGACCCTTTGGTAGCAATCCGAGGAAGCATCGGAGGCTGCCGGAATCTCAGTAGTACTCGCCGGAAGTCGACTTGAAGGGTGTCCGATCAAATCACGTTAAGTTATGTTCGTAATTTGCACATGAGTAGAGCAAGGATTTAAGAAATAAATCCTGCCCAAAATTCGGTAGAGGAGCCAACCAGGCCACTCTGTGTCAAGTTGAGATCTAAACAGGCCCCATTCGGCTCTGTCGAATGGGGGCAAGAGAGGTGAACCACCCAAGCCTGGGGCGGTGGAACGCTAACTGGGCGGTGGAACCGCCACTAAGCGTAGCACCGCCTGACACACACACAAAGCGGTAGAACACTTTATGCCAACGGCGGTAGCACCGCCATTCATCCATGGCAGCGGTGGAACACGCTGTAGCAGCACCCCTTGCCACCGGATCGAGCGGAAGCGCCGCTTCCAAGCGGTGGCACCGCCCTCATCGTCGATCAAAGATCGACACAGTGCGGTGGCACCGCCGACAAAGCGGTGGCACCGCTTTGACCACCGAAATCTGGGGACTCCAAATTCACTGGAATTTGGAGCCCAATTTAAATCCACTTTGGATCTATAAATATCCCCCTTTCTCGGCTGAAAGGGTCACCCTTTGAGCAAATAGTTTGAGTCTTGAGCTTTTGAAGAGTTTTGAAAAGTGTTGTATTCTTTGCTAAGTGTTCACCTTTTCTTCTTCTTGAGAGATCTTGTACAAGTGTGAACATCTTGTAAAGGGTTGTAAAAAGGGGTGTTTGATCCTTCCCCTTCAAAGGACTTACTAGTGGAAGAGCGGAGCCTCATCGCAAAGGCTTCAAGAGTGGATGTAGGTCATTTGACCGAACCACTATACATCATTGTGTCCTTAAATGTGTGAGTGTTTATATTTCTGAAATCACTTCATTTCTTGGCTGCAAGTTCTTAGTTAGTTCCTTTTCACAAGCAATTACTTTCAAGTTCTCTTTCGTCGAATCGAATTCTTCCACGAACTTGTGTTTCTTTGCGAAATCGGTTTCAAGAATACGAGTTTAATCCGCTGCACTAATTCACCCCCCCCTCTTAGTGCCTTTTGATCCTTTCAAGTATATCATCGAATCAGACTCATCTTGTAACGATGGTGATGACTTAACCGAACATCATGGTTGGTCGAGTCCCTCGAGGCCATGGTAGTTCGGAGGCCGAACAGGACAAGAATCACAAAGAGTTGTGATCGACAAGAGTTGCCCACCTTTTGGGCTTAATGTGATTGGTCGAGTCCCTCGAGATTACACTAAGATGCTGATTGGATCTCGATCCCCACTAGAAGTTTACCGGAGACTTCCGTTTCACGTGTTGAGGGTGTCGCATGACTCGTTATAAAAATAATGGGAGTACATGAAGATAGAAGTCCATATCTTGATTATTTATATTTTTACAAAATTTGTATGTTATTTATTTATGCTATATCTTTATTTTTTAAAAATGCCGCTATTAGACTCTCTATGTGGCATCTAGGAGGGAATGACAAGATGATCTGAAGACCAGAGCATCTATGAAGCTTTCACCATGGTTCTATGGATCCTACCAAATTTTGGAGCACATCGGAGTAGTAGCATACAGATTGGACTTACCCACTAGCTCTCGAACCCATCTAGTCTTCCATGTGTCGTGTTTGAAGCTCAAGTTGGGACAAAACAAGATAGCTCAAAGCCATCTACCAAATATGACTACCCAAGGAGAGCTCCAGACCCAACCAAGCGCCATTATTAATCGACGGATCGTGACTCGACGACGACGACCCGCTATTGAAGGGCTAATACAATGGGTAAAGCTACCAACAGAAGATGCCACTTGGGAGAACTATGATGATTTGAATATCAAATTCTCAGAATTCATGGAGCGTCAGCCTCAAGAACAAGGCTGATTTGAAGAGGGCGGGTCTGTTAGGACTCTAGCTAGGAGAGTCCTAATCTGTTGGGACTCTAGTTATGAGAGTCCTAATTGAGTTTCATTGATAAGGGCATTCATGCAAATCCTTTCTAGCCGACCCCTATTAAAGAGGTAAAGAGACCGACTAGGTTAAGGATTAGGTTACTTCTTAGAGAAGAAGTCCTATTAGAAGTAGGGAGTCCTATTAGATAAATAGTCATATTAGAAGTAGGAGTCCTACTAGAGAAGAAGTCCTATTAGAAGTAGGAGTCTTATTAGAGAAAGAGTCTTATTAGAAGTAGGAGTCCTACTAGAGAAGAAGTCCTATTAGAAGAAGGAGTCCTATTAGAGAAAGAGTCTTATTAGAAGTAGGAGTCATATTATTGGAGTCCTAATTAGTAGTTGGTTAGAAGTAGGAGTCTTTAGTAAGAGTCCTATTAGGAGTTGGGGTTTAGAAGTCCTATAAATAGCCATGTATTCATCCTCTTTTCATCAAGGAATAGGTCAATCTTTTAGCAGCCTTTGAGTAGCAACTTGGAGGAAGGAACCCCTATAGAGTTCCAAGGAGGCCGATCCCCTATAAAGATCAACCCCAAGCTTAGAATCCGCAAGGGTTCTAAGCTTGGTATTAGAGCAACGTTCTTGGCATCTCGCTGCCCTTCCACAGCTATCCACCAACCCTCCATAGCCACCCAAAGCAATTCCCACAATTGCTTAGAAGATCATCGTTGAATTCCGTCGTCATCTCCACCACCGTAGATCATCCTTTGATCTTCACGTGAATTGCAACAGATTCTGGTTATCTACCTTGTTGCTACTGCAATTTAGTTATCCTTATTCAAAAAATCCAAAAAATTCATTCCTATATTGCCGCATAAACTTTTCATCGTAAAGTTTTCATCTCTACAACGAAAGTTGCACTGCAGAATTTCAACCGCATAGCACTATCTTTTTTATCTTGCTACTACATTTTTTTATCCAAATCTCTATAAAATTTTTATGATGGCTTTGACACTTCCTAATAGTGGTTTTTTTCTTTGGTTTTGTCAAAAAATTCTCAATGTAAACCACTTATCTTTTATGTCCAAACTACTGCACTTTAGATATAAAAATTTGCTATAATACCTCTCCGTGATCCTCAATTTTACTGAACCTCTTGCTGTCGTTTCTTTCTACAAAATTTTTAATAGCATTACCTCTTCCTTATCAGTAGATCCCCTTTGAGTTTTACTTGAATCTATTTTGAAAATTTTTGGAAAAAATTACATCTTTACTGTTGGAATTTTTTCGGTGAAAAATCTGGTGTTGCACCTTTGTCCTTTTTTCTTCTCCGTAACCAACCAAACCCTAGCCACCTTACTGCCACAAGCCAAGACATCTTTAGGGCATCCCTCTAGCCTTAAGATGCAGCCATTATAACCTAGTTTCATAACCCTAATAGCATCAAAAATCACAACCCAAAACAGTAAATCATTATAGCTGAACCCTTCAATCACCGATTTTTTGTCTGAACCTACCACCAACCCATGCCATTAACCTATCAATAAAAAAAAGATAAGGGTATCTCTGATCTACAGGCATATTCTATGGCTTCTCAAGATCCAATTGATGCCAAATTTGAAGTATGGGAATCTCGGATTGAATCATGGCTTGAATCGCGCTTGGAAGATAAATTGCGCGCTTTGTTTGTAGAATTCAAAATTAGACAATCACCGAGTCCAACCAAACTACAGCAAGGAGAGAATTTAGAAAGGACCCCAGAGAAGGAGGGATAGCCCTCAGACATGCTTCAGTCACGCATGAGGGTGGACTTCCCACGATGGGAAGAAAGAGACCCGGTGGGGTGGATTTCACGCGTCGAACGTTACTTTCGCTACTACTGAACATCGGATAATGCTATAGTGGAGATTACTGTCATCCACCTTGAAGGTGATGCTATTCATTGGTACAATTGGCTAGAATATAATCATGGGGCTCCGACATGGAATCAATTTAAGAATGCACTACTGAACCGTTTTGGACCTACGGAGTATGAAAATATCGACGACCAACTCGCAAAGATTCGACAAACCTCTACGATTCAAGAGTACCAAATCAGATTTGAGAAGCTATCCTACCTTGCTCATGATTGGACTGATCATTAATTGTTAGGAACATTTATCGAAGGACTCAAGCTAGAGAACCACTCCTAGAACCACTCATAGAACCACTCCTAAAAGGGGAAGTTAAGGCGCGACAGCCCCATACTGTGATGGCTGCGATTTCCTTTGCCCGAATACAAGAAGAATGGCTCAGCCAAGATGCTCGGAGGATGAGAACCACTCCTAGAACCTCAACATATAAACCCCCTTCTGCTCCCAGCTATCCTTCACTGCCCAAAAAATTGACAAGAGAAGAACTACATGACCGATTAGCAAAAGGTCTTTGTTGGCATTGCGATGAGCCGTGGAACCGCGATCATCACTACAAAAGGGGCCACCTCCTACTGATTGAACCTCTTGAAGACATGGAGGAGGAGGTCCAGGAGCATGAGGAAGAGGTCATGGGTGAAGAACAACAGCCAATTGATATTACGATGCATGCCCTTGCTGGTTACGCGAACCCGCAAACAATGAAAGTGGGAGGATTTCTGAAGTAACAACCGATCACCATTCTTATTGACACCGGGAGTACTAATAATTTTATGAACAGCAAGGTTGCTGTTTGGATGGCCTTACCTATTGAGAATTGCAGCAGGTTTGATGTTAACGTCACAGATGGATGAATTTTGAAGTGTGATCATAGGTGCCCATGGGTGAAACTGTTACTACAGGACCAAGAGATAATTACAGATTTTTTCCTCCTCCCTCTTGATGATTATGAGGCCATGCTTGGCATTGAATGGTTGATGACATTAGGTGATATTTCTTGAAATTTTGTTGAAATTAATTATGAAATTTTATAGTAAGGGGAAACAGGTGATACTGTGCGGGAAACGTAGGGGTGACGTAATGACAATTTGCACACAACGAATGGAGAAAGTTTTGCACAAAGTATGTAGTGAATTTTTGGTACAACTTGAGCAGCAATCTAAGGGAGAGCCAACTGAATTTGAAGATCCAAACCTACTTCCCTTACTTGCTGAATTTTCAGATATATTTGACGAACCACGCAGCCTACCTCCTAACCGCCAGCATGATCATCGTATACTGATTCTTCCAAGCAAACCTCCAGCAAATACTCGACTATATCGGTATCCACATCTTCAAAATGATGAAATAGAAAGGATTATAAAAAAGATGCTTGAAATAGGAGTTATTCAGCCAAGTTGCAACCCCTACTCTTTACCGGTGCTCCTCGTACGAAAGAAAGATGAAACATGACGACTGTGCGTTGATTACCGAGCTCTCAACGGCATAACCATCAAGGACAAGTATCCTATTCCAGTAGTAGATGAATTTCTTGATGAATTAAAGGGAGCATGAGTCTTCACAAAACTGGACCTTCGATTCGGGTATCATCAAATACGAGTGTACGAAGAAGACATACCGAAAACTGCCTTTCGAATGCACAACGGTCACTACGAATTTTTGGTAATGCCCTTTGGTCTCACCAATGTTCCCTCCACCTTCCAGAGCCTTATGAATGATATTTTCCGGAGTTAACTTCGAAAGTTTGTGCTAGTTTTCTTGGACGATATCCTCATTTACAGCCCTTCTCTTGAAAGTCATTTTCAGCACTTAAGACTTGTTTTGACAATTTTGTGAGAACATGTTTCTTTTGACAAAAAAATAAAGTGCAGCTTTCTTCAACAAAAGGTGAAATATCTTGGGCATATCATATCAAAGGAAGGGGTGGCAGTGGACCCTTCCAAAATTGAAACAATGCAGAACTGGCCAACCCTGAGGAACATAAAATCGCTGCACGGCTTTCTCGGTTTAACAGGTTACTACCGTAAGTTCGTGAAAAACTATGGAAAGATCAGTGCACCCCTTACTTTCTTGCTAAAAAGAGATGCTTTCTAGTGGTCGGACAAAGCCACCACCGCCTTCGATGAACTTAAAGTCGCAATGATAACAACGCCCGTACTAGCGTTACCCGACTTCGGTAAGACTTTTATTATTGAAGCCGATGCCTCCAGAGTCAGAATTGGTATTGTACTAATGAAAGATGGCCACCCTCTCACTTATACCAATAAGGCGTTATCTCCTTCCCATCTCAAGATGACTATTTACGACAAGGAGATTCTCGCGATTATGCATGCGATGGCCAAATGAAGATCGTATTTGATCGGGCGACGCTTTCAAATCAAGACCGACCATAAAAGCCTAAAATATTTCTTAGAGCAGAAGATATCTTTCCCTGAGTGGCAAAAATGGGTAACAAAGCCTCTTGGATATGATTATGAAATAATTTACAAAAGGGGGAAAGAGAATGTTGTTACAGATGCACTTTTGCGACTACCCAAGCAAGCTGAATTTTCGGTCGTTTCACTTTCAACCAGTGACTTCCCTGAGGATATTAGGAGGGAATGGCAAGATGATCTAAAGACCAGAGCATCTATGAAGCTTTCACCATGGTTCTATGGATCCTACTAGATTTTGGAGCACATCGGAGTAGTAGTATACAGATTGGACTTACCCACTAGCCCTCGAACCTATCTAGTCTTCCATGTATCGTGTTTGAAGCTCAAGTTAAGACAAAACGAGATAGCTCAAAGCCATCTACCAAATATAACTACCCAAGGAGAGCTCCAGACCCAACCAAGCGCCATTATTGATCGACGAATCGTGACTCGACGACGACGACCCGCTATTGAAGGGCTAATACAGTGAGCGAACCTACCAACAGAAGATGCCACTTGGGAGAACTATGATGATTTGAATATCAAACTCTCAGAATTCATGGAGCGTCAGCCTCGAGGACAAGGCTGATTTGAAGAGGACGGGTCTGTTAGGACTCTAGCTAGGAGAGTCCTAATATGTTGGGACTCTAGTTATGAGAGTCCTAATTGAGTTTCATTGATAAGGGCATTCATGTAAATCCTTTCTAGCCGACCCCTATTAAAGAGGTGAAGAGGCCGGCTAGGTTAAGGATTAGGTTACTTCTTAGAGAAGATGTCCTATTAGAAGTAGGGAGTCCTATTAGAGAAAGAGTCATATTAGAAGTAGGAGTCCTACTAGAGAAGAAGTCCTATTAGAAGTAGGAGTCCTATTAGAGAGAGTCTTATTAGAAGTAGGAGTCCTACTAAAGAAGAAGTCCTATTAGAAGGAGTCCTATTAGAGAAAGAGTCTTATTAGAAGTAGGAGTCCTATTATAGAAGGAGTCCTAATTAGTAGTTGGTTAGAAGTAGGAGTCTTGAGTAAGAGTCCTATTAGGAGTTGGGGTTTAGTAGCCCTATAAATAGCCATGTATTCATCCTCTTTTCATCAAGGAATAGATCAATCTTTTAGTAGCCTTTGAGCAACAACTTGGAGGAAGGAACCCCTATAGAGTTCCAAGGAGGCCGATCCCCTATAGAGATCAACCCCAAGCTTAGAATCCGCAAGGGTTCTAACAGACTCCACTCTTGCTTAGTATTATATGCTGGGCTCCATAACTCCTGAGTTATAGAGATAACATAAAAGGATGGATGATAGATCCATACTCCTGCATCTCCACAAATTGTTTGAGGAACAGGAAAGAACTTAACGATATGAGATATCGAAGAGTCTCTTCCGTGCTAAGATGACTGAGAGGACACTGGTTCAAAACCATGTCCTTAAGATGATTGAGTAGATAGAGACACTCACAGGTCTAGGAATGGTCCTAGAGGATAACCTACGTGTGGATCTTATGCTTCAGTCCCTACTCGATTCCTTTTCATAGTTCTCTATGCTAGTAAGACCAGAGAGAAAAAGAAGACAAAGAAGTCCCTTGAGAAGGGCAAAGGGCAAGGACAGATCGGGTAAAGTAAAGGTTGCTAAGAAGACCCGAAAAGGACAAAAGTCAGTGCTTCCACTATGGCAAAGATGAGCATTGGAAGAGGAACTGTAAAGAGAATATAGCAGAGAAAGCGAAATAGAAGCTTAGAGAAGCTTCAGATATGCATTCATGATTAGTCTTTATCTGTCAGACTCATATGATAACATATAGGCATTGGATACCGATAGTGTTTATCATATCTGTAATTCATTGTAGGTTTTGGCAGGACCTAGGAGATTGATGAGACGTAAGATGGACCTCAAGATGAGTAATAAAGTAAGAGTTGCTGCTATTGCTATTAGCGAGGTTACCATACATTTGCCTGTTGGAGTTACTATTGCATTAGATGCATCTTATTTTGTTCTCTCTATCATCAAAAATGTTATTTTCATTTTATGTTTGACATTGAATAGTTATAAAGTAGTTTTTGAGAATAATAGTTGTTCAACTATTGAGGATGATAAGATCATCACGAGAGGAACATTGTATAAAAGTTTGATTATGCTAGACACTACTCCACATATCATGAATGTAAGTGAGTCCAAGAGGAAATGAGATGAGGTGAACAATGTAAACCTATGACATTGTAGGCTAGGTCATATCCGTAAGGGAAGGATTCAAAAGTTATTGACAGATGGATACCTAGATTCATTTGACTATGAGTCATATGTGACTTACGAACCTTGCTTTCATGGAAAGATGACCAACTCTCTATTTAGTGGAATTGGAGAGAGAGACACTGAGTTGTTAGTACTTATACATAGTGATGTATATGGTCCCATGTCAACTCAGGCCATTAGTGGTTATTCCTACTCCATTATTTTCATTAATGATTTCTCTAGGTACGGACATGTGTACTTGATGAAGTATAAGTTCGAAACCTTCGAGAAATTCAAGGAGTATAAGAATGAAGTAAAGGTTCAGATTGTAAAGAGTACAAGACTCTTCGATCAGATCAAGGAGGTGAGTTCTTGAGTACAGAGTTTATCCAGTTCCTCAAGGACCATGGGATTCTGTCCTAATGGACACCTCCTTATACACTTTAGCTTAATGGTATATTCGAATAGAGAAATCGCACACTGTTAGACATGGTGCAGCAGTCCATGATGAGTTTTGCCGACCTACCCGTCTCATTCTGGGGATATGCCCTAGAGTCTGCAACTTATCTTCTGAACATAGTTTCAACTAAGTTGGTAGTGTCTACACTATATGAGATATAGAAAGGAAAGCTTGATCTTAATGTTGTTAAGATTTGGGGCTGCCCTGCCGACTTTAAGACACATATACCCGATAAGTTGGAATCCAGGAAGGAATGGTACAAGTTCGTGGGATACCCTAAGAAAACTTATGGGTATTATTTCTATCACCCCATCTTTATAGCTAAGAGTAGTGTTCCTTGAAAAGGAACACATTCTTGGTAGAGATAGTGGGAGCATGATAGAGTTAAGCGAGGTTGGAGAACCTAGCTCAAGCACTATTCTATAGCCAGAATCTTTTCAGGTACCTAGCACACAAGTTTCAACTTTACATAAGTGTGGTAGAGTATCCCATCCTCCTAAGAGTATGTGAGACATATTAGAGAAGTGGATGTTGAGGATATTGATCCTCAGACCTACGAGGAGCCTATTATGTGTATAGACTCTGGGAAGTGGTAAAAAACCATGAATTCAAAGATGGATTTCATGTACTTTAACTAGGTTTGGAACCTAGTTGATGCACCCGAGGGTATCGTACCCATTGGCTATAAGTGGATCTTCAAGAAGAAGATCGGAGTAAATGGAAAGATTGAGACCTGTAAAGTAAGGCTAGTGGCTAAGGGTTCTTGTTAAAGCTAAGGTGTTGACTATGACGAAACCTTCTCACCTATAGCCATGCTAAAATTCATCCGAATTCTATTGACTATTGCAGTATATTATGATTATGAGATCTGGCCGATGGATGTTAAAATCGTATTCCTCAATGGTAACCTCGAGGAGGTGGTGTATATGATACAACTTGAGAGATTCGTGTCAAAGGATAGTCCAGATAAGGTGTGCAGGCTGGTTAGGTCCATCTATGGACTGAAGAAAGCTTCCCGATGTTAGAACATAAGATTTGATGAGGCGATCAGATCTTATGACTTCGTTAAGAACAAAGATAAGCCTTGTGTACAGGAAAGTAAGTGGGAGCACTATCACTTTTTGGTGTTGTATGTGGATTGTTGAGAAATCCATAAGGGGCGACATCTCATACGTAGCGGAAGAATACAAAACAAAACCATAGATTTCCCATAGAAAGGTTCCATCATCGTGCGAAGATTGGTGCGTAAAAAATAAATCCGTAAAAACTGCATATATAAAAGAAAATACCTAGGGAGATCGTATATCCTTAAATCCCAACAGATCTATAGGAGAGGATGAAGGAGGTCAAGCATTTAACTCTCTAGCAGTATCTATACGGCAGGGACTGTGACGATGCACCTCTCTGGGGAGAGGAGAACAAGAGGTGGTCACCAAAAAGAACTCCCAACCTATAGAGCTTTGGTGTGTGCCCTTTCTTCAGGAGTCTTTGGGGACATACTCCTAGAAAGTGATATTTCATGTCTCATTGGTATGAGACCTCTCTTGAAATTTTTCATGCCAAACTTTTTGACAATGGTGTCTATGTACATGGACTGAGAGAAGCCAAACATCCTTTTGGATCTATCTCTATAGATTCGTATCCTCAATATGCAGGATGCTTCCCCTAAGTCCTTCATGGAGAAGTGCCTAGATAGCCAAGCCTTTACTGTGGAGAGCATTTCTACATCATTCCCAATAATCAGGATGTCATCCACATATAATACCAAAAAGGTGATAGTGCTCCCACTTACCTTTTTGTACACACTAGGCTCATCTTTATTCTTAACGAAGTCATAAGATCTGATCGCCTCATCAAATCATATATTCCAACTTCGAGAAGCTTGCTTCAGTCCATAAATGGACTTAAGCAATATGCACACCTTATCTAGGTTATCCCTGGACACGAATCCCTCAAGCTATATTATATACACCTCCTCCTCGAGGTTGCCATTGAGGAATATGGTTTTAATGTCCATCTACCAGATCTCATAATCATAGTGTGCTGTAATAGCCAATAGAATTCGAATGGATTTTAGCTTGGCTACAGATGAGAAAGTTTCGTCATAGTCAATACCTTATCTTTAATGATACCCCTTAGCCACTAGCCTTGCTTTATAGGTCTCTACCTTTTCATCTACTCCAATCTTCTTTTTGAAGATCCACTTATAGCCAATGGGCACAATACCCTCGGGTGCAACAGTTAGGTTCTAAACCTTGTTAGAGTACATGGAATCCATTTCTAAATTCATGGCTTTTTGTTATTTCCTGGAGTCTATACTCATAATAACCTCCTCGTAGGTCTGAGGATCAATATCCTCAATATCCTCTCCTCTGATATGTCCCACATATCTCTTAGGAGGATGAGATACTCTACCGGACCTACGTAAAATTAGAACTTGTGTGCTAGGTATCTGAACAGATTCTGGATGTGGAATGGTACTTCAGCTAGGTTCTCCAACCTCGCTTAGCTCTATCACGTTCCCACTATCTCCATCAAGAATGTGTTCTTTCTCAAGGAACACTGCTCTCTTGGCTACAAAGACCTTTTGGTCCTTAGGATGATAGAAATAATATCCACAAGTTTCCTTGAAGTATCCCATGAACTTACACTGTTCCGTCTTGGATTCCAACTTGTTGGGGTTGTGTCTCTTGACGTGGGTAGGGCAGCCCCAAATCTTAACAATCTTAAGATCGGGCTTCTTTCCATTCTATATCTCATATGGAATACATATTACTGACTTAGTTGGAATTCTGTTCAGAAGATAAGCTGCGATCTCTAGGGCAATATCCCTTGAATGAGATGGGTAGGTCGACGAAACTCATCATGGAATGCACTATGTCTAACAGTGTGCGATTCCTCCTTTCTGATATACCATTAAGCTGCGGTGTATAAGGAGGTGTCCATTGGGATAAAATCCTATTGTCTTTGAGGAACTAGGTGAACTTTGTACTCAAGTACTCACCTCCTCGATCTGATCGAAGGTTTTTAATATTTTTTTCCTATCTGGTTCTCCACTTCATTCTTATACTCCCTGAATTTCTCAAAAGCCTCAAACTTGTACTTCATCAAGTACACATATCCATATCTTGAGAAATCATCAATGAAAGTAATAAAGTAGGAATAACCACCTATGGCATGAGCCGACATGGGACCACAAACATCACTATGTATGAGTTCCAGTAACTCAGTGGCTCTCTCTCTAGTTCCATTAAATGGAGATTTGGTCATCTTTCCACGAAGGCAAGGTTCACAAGTCACATATGACTCATAGTCAAATGGATCTAGATATCCATTCTTCAACAACTTTTGAATCCTTTTCTCATAGATGTGACTTAGCCTACAATGCCATGGATATACATTGTTCATATCTTCTCGTTTCCTTTTAAACTCACTTACACTCATGATATATGGAGTTGTATCTAGCATAAATAAACTATTATGCAATGTTCCTCTCGTGATGATCTCATCATCTAATATTATTGACCCACCATTGTTCTCAAAAACTAATTTATATCCACTAACTGTCAAACATGAAATGAAAATAATATTTTTGATAATAGAAGGAACATAATAGCATGCATCTAATGCAATAATAGCTCCATCAAGCAGATGTAAGGTGACCTTGCTAATAGCCACTGCAGTAACTTTTGCTCCATTGCCCATCTTAAGGTCCATCTTGCCTCTGTTCAATCTCCTAGGTCCTGCCAGAACCTACAACAAATTACAGATATGATAAGCACTCCCAATATCCAATACCCATGTGTTATAATAAGATTCTGACAAATGGAGACTGATCATGAATATACCTGAAGCTTCTCCAAGCTTCTGTTTCGCCCTCTCTCTAAGGTACTTTTTGTAGTTCCTCTTCCAGTGCCCATCTTTACCGCAGTGGAAGCACTGGTCTTTGTCCTTTGTTGGGTCTTTCTTGGCAACCTTTGCCTTACCCTTTTTTCCCTTGCCCTTCTTAAGGGACTTCTCAGCCTTCCTTTTCTTTCTGGTCTCACCAGAATAGAGAACTGGCTTCTCTTTCTTAATGGTGCTCTCTGCTTCTCTCAACATATTAAGGAGCTCTAGGAGGGTCATCTCAAGTTTGTTTGTATTAAAATTCATTATGAACTGAGAAAAGAAATCTGGTAGGGACTAAAGCATAAATTCCACACACAGGTTATCCTCTAGGACCATTCCTAGACCTATGAGTTTCTCGATCCACTCAATCATCTTAAGGACATGATTCTGAACCGATGTCCCCATAGTCATCCTGGTATGGAAAAGACTCTTTGATATCTCATATCGCTAAGTTCTTCCCTGTTCCTCAAACAGTTTATGGAGATGCAGGAATATGAAATTAGCATCCATATTTTCAAGCTATCTCTATAACTCAGTAGCTATAGAGGCCAACGTATAACACTGAGCAAGAGCGGAATCAACTATGTACTTCACATAACGAGCGATCTCATCCTCGCTTGCCCCTTTGTTGGGTGTAGGGATCACTGTATCAAGAACGTATATGATTTTCTTTACCGTGAGAACGATTCTCAGATTGCGAAGCCAATCCATATAAGTGAGGCGTAAAGGATTTAAAAGTGACATTTTTCTGAAATTAAAAATATAGCAGAAATAAATAACATGCAGACTTTGCAGAAATTAAACAGTTAAGATAATGACTTCTATCTTAATATATTTCTACTAATTTTTCGCGAGACACACAACACCCTCCGATATGTGAATCGGAGACCCTTGGCAGATCTCTAATGGGGATCGGGATCCAATCAACGTCTTAACGTAACCTCGAGGGACTCAACCAATCACGTTAAGCTCGTAAAGGTAGGCAACTCTTGTTAATCACAACACCTTGTGATTCCCATCCTGTTCGGCCTCCGAACCACCATGGCCTCGAGGGACTCGACCAACCATGATGTTCGGTTAAGTCATCACCATCGTTACAAGATGAGTCTGATTTGATGATATACTCTCAAGGGACTCGACCAAGCATACCATGTCCTTAGTCACTGGTGACATCTCTATGTCGTAGATAAGATAGCGAAACACGATATAGGTGAGTCTCGAGGGACTCGACCAACTCAACCTATACCGGGAATTGGTTCCTACCTATAACGATGGAAGGCCACGTTGGTCAATCTAATTGCCTCACATTTACTAACTTAATATTATTAATAGAGAGGATTTTGATTTGGTCTCCTAACAAAATGTGTCACACACATGCATATTTAATATATCTACATCGCATGCAAATATATATACATATCTAGTAGGTGTATAATCAATCACACATCATATGGTAATCACACCAGATGATCATAGACTACATCCTAATGTGATCAGGCCCAAGCTAGTGGGCCCAATCACTCACATCAAGATCTAATGTGTACTTCGGTGCATCTTCATGCCTTGTGATCATCCTTCTCGCTTCGTTGGTTCTGTCAGTATCTCAATATATCTCCATACGTCGGATTGTCCGTCTTGACCTCGTGGGTCTTGCTACTACTGTGCCTCCTCATGTAATTACAATATAATTATAAGCACGCAGGCCCGATAATAAACAAGAAAAATCGAGGCTCGCAGACCCCAATAATAATAATCACATGTACACACATCACATCACAAGTCCATGATCATCTGTCCACATCATACATTACATGTATATGTTATTTTATAGGACTACTAGATAAATAATAATACTTAATTAAACTATTTAATTAACATATATATTTTTCTAAAAATAGGGACAGAGGAAATTCTCTAAATTCTCAAGGGTATTTTGGTCATTCGGCCAAAAGGGATGAAACTAGAATTTCATAAATTCTCAGGGGCAAAACTATCTTTTGCCCAAAAAGCCCTAATTCCTCTGTTTTGCTTGCTGTTGCGTTGCGACTACCGTCGCCGCCACTCCGTTGGCAACGGCACTACGGGGAAGCGCCGCCCATACCTACGGGCCTGCAAGTAGCATCGCTACAGTGGGGCATCACTCGTGGGCAGACGTGCCCACCCGCTAGCACCTCCCCTTTTGGGGCAATGCCCGCAGCGGCCCAACGCTCCTATGTGGGCGAGCATCACTGTAGGCGCCACCCTCCCCTATGGGCGGCTCGCCTTCGGGCAATGCTGCCGCCCACCCATGCGGGTAGGCAGCCCGCAGGGGCCTCGCGAGCGTCACCCATCCTTGTGGGTAGGTCAATGCACCAGGTGCTGTCCACCCTTGCGATAGGCCACCGGCTACCTGCCGCCTGCAGCCTGCATATGGGCACCATGCTCGCGCGATCATTGTCACTTTTGTTGCGAGCGACAAGGTTGCAAGCGACCTTCATTTCTTTGTGTGAAGGCAGCAAGCAAGGGTAGCAACAGTTGCTACCCTTTCTCATCATTTACGCCAACAATTTTGGTAAAAAAAGTTATTCTAGATCACAACACACGCAGTCTAAAATCTGATTTTTGCACGAATAACCTGGCTTTGATACCACTGTTGGGAAATCCACAGGGGGCGACATCTCATGTGCAGTGGAAGAATAAAAAATAAAATCATAGATTTCCCATAGACAGGTTCCATCATCGTGCGAAAGTCAGTGCATCAAAATCAAATCCGTAAAGCCTGTATGTATAAAAGAAAATACCTAGGGAGATCGTATATCTCTGAATCCTTATAGATTTGTAGGAGAGGATGAAGGAGGTCAAGCGTCCAACTCTCTAGCTATATCCACAAGACAAGGACTACGACGATGCACCTCTCTAGGGAGAGGAAAACAGGAGGTGGCCACCAAAAAGAACTCCCAGCCTATAGAGCTTTGGTTCCCTCCTATTTATAGAGGCCCCTTGTAAACCCTAATAGATCTTGCCCTGTTAGGTATTGGATCTCCATCTAATTACCCAAGCCTCTTGGATTAGTGGGTCTATACCCAATAATCTCTTATTAGCAATTATTGGATCTCATCTTAGGATCCAATAATTTAGAGGCTTAGTGGATATCCAATAAGATAGGGGCTTCAACGGATATCTCATATCCGAACCTCTACTCGTCGCAATACCTACCATATGTGTGTGACCCTTTAGGCCCAATATTCAGCTGGCCATGAGTAATACTTGTCAGAACTCCTTCTGACTTACTGAATTATTATCTCTATAATAATTCACCCAACTCATCGACTGCAAATGCACTACGCCACTATGCCACAACCCCCAGACGATACAGGAGAATCTAATCCTTTGGACCTATCTATCCTCAGTTACCATATATCTATAGTCTCTCATCCAACTAATATCCCAGAGACCCTATATCGGGTATAGTGCTATCAGGCCTATACGGTCTCTTATCGAGTCTTACTCTTGTTGGATTCTCCCGGAGAACTCTTTCTCTCTCAATCCGAATAACCTTGTCCAAGGATTTTTTCAAGCAAGAATACATGGGATATTCCTCTCATGATACCGAGAGTGGATGATCCTCTATTGACACTCAATAGCCCTCATAAGGTTGGCTACCACTCCCAATAACCGACTATACTAGATCTAGAACTTTCCAAACCTATAAGTCCGGTATCAAAGAGTGGAGTACTCATACAGGACATTTTTGGTGTCTCAATCTAAGGACCAGAAACACTACTGGGACTACGGAATCGCTGTCTCACGTGAGGTATCAATAACCATCTAGCATTCCGTAGGTGGATCAATCAGTGAACTCATTCCCCAATGAGCATCTGCACTGTACCCTTAGTGTCCCCACACGAGTAGCTGTGAGACCAGCCACCTCCATCATTTGAATAGGTATACAGCACACTAGTCTATTCGGTTATCTCGATATCCCTCTCGAGTAACCTATGACCAGGATTATTTAGGGTCTATGTTTAAAGGTGAATCGGTCTCATTATCATGATCTCATCATGATCTGATTTCCATTGCACAAATCTAAGGATATCACAATATATGCAACATGCAAGATAAAGTGATAAAATACATAATAATAAGCAAAGAGAAAGAGTACATATCAAGTCACAAGTGCCATCACTCATGTGATTGACTTGCAGGGCACATATGACTAGCATGGATGACATCTTAATCATTGAGAATGATATAGGAATGCTCTCCACGCTAAAAGCTTGGCTATCTAGACACTTCTCCATGAAGGACTTAGGGGAAGTATCCTACTTATTAGGGATTCAAATTTATAGAGATAGATCCAAGTAGATGTTTAGCTTGTCCCAATCCAAGTACATAGACACCATTGTCAAAAAGTTTGACATGAAAAATTTCAAGAGAAGTCTCATACTGATGAGACATAGGTTATCACTTTCTAGGAGTATATTCCCAAAGACTCTTGAAGAAAGGGTAGACATCGAAAGGATAATACCCTATGCCTCAGCGATAGGGTCTATCATGTATATTATGCTTTGTACCAAGCCTGATATAGTGTATGCTCTGAGTGTCACGAGCATATATTAGGCAGATCCAGGCTTGGAGCACTGGAAAGTAGTAAAGTGTATCCTTAAGTACTTAAGAAAGACTAAGGATCTTTTATTAGTATATGGAGAAAGTAGCCTCAGGATTGAGGGCTACACGGACTCGAGCTTTCAGTCCGATGTTGATGATGGTAAGTCTAATTCAGGATATGTATTCACTCTAAATAGAGGAGCAGTATGTTGGAAGTGTTTCAAGCAAGACACTATTGCTAACTCGACCACAGAGAGGTGGAGTACATTGTTGCGGTAGAGGTAGCAAAGGAGGAAGTTTGGATGAAGTAGTTCATCACAGATTTAAGAGTCGTGCCGAGCAGTAAGGAGCTGATTCCCTTATATTGCGACAACTATGGGGCGATTACTCAAATAAGGGAACTCAGGTCTCATTAGAAGTGTTATGAGGAGGTTCTAGCTTATTAGAGAGATTATGGCTTGAAGAGATCTAGTAGTGGAAAAAATTTCATCCGAAGATAACATTGCAAATCCACTAACAAAGCCATTGACTCAAATTGTCTTTGAACATCATAGAGGTCTGATAGGGATCAGACATATAGGTGATTGGCTTTAAGTCAAGTGGGAGATTGCTTGTTACAGGTGCCCTACAAGCCAATCACATGAGTGATAGCACCTGTAATATGCTGCGTCAATCTCTTTGCTTATGATTATTGGTATTTTCTCATATTATCTGGAAGTATATTATGATATCCTTAAATCTATGCAATGGGAATCGGATCATGATGAGATCACGATAATGAGACCGATTCACCTTTAAACATAGACCCTAAATAATCCTGGTCATAAGTTACTTGAGAGGGACATCGAGATAACCGAACAGACTGGTGTATTGTATACCCATATATATGATGGAGGTGGCTAGTCTCATAGCTACTCATGTGGGGACACTAAAGATATAATGTAAGTGCTCATTGGAGAATGAGTTCACTGATTGATCCGCTTGCGGAATGTTGCATGGTTATTGATACCTCATGTCAGACAACGATTCCGTAGTCCCAATAGTGTATCTAGTCCTTAGACTTGAGACACCAATGAATTCCTATATGAGTACTCTACTCTTTGATACTAGACTTATAGATTTGAAAGTTCTAGATCTAGTACAACCAGTTATTGGGAGTGGCAGTCAACCTTACGAGGGCTATTGAGTGTCAATAGAGGATCATCCACTCTCGGTATCATGAGAGGAATATCCCATGTGTTCTTGCTCAAGCAAATCCTTGGCCAGGTTCATTCGGATTGAGAGAGAAAGAGTTCTCCGGGAGAATCCGATTAGAGCAAGACTCGATTGGAAATCGTATGGGCTTGATAGCACTATGCCCGATATATGGTCTCTAGGATATTAGATAGATGAGGGACTATAGGTACATGGTAACTCAAGATAGATAGGTCCAAAGGATTGGATTCTCCTATATCGTTTCGGGATTACGGCATAGTGGCCTAGTACATTCGTAGTCGTTGAGTCGAGTGAATTATTATAGAGATAATAATTCACCAAGTTAGAAGGAGTTCTGACAGGTATGACTCACGGCCAGCTCGATATTGGGCCTAAAGGGTCACACACATATGGTAGGTGTTGCGATGAGTAGAGGTTCGGATATGAGATATCCGCCGGAGCCCCTATCTTATTAGATATCTAATAAGCCCCTATATTATTGGATCCCATGGATGAGATCCAATAAGAGCTAGATTATTGGGTAGAGACCCATTAATCTAAGAGGCTTGGGTAATTAGATGGAGATCCAATATCCAATAGGGCTGGATCCATTAGGGTTGACAGGGGGCCTCTATAACTAGGAGGGAACCAAAGGCTTATAGGCTGGGGTTCTCTTGGTAGCCACCTTTTATTCTCCTCTCCCTAGAGAGGAGCATCATCGCAATCCCTACTGTGTAGATACCGTTAGAGAGGAGGACGCTTGACCTCCTTTATCCTCCCCCATGGATCTATATGAACTCAGGGATATACGATCTCCCTAGGTACTAGTGTTCCCTTCTTACATATGCAGTTTTTGAATTCATGGATTTATTTTTGACGCATCGATCTTTGCATAATGACGGAGCCTTCTATAAAAATCTAGGGTGTTTTGTTTTTCTATTCTTCTATTGTGCTTGAGATGTCGCTCCCTTGGATTTCCCAACATCTACTACATGATAATAATCATGTTAATATCATAAACTTAAGAAAAGTAGAAAACCAATAATCATTTTCAAATAACATCTTTAAATAAAACCTTTAAATTCATCAAATCATAAAGGTTTAAAACATTAATCTCTTAACAGTACTTAATCAATCAAAACCCTAATTAGAATTACTCAATTAACTTAAACCAAATTTAATTCAATTATAACCTAACAGAACCAACCTTAAACCCTTATAGAACTGGTTTGGAATTACCCTAGACTAGTCTAATTTGGATTTAGTTGATCTCAATTAGGTCAAGTAAGTTTGAACTAGTTAAGTTAGTTCAGAATCACCCTAAACTGACTTTAACCGATCAAGCCTGTTTGATTTAGTCAATTAATGAGCTTAAACTAATAAAAGAAAAGGAGATTAGACTATATCATATCGTGCTAGCCCAAATTGAACCAACCCACCTGAGTCTTGGACAGGTCACATGCGTTGCACATGCCTGTCCTAAGTAATAGGTTAAGTTAAGATACATTGAACTAAATAGAGGAGCGACGATGTATCTAACACTAATCGCATCACTGATCAAGCTTAACTTCATGGAATATGCTAAGCCTTACTCATAAGTTGGGCTGAGCCTTACCATTGAACTAGGCCATGTTTGGCTCGCGGGTTGGGTCATGCTTAGACACATGATTTGGGGTCATGTTTGATCGCATGGACTGGGTCGTTCCTAGCTGCATAAGTTGGTCTATGCTTAGTCACATGATTGGGTCGTACCTTGCCATATGGGCTAGGTCGTACATGGCCGCATGGATTGGATCATTCCTAGCCACATGGCTGGGTCATGCCTGACTATATGGGTTAGGTTATACCTTACCACATGGGCTGACTCCTACCTAGCCACATAGGCTGGGTCATGGCTAGTCACATAGGCTGGCTGTACCTAGTCAGATGGGCTGACTATACTTAGTCACATGGGTTGACTATACTTAGTCACATGGGTTGGGTCATACATAACCACATGAGCTGAGTCGATCTAGTCTAATAAATCAACTTAACTCAAGTCAGACCCCAATTAGACTCCTCTTATCAAATTAGATTACAAAAATCTAAATTATCACAAAATAACTCAAATCCATGAATTAAAGAATTTAAATTCATAATCTTAAATTTAAAACTAATTAAATCATAGAAATTCACATATAATTCTTAAAACACAAATATATCTATTTAGAACCATTAATCTAAAAATAAGAATTTTAATAGTTAAATCAATATTAAAACTCACTTAAGCTTAAAATACCAATATCAATCAAATAATCATTTTAATATCATGAATCAATTATCATTATTTATTAATTATAAAATTTTAAAATTAAAACATTATTATGCATCATAAAATTGTAATAATTTCAATATCAAGATTTTAAAATATAAATCAAAGCTAATTAAAAAAGAAAGGATCCTACCTCTCCTCGGCTATCTTTTCTTCGGGATCATCTCCTCGGAAAGCCTTTGTTGAATCTTGGATTTTGATGATGAAGTTAATTAATTGATTATTTGATCTAATTCATATTATTGAGAAAAGTGTGCAAGATTAACTATGATAGCGATGAAGAGATAAAACAAAATGACGTGCTAGAGTCAAGTGCGATTAAATCATTGGAAGTTTGAGAGTCCACCGGAAGTTCGAAAGTTTATCGGAAGTGCTGCCGGAACTAGTCGAGAATGAATCGAGGGCTTGTTGAAGGGTTATTGGAAGTTCGTCGGAAGATTCATCGGAAGTTCACGGAGGTCACCGAGAAAGATCGGAGCTTGCCAAAGAAGACTCGTCAAAACTTGCCAAGGTCGTCGTAAAGTCTGGGAGCCTACCGGAAGTCCACCGGAAGATATCCAAGGGTTTGTCAGAAGTCCGTCGGAAGTTCGCTGGAAGAAGTCTTGATGTGTCGGATTAAGTGTTTGCTTAGAATATGTCTTTAATTTTGTAGTTAGCATGTAATTAGGGTTAGGATTAAGTGTTAATCCTAATTAACACTGATAGGGGCCAGTTGGGCCCATAAATGGATTAAATTGGGCTAGATTCAAGGCCCATCCAAGTTGCTAGAACCTGTCTGGTGGTAGCATCGCCAGATTGGGGTAGTGGAACCACCCAAGGTGTGGGTTCTAAGGTGCTTGAGTGGTGGTACCGCTTAGGTCAGCGGTGGTACCGTCGGCAGTTATTAACTTTCAAGCGGTGGTATCGTCGACAATTATTAACTACCAAGTGGTGGTACCGCCCCACCATAGAGCCTGAGGCTCTACTCTAGTGGTAGTACTATTAGACTCAGTAGTGGTACCGTCCAATGTTAGGGTCAACTAGTAGTGGTATCGTCAGCTCCCAAAAATCTGGGAGGGGACATTTTTTGACTCCAATTCTGAAGCCAATTAAGCCTATAAATACCCTTTATTTCTTAGCTGGTAAAGCACATTGAGAAGTATAAGAACTGAGTCAAAACTATAGTGAAATGGCCTTGAAAAGTTAAGAGTGTTCATCTCCCAAATTTCCAAGTGTAAAAATTTTGTAAAAGGGTGTGAGCCAATTGTAAAGTTCTATAAAATGGGTGTTTGATACTTACCATTCAAGAAGGATTGATAGTAGAAGCCGATAACCTCATCGAAGGAGGTTTCAGAAGTGGATGTGTTGAATCTCAGATTTTAATGATGAAACTAATTGATTGTGTTTTGGTTATCTAATTATATTTTAAGCCACACAGGTCTACTATCGATCAGGATTAGATAGTTGACATAGAAAGAATCAGCATTGTGTTGGAGGAAATCACGTTAGGAGATTGGACGTCGAGTCGGATGCGAATTTGCGAGATGTTGAATAGAGAAAAAAAGTATATCCGGAATATGTCAATTTTTAGGACATGCACTTGTTTCTTGGTCTTCCAAGAAATAAAACTCGGTTGCACTATCTACGGTCAAAGCTGAATACATAGTCGCAAGTGTATGTTGTGCACAAGTTGTATGGATGAAAAATATATTAGAAGATTATGGAATTCATTTAAGGAATATTCTCATAAAATGTGATAACACAAGTGTTATATGTTTAACTAAAAATCTGATTCAACACTCTAAAACTAAACATATTGACATTAGGCATCACTTTATATGAGATCATATCAATAATAATGATGTTACTCTAGAATTCATTGATACAAAACTCCAATTAGTGGATATCTTCACAAAACCTTTAAATGAAAAATAATTTGACTTCATTAGAGGAGAATTAGGCATGCTAAATTGTCCTAATGCATGAGTTTGTTGTATGCTTTTTTCAGAATTTTTTAATTTTGTATCATCTTTTCAGTTTTCATGAACTTATTTTGATCCTTCACCTATCTTGGTATAATCTTTTTCGATTTCATATTATCTTTGTGTCATCTTTCCGATTTCGTAGACGGAGCTTTCATTTTTGTCTTCCTCAAATCTCGGATTGATACTCTTACCTCATCGATTGATGATTTACATTTAATAATTTTTTAAATTAGAATCATACCCATTTAATGACTTTGAGAATTTGATTCTATTGATTTTATCCTCTCTTAATTTCTATTAGCACATGATTGACTCTTTATATTTTCATATCATGAAACTTGAAGTTTGATAAATTATTGATAACTTAAATAAATTGCTTTCATGACACACGGAACTATTCTTTTATACATATTTTTATGTCATGGACTCTATATGAAAAGAAGAAGTTCTCATAAATTTTTTAATAGCTTGAATGCTCTCTTAAAATTAATTCGGATTTCATTTCTCTAAATGTGAATTTAAAGATTTCTTAACTCTTGTGTGAATTTTGTGAGCTTTTATGGATTTTTCATGACTTGATTGGTTATTTTTCACTTCATGGATTTTTTATGAAAATGCCGAGTTAGCTCTTATCATGATATGAATTTTCGATCATTCGAACAAATTGTCTCTTGAACTTTTCATGACTTTCAATATCTCAATTCTTCTTGATCTCTTTTCTATCTCACAAATTTTACTTAGTGGAAATATGGACATGAACGACTCTTGAATGAATTTTTTTTATATCATTAATTGAAATTTTTATGAATTTTTGCTTCTATGATCTATTTTTTTTACTTCACGAATCTATTTCTATGTCATGAATTTTCAATAGAATGAATGAATTGCTTTATTCTTGAAAATTGAAGTCTTCTTGATGAAATCATGGATTTATCCTTCTCTTTTTACTCTTTTCAAAAAGAATTCTATCATAACAATTGGTATCAATAGCCCATTCCTTTTTGTTGATGACAAAGGGGGCGAAATATGGTAAATTGATGATAAGTATCGTAAAATACAATTTGTAAAATGTGTTGTATCGTAAAAGCAAATTGATGACATGCTTAATATCATAAAACAATTGCCATGCTTTGTATCATAAAATGTGTTGTATCGTAAAAGCAAATTGATGACATGTTTTGTATCATAAAACAATTATCATGCTTTGTATCGTAAAATGCTTGCTATCATTAAAAGCATTGCAATGTATTACAAATAAATGAAATGTATCAAATGCATCGCAAATGATTGAAGCATACTATAATGTATCGCAATTGTATGGAATGTATCATGTGAATCGCAAATAACACATGTATGCTTAAAATGTTAATTTTTCTATGATCATCATCGTATCATGCTCATCTTTTCTACTTGAATTCAGGATCATGCCTTGATACGATAATTTGATTTCATTTGTGAATCATTGAATGATGTATCGTCAATTGATATCATGCCTTGGACTTGTGAATTTTTATTTGATATCATTTGATTCTTGCTATATTTCAAAATTAAAGTTTATATCATTTGTTGAGATGATGATTGTCTATCATCACTCAACATTGGACTTGAAAATGGATGTCATGCCTTGACATCATTTTCGAATTGTGAAAAATATAAAGTATCATATTTTGAGATGAAAAATCATGCTTATTGAGCATGTCGATAAGTTCGAATGTATGCAACTTATCAGTTTTGGCTTGAATTCAAGGGGTTCGAATTCAAGTATTTTTTTTCTTCTCAAATATGGCATATAGATAGGGGCAATTGAGGTTAACTCCATCATCAATTGATTATCATCATAAAAAAGGGGGAGATTGTTGAATCTCGTATTTTGATGATGAAGTCAATTGATAGATTATTTGATCTAATCCATATTATTGAGAAAAATGTGTAGGATTAACTACGATAGTGATGAAGACGTAAAGCAAAATGACCTACCAGAGTCAAGTGCAATTGAATCATTAGAAGTTCGAGAGTTCATCGAAAGTCCGAAGGTTCATCGGAAGTACTGCTGGAACTGGTCGAGAATGAATCGAGGGCTTACCGAAGGGTTGTCAGAAGTTCACCGGAAGGTTCGTCGAAAGTTCACAGAGCTCATCATGAAAGATCAAAGCTTGCCAAAGAAGACTCATCGGAACTTACCAAGTTCATCGTAAAGTCAAGGAGCTTGCCGGAAGTTTGTCGGAAGATGTTCAAGAGTTTGTTGAAAGTCCATTGGAAGTTCACCGGAAGCTCGTCGGAAGAAGTCTTGATGTACCAGATTAAGTGTTTACTTAGAATATATCTTTAATTTCATAGTTAACATGTAATTAGAGTTATGATTAAGTGTTAATCCTAATTAACCCTGGTAGGGGCTAACTATGCTCGTAAATGGACTGGATTGGGTTGGATTTAAGGTCCATCCAGGTTACTAGAACCTGTCTGGTGGTGGCACCATCAGACTAGGGCGATGGAACCGCCTAGGGTGTGGGTTCCAAGGTGCTTGGGCAGTGGTACTGTCGGTAGTTATTAACTATCAGGAGGGGTACCACCCCACCATAGAGTCCGAGGCTCTGCTCTGGTAGTAGTACCGCCAGAATAGGCGGTGGTACCGCCTAGTGTCAAGGTCAACTGGCACTGGTACCACTAGTGACAGGCGGTGATAACGCTAGCTCCTAGAAATCTGGGATGGTACCTTTTTTGCCTCCAATTATGAAGCCAATTAAGCCTATAAATACCCTATACTTCTCAGCTAGTAAAGCACATTAAGAAGTGATAAGAATTGAGTCAAAACTATAGTGAAATAGCCATAAAAAGTTAGAGTGTTCACCTCCCGAATTTCCAAGTATAAAAATTCTATAAAAGGGTGTTAGCCACTCGTAAAGTTTTGTAAAAAGGATGTTTAATCCTTCCCCTTCAAGAAGGATTGATAGTGGAAGCCGGTAACCTTATCGAAGAAGGTTTCGGAAGTGGACATAGGTCAATTGACCGAACCACTATAAAATCGCTACGTTCTTCTCTTGGTGCATATTTACATTTATTACATTTCTATTTTTACTTGGCTACAACCTTTCAATCTCTCCTTCTCTACTCTCTTTCGTATTCACTTGAATCATTCTCTTTGCCAAAATCGTTTTCGTCAGACAAAACAACTCAACGCACAAAGTTTTTCGGAATCGGATTAAATCGTTGATTTTTATCCACTATACTAATTCACCCCTCTTAGTGTTGCTTTAGATCCTAACAACCTCTCCTCATTTCTTCCATTATCAAGCTCGATGAGAAATGAGAGAAGAGGAACCCCTCTTATATAGGAGAAGATGAGATCTTCTCAAAAGGTAAGTAAATATTTAATTTTATATTAAATTTATTTTTATTTTACTTTCACATAGATAGAAATATAATATTTATTTATAATGGTTTATGTTGAATCTCGGATTTTGATGATGAAACTAATTGAGTGTGTTTTATTATCTAACTGCGTTTTGAGTTACGCAGGTCTACTATCGATCAGGATTAGATAGTTGACACTGAAGGAATTGATGTTGCACCGGAGATGATCACGTCAGGATATTGGATGTCGAACCGGAGGTTCGGTCGACTATTGGCAGGAGGCTTCGTACGTCGGGCATCGGACCAAGAAGTGTGGAGTTGCGCCATGGATATCGGGGTTGCATAGGTCAACCGTCGATTGGGCAACAAGCCGCTAGAGAGGGTGATGTGCCGAAGGATCGGACGAAGCGCCGACTAATGATGTGCCTGGCAACTGAATGTCAATTCGCATTGTAATAACTGTCTAGATCGAAGTAGAGTGTTTGTTGTTTGTTTGTGCAGGAGTGACTACGATAGGGATGAAGACGTAAAGCGAAGCAAAGGGCCGAAGATAAGTGTGATGAATCGTTGGGAGTTCGAGTCTTCAACGGAAGTCCGAAGATTCATTGGGAGCATTGCCGGAACTGGCCGAGAACGAGTAGGGAGCTTGCCGAAGGGTTTTCGGAAGTTCGCCGAGAGGTTCGTCGGAAGTTCGCGGAGCTTGCCAAGAAAGATCGGAGCTTGCCAAAGAAGCTCGGGGGAACTCGCCAAGATCATCGTGAAGTCCGAGAGCTTGCTGTGAGTCCGCAGAATGGTTTCCAAAGGTTCATCGGAAGACCGTCGGAAGTTGACCGGAAGCTCGCCAGAAGAAGTTGTCATGTGGACTTTGTAATAGCTTAGGAAACGTCTTTAAAATTCGTAGTTAGCACGTATTTTGGGTTAGGATTAGATAACCCAAAGTGGGGGCCCATTGGGCCTTGATTAGGATGAGTTTGGGCCAAAATTTTGGCCCAAACCGAACCACTACGTGCATGCATGCTACGTGCATGCTCAGAGTCCGGGTACTATAGCCCCGTATCTATAGTAATTCTTGTGGCCGACTCTTTGTAGCGGCGGTAGCACCTTTGCTGGGCGATAGTACCGCCGGCTATCGTAGTGCGAGTAGTACCGCTGGTGAAAGGCGGTAGCCCCGCTGGTGCATGGAAAGCCAGCGGTAGCACCTGGCCGGGTGGGCGATAGAACCGCTTTGAGTGTGTCGATCTGCCAAGATCGACAAGAAAAACTCAAAAGATTCAAATTTTTGGCTCCATGTTTGGGCTCTAAATTTGAATCACTTTGAGGCTTATAAATACCCCTTCCTTTTCAGCTGAAAAATACAACCCTTTTGAGAGTTAGAATCTTGGTTTTGAGCTTTTGAAAAGTCTTGAAAAGTCTTGTTCTTGCTAAGTGTTCACCTCCTTCTTTTCTTGAGAAATCTTGTAAGAGTGTGAACCACTTGTAAAGGGTTATAAGAGGGGTATTTGATCCTTCCCCTTCAAAGGATTTGGTAGTGGAAGAAGGGAGCCTCATCGGAGAAGGCTTCGGAAGTGGATGTAGGTCACTTTGACCGAACCACTATACATCGCTGCGTCTTGATTATGTGAGTGGTTAAATTTCTGTTTTACTTTGCTGCAAGCCTTTACTTTACTTACTCAACTTCCTTATCATCTTATTACGTATGCTTTAAAGTTAAAACGCAATCTTTCCGGGTTCAAACGAAACGTTGCATTCATTCGTACGAAGTTTTCAAAGCTTGTTTTAAATCGCTGAAAATCTATCGTTTTATCCGCTGCACTAATTCACCCCCCCTCTTAGTGCCGCTCGATCCCTAACAATTGGTATCAGAGCCACGTTCTTTCTCTTTCGGATTCACACCCATGAGAAATGGCTCTAAATGGTTTTCAAGAGGGCTTTTCGGTTTTTCGTCCACCATTTTTTAACGGTTCGGACTACACATATTGGAAAACTCGAATGAGAGTTTTCATGCTTTCAATGAACTTGGATTTGTGGAACATCATCGAAAATGGCTTTCAACCTTCCTCTAAACCAACGAACGAATGGTCGGATTTGGAGAAAAGGTTATTTTCTTTAAACGCAAAGGCTATGAATGCCTTATTTTGCGCTTTAGATGAAAATGAGTTCAACCAGATTTCTACATGCGAAACGGCTTTTGACATTTGGCGAACTCTTGAAATCATGCACGAAGGAACGAGTAGAGTCAAAGACTCGAAAGTTAATATCTTGTTGCATGATTTTGAGCTCTTCCGAATGACACCAAGCGAAACTATTGGCGGTGGAACCGCCCAAGGCAGTGGTGCCACCGCCCATGTACTTGGGTGCTGGGCAGTGCCACCGCCCAGCTCTCAGCCATTGGGCGGTTCCACCGCCTGGCCCATTCTTGCTGAATGGGCTCTGTTTTAGGCCCAAATCAGCTCAATAAGAGCTCGGTTGGCCCCTACTAGATTTAAACAGGATTATTTCCTAATCCTTACCCTAATTATGTACCTACTATGAAATTAAAACATAATTCTAAGTGATTTAAATTGACATTCTTCAAGTCTACTTCCGACGAGCTTTCCGACGAGATTCTAGTGGACTTCCGAAACTCCTTCGGATTTCTTCCAATGGACTCCCAGCATGCTCCCGGATTGTGTGGCGAGCTCAACGAGTCTTTAGTAAGCTTCCGAACCTTCTCAGTAATCTACGCGAACCTCCGACGATCTTTGTGGCGAACTTCCGAAACCTTCGGCAAGTCCCTGATTCGATCTCGGTTGGTTCCGGCAACACTTCCGATAATCCTTCGGACTTCCGATGAACTCTCAAACTCCCGACGAACTTGACCTCGGTAAATCACTTTATGTTTTCATCCCATCGTAGTTAATCCTGCACACTTATCTTGACAATATAGATTAGAACAAATAATTCACCAATTAACTTCATCATCAAAATTCGAGATTCAACAATCTCCCCCTTTTTGATTATGACAATCAATTGATGGAGTTAATCTTAACTCCCCCTATTTATATGCCATATTATGAGAAGGTAAAAACACTTGAATTCAATCTTCTTGAATTCATCCCAAACCCGATAAGTTTCATTCATTAAACTTATCGTCATGCTTAACAAACATGATTTTTCATCCATAAATACAAAACTTCATATTTTTCATAATGTCACGGCATGATATACATTTTCTAGTCGAATGATAGACTTTCATCATTTCGACAAGAGAAGTTAATCACAAATTGAAATAACACAAGGATCAAATGATATCAATGAGATGCACAAAATCAAGGCATGATATCAAATGAAAAAATTTAAGCATTTGAGATATATTTGTGATACATTGTAATGCTTTATAGCAATTAATTGTTGATTTCAAAGCATAGCAAAAGCAATTTATAATATGAACCATGTAAGTTATTGCGATGAGATACGATACATATAAGTCATTTTTCATTCTAACATATTGCTACATATAAGTCATTTTTCATTCTAACATATTGCTACATATAAGTCATTTGTCATCAATTTCATATTTTTCTCCTCCTTTGTCATCAACAAAAAAGGAGGTGAAATAGCCATCACAAGGTATCATACCATACAAAAAAAAAATGAGTGGACAATTTTCAAGCATATGATAAATGAGTTAAACATAATACAAAATATGTCATCCTCGACGGAGAAATCCGAAAAATGTTTGGATCATTTTTATTCATGTTCATGAGATTCGAAAGAAAACATTAGTGTCATAATGCTCATAAAAAATTCATACATGAAGAATATAAGACTCAATTTTATGATTGAGAATTCAAGCATAGAATTGTGAAAGGATAGATCATTAAAGTCATTCATCAAAGATAACAACATCATGATAGCTTTCAACAAGATTACGATCAAAAGATAAAAATGAGAGCTCCATGATATAAAGATGTCATCAAAAAGAAAAAATATAATATCAATGTGAAAGTATCAAAAACTGAAAATTTAATCATTTCATCAAAAGTCATGACATAACTCAAAATTTATCAATTGAAGAGAAGAATCAAACTAAGAAGATAAAAATGAGAGCTTTAGTCAAGATGCCAAGATGATATTGTCATTCAAAAATGATGTCGTTCAAAAATGAAGAGATAATATTAAGATGATACAATCAAAACTGAAGTTAAAAAATTTCGAAAAGAAACATACAATATCATGTATTAGAACAATTCAACGTGTCTAATTCTCTTCTAATGAAATCAAATTATTCTTCATTTAGGGATTTTGTGAAGATATCCGTTAATTGGTGTTTCGTATCAATAAATTCTAGAATGACATTATTATTATTGACATGATCTCGTATAAAGTGATGTCTAATGTCAATATGCTTAGTTTTAGAGTGTTGAATTGGATTTTTGGTTAGACAAATAGTACTTGCGTTATCACATTTTATGGGAATGTTCTTTAAATAAATTCCATAGTCTTCTAACATGTTTTTCATCCAAACAACTTGTGCATAACATATACTTGCAGCTATGTATTCGGCTTCCATCGTAGATAGTGCAACCGAATTTTATTTCTTGGAGGTCCAAAAAACAAGTGCATGTCTTAAAAATTGGCATGTTCCGGATGTGCTCTTTCTATCTATTCTACATCCACCAAAATCCGTATCCTCATAGGCTTTTAAATCAAAGTTATCAGATTTTGGATACCATAGTCCTAGATTAGGAGTACCTTTAAGATATCTAAGAATTCTTTTAACAGCTTTAAGATGAGATAACTTAGGATCAGCTTGAAATCTCGCATAAAGTCCTACGCTAAACATGATATCCGGTCTAGTCACGGTAAGATAGAGTAAGCTACCTATCATTCACCTATATGTCTTTTAATCAAAATTTTCTCCACTTTAATCCAAATCTAACTTAGTGGAAGTACTCATAGGAGTATTTATAGCTTTTGAACCATCCATGTTAAATCTTTTTAATAATTCTAATGTATATTTAATTGATTAAAAAATATGTCATTACTAAGTTGTTTAATTTGTAATCCTAAAAAGAAGGTTAATTCTCCCATTATACTCATTTAAAATTCATGACTCATACACTTGGCAAATGATTCACATAGTGATTCATTCGAAAAACCAAAAATAATATCATCAACATAAATTTGAACAATAAGAAAATTATTTTCAAAATATTTAATAAACAATGTAGTATCAACCTTGACTTTTGTAAAATTATTGAAATAAGAAAGGAACTAAGCCTTTCATATCAAGCTCTAGGAGTTTGTTTTAGTCCATAGAGAGCCTTAGTTAATTTAAATACATGATTAGGAAGAAGGAAATTTTTAAATCCGGGAGGTTGTTCAACATAAACTTCTTCAGAAATAAAGCCATTTAAGAAAGCACTTTTGATATCCATTTGAAATAGTTTAAAATCATTACTACTAACATAGGCAAGGAGCATCATGATGGCTTCTAATCTTGCCACAGGAACGAAGGTCTCTTCATAATCAATACCTTCTTCTTGGTTGAAACCTTTGGCCATTAGTCTAGCCTTGTTTCTAATCGCAATACTGCATTCATCTTACTTGTTTCTAAAGACCCATTTAGTACCAATAACTAATGGTCACTAGGTTTAGGAACAAGCTTCCATACCTCATTTCTTTTAAATTGATTCAATTCTTCTTGTATTGTGATAACCCAAGAATCATCTTTCAAGGCATCGTCAATGCACTTGGGTTCAATTTGAGAAAGAAAAGTAGCATGGGCACAAAAATTTTTGAAAGAAGAATGAGTTTGAACCCCTTTCGATGTGTCTCATATAATTAACTCCTTGGAATGGGCATCTACATACTTCCATTCCTTGGGTAAGGAAATTTGGGAAGAAGATGCATCCAAGTTGCCATTTTGAGGAGAGGATTCATTCAAATTCAAATCATCAAAACCAAGATCATCATCAAAATCATTTTTGTTAAATTTAGAAAATTTATTAAAAACCACATGAATAGACTCTTCTATAACTAAGGTTCTTTTGTTGAAAACCTAAAAAGCATTAGAAATAGAAGAGTAACCAAGAAAGATGCCTTCATCAGATTTAGCATTGAATTTTCCTAAGGTATCCTTTTCATTCAAGATAAAGCATTTGCAACCAAAAACTTTAAAGTAAGAAATATTATATTTTTTATTATTTCATAATTCATATAGAGTCTTAGATAGAGATGGTCTTACTAGAACTCTATTCATGACATAGCAAGTCGTGTTCACAGCTTCGGCCCAAAAATATTTGGGTAAATTATATTCATTTAACATAGTTCTAGCCATTTCTTACAAATTTCTATTTTTCCTTTCCACTACTCTATTTTGTTGAGGATTCCTTGAAGTAGAGAAGTGATGGTTATATGCATTTGTTTCACAAAAATTTTGGAAGTCACGGTTTTGAAATTCACCACCGTGATCACTCTGAATTGATGAAATCATGATACCTTTTTCTTTTTGAGTAAGTTTACAAAATTTAGAAAAATATTTAAAACAATCACTTTTGTGAGCCAAGAAATAGGTCCAAGTGTATCTACTATAATCATCCACAATTATGAAGGCATATTTGCTACCTCGTAGGCTTATTATGTCAATTGATCCAAATAAGTCCAAATGGATCAATTACAATGGTTAGTGGTGCTAATTTGATTTTTTGGTTTAAAACTAGTTTTTATTTATTTTCCTAGTTGACACACATCACATACTTTGTCCTTAACAAACTTCATATTGGAAATCCCTCGTACTAACTCTCTAGATGAAATCTTAGATATTAGTTTTATGCTTGCATGACCTAATCTCTTATACCAAAGCCAAGCATCCTCATTCAAAACCGAAAAGCACATTTCATTATTTAGTTCATCAATATTAACGGTGTAGACATTATTTTGTTTTAAAGTAATCATGGATATGTTATTGTTTGGTTTTTCAATGATGCAAACATTAGATTCAAATCTAACAACATAACCTTTATCGCATAATTGACTAATGCTTAAAAGATTATGTTTTAATCCATCAACTAGCAACACATCATCAATTGAAAAACTTGATTTGTTATTTATGGTTCCCTTGCCAATGATTTTTCCCTTGTTGTTGTCTCCGAAGGTGACATACTCTTCTTCTTTGCTAGTGAGCATAAAGAAATGAGATGGATCTTCGGTTATGTGCCTTGAGCATCCACTATCAAGATACCATTTCTTGCTCCTAGCTTGTGAGTTTATCTACAAAAGAGGATAGTTTTTAGGTGCCCATTTGATTTTGGGTGCCCTATAAATTGATCTACTAATTTTGTAATTTACCATTGAAGTGTTTATGGTTCCTTTAGGAACCTATATCAATTTTTGTGGACTAATTTTCTTAAATGGATATTGGTAAATAACATGTCCAGTTTTACCACAAAAATTGCATTTCAAATGGGGTGATACATGCAATGTGGGTCCTTTAATGAAGGCGGTGGGATTTCGCTGAGATCCACTCACAAATCCAATTCCACTTCTATTCCCGACGTGACCCTTGTTTGCAAGGATCATGTCCAAGCCCTTGCTACCGACCTTAAACTTGTTTAAAGTCTATTTGAGTAGCAAGTTCTCATTTATTATTTCTTCTAAGTGTTCACACTTAGAGCATGGGGGTAAAGAAGGAGTTTGGAGACTATCGAACTTATTTTGTAATAAAGCATACTCTTTCTTTAATAAATTGAACTTCTTACTAATAGTTCTATATTCATCAAATAATTTATGAAAAGTGATAGAAAGATAATATATGAAAAGTAATAGTTCTATACTCATCGAAAGATAACTCTTCATTAAATAACTCACTAACCTCTTCTCCTAAGGCCATTAGCGCGAAGTTGGCCTCCTCTTTGTTGCTTGCTTCTTCATTCTTGGAGTCACTTGTTTCATCCCATGTAGCCTTCAATGCTTTTTTCTTCTTTGGTTACTTCTTCTTGGCTTGGGAGCATTCATTTTTGAAGTGCCACAGCTTCTTGTACTCGTAGCAAATGACTTGGTCCTTTTTATGTTCAAGTTTGCTTTTTGTGTTATTTTTAAATTTGTTCCTTTTTATAAATTTTTTAAATTTTCGAGTTAAAAGTGCAATGTTATTGTCACTGTCCTCATCACTTAATGTTCCTTTCAAGTGGTCTTCTTGCATTTTTAGTGTCATATCCTTCCTGTTCTTTGGAAGGGGGTTCTCGAGCTCTTCATGAGCATGACATGTCATTTCATTGGTCATTAGAGACTCAATAAGTTCTTTGAGAGGAAAAGTTTTAAGATTCTTGGCCTCTTGAATGGCCGTAACTTTTGGTTTCCAACTCTTTGGAAGGGATCTTAAAATTTTAGTTACAAGTTCAAAATTTGAAAAACCTTTACCAAGTGCTTTGAGTCCATTGATGACATTCGTGAAGCGGGTGTGCATATCTCTGATGGACTCACTTGGTTTCATTCGGAAAAGTTCGTAGGAATGCACAAGAATATTGATTTTGGACTCTTTCACTCGGCTAGTGCCTTCATGAGTGATCTCAAGAGTTTGCCAAATATCAAAAGCCGATTCATAAATCGAAATGCGATTAAATTCATTTTTGTCGAGAGCGCAAAACAAGGCATTCATAGCCTTTGCATTTAAAGCAAAAGTCTTCTTTTCCGATTCATTCCATTCGCTCGTCGAAAGAGAAGATTTTTGAAAACTATTTTCAACGATGCTCTAAAGCTCAAAATCCATAGAAATAAGAAAGATCCTCATACGAGTCTTCTAATACGTGTAATCCGACTCATTAAACATAGGCGGACGTGTAATGGAGTGATCCTCTTGCATGCTGAAATAGGCCATCTCTCTTGAGTTTTAAACCAAATATGAGAGTGAACCTTACTCTGATACCAATTGTTAGGATCGGAGAGGCACTAAGAGGAGGGGGGGGAGGTGGTGAATTAGTGTAGTGGATTAAAACTTGTAAGTTTGAAACCGATTTCGTAAATGGCTAGTTCGTATGAAAATTTTGATTCGACAAAAAATGACTTAGTTGAAGTTGCTTGAGTAAAGGAGATGAAAACCGAACGATTTGCAGCTAAGTAAAGAAACGATTCAGAAATTTAACCACTCACACATTCAAGAACACCACGATGTATAGTGGTTCGGTCAAGTGACCTACATCCACTTTCGAAGCCTTCTCCGATGAGGCTCTCAATTTCCACTAGCAAATATTTTTGAAGGGGAAGGACCAAACACCCCTCTTACGACCCTTTTACAATTGGTTCACACTCTTACAGATTTTTCAAAGAGAAAGAGGGAGGTGAACACTAGCTATCGAAAACAAGGCTTAGCCAAAGCTTTTGCTCAATTCTAACACTCAAAAGGGTGATCTTTCTGCTGAGAAAGGAGGGGTATTTATAGACCCCAAGAGGATTCAAATTTGAGCTCTAAATTTGAATTCTGTTCGGGTTTCCCGGTGCTGGCAGTGCTACCACCTATCAGTGGGAGTGCCACCGCTTGTCAATTGTCAGACTAACAGTGTACAGGGCGGTTCCACTGCCCAAGGCAGCGATGCCACCGCCCATGTACTCGGGTGCTGGGTGGTGCCACCGCCTAGCTCTCGGCCAATGGGCGGTTCCACCACCTAGCATGGGCAGTTCTATTGCCTGGCCCATTCAGCAAAGCTGAATAGGCCCTGTTTTAGGCCCAAATCAGTCCAATAAGAGCCCGATTGGCCCCTACTAGGTTTAAACAGGATTATTTTCTAATCCTTACCCTAATTACATGCCTACTACGAAATTGAAACATAATTCTAAGTGATTTAAACTGACATTCTTCAAGTCTACTTCCGGCGAGCTTTTCAGCGAGATTCTGATGGACTTCCGACACTCCTTCGGATTTCTTCCGACGGACTCCCAGCATGCTCCCGAATTATGTGGCGAGCTCAACGAGTCTTTGGCAAGCTTCCAAACCTTCTCGGTAATCTCCGCAAACCTTTGATGATCTTTGTGGTGAACTTTCGAAACCTTCGACAAGTCCCTGATTCGGTCTCGGTTGGTTCCGGCAACACTTCCGATGATCCTTCGGACTTCCAGTGAACTCTCAAACTCTCGACGAACTTGATCTCAGTAAATCGCTTTATGTTTTCATCCCATCGTAGTTAATCCTGCACATTTATCTCAACAATATAGATTAGAACAAATAATTCACCAATTGACTTCATCATCAAAATCTGAGATTCAACATGTCAAACTTTATTCATGTATATTCTACTTTAAATTTATAACAAAATTATATGAATAAATTTTAGGTCCCCAACATAAAAATGATGTGGTCCAAAAATAATAAATGCTATAAGACTTGTATAATAAACTTAATTTATTTATTTTTTTATAAAATAACAATCTAAATATTTTATAGTGAATATAAGCATCATATAATATTTCTAGTCAGATTGCCAAATTATTTTTATTTTAAGTATTAGATATAAATCTAACATATGCATCTTCATGAATAACTAAGTCAATTGATATCATTTATTTATTATGTATCTAAAAAAAAATTCTATAATCAAACTAACAATTCTTATCTAATTTTCAAAAAGAAAACAAGAGTGTCATGAAAATATTCAAAATGTAATATTTTATAAGAGTTTTTAAGATAAACTAATACACTATTTATTCTAATTTAAAGAAAAATAAAATTTTGACCTTTTACTGAATAATCCCATTGCAAGTAATTTAAGGAGAATCTCTTTGTATAATATTTTTAATCAATCAATTTCTTATAAAAAAATAAATTATATTTGGCTCAATAAAATAATTCTAATATCCTAAAATCATGTTTTAGTTGCATTACTATGTAATTCTCAAAATCTACATCTCAAAAACTAATTAGGTCATCTAATATTCTAATCCTAGCATCCCATATTCCAACAGGTCCTCAAAATCATTGCTTTGATACCATTAAATTTATCACATCCTAGATTTATAAAATATAATAAATCATTATTTTATTATTTATAATTTATAGAATACACTCCTTCCCCTTATCTTTTCATCCTTGAATTCAAATCCTTATCTTTACAATAGTAAATATTTTATTAACAAAAAAGATCACATCTTCTTGGTAGTGTCACAAGTCTCTTCCACCCAAGTTTCAGATCTATTACAAAGTTATAGATTACTTTGAAAATAAATATAATATAAAAATATATCAGCAACTACACATGTTGGTAGGAACCTCAAAAAACTCATAAAAATAATCTTTAACATTCATAAAACAAATGTCAATAATTTAATAAAAAATAATAATATATCGATTCATCATAAACTTATGCATAATAAAAATAATAATAATTTCTTAAGCAAAATCATATATCAGCCACATGCAACACATACATAATAACTAAGTAACAAAGGCGTACATCACACCTTATGGTGCACTCTCCCAACAGTAGATAGAGAGGCATATTCTATGGGATGGATTCCTCCCAATAGCAGATAAAGATAATCCATATTGCACCCCCAACAGTGGATGGAGTGGTATCCCTTACCCACCCAAGTGTGGACACGTTTCTCCAACAACGGATGGAGGAACTGTCTAACTATCATGTCTGACGGTCCGCTAATCCTCAAAGGGAATCATCATATCTAACCTCGGTAGGGATACATAAATATTTATGATCATTCATTTACATTTATTCATTTATTCATTCACATATACATCTAAGAAATAGTCTGATCAAATATTATAAGAGACCATACTTTATGTATGATATACTAGCCTATATCCATTGGTGGCTCCACACTATGATGGACCTGTAGCTCCTTTCACAGGTTACACTTCCAATGTGAACCATTAACCTAGTTACAACTACTACATGATAACAATTATGTTAATATCATAAACTTAAGAAAAGTAGAAAACCAATAATCATTTTCAAATAATATCTTCAAATTAAACCTTTAAATTCATCAAATCATATAGGCTTAAAATATCAATCTCTCAACAGTCCTCAATCAACTAAAAACCCTAATTGGAATAGCTCAATTGACTTAAACCAAATTTAATTTAATTATGACCTAACTGAACCAACTTCAAATCCTTATAGAACCGTTTTAGAATCATCCTAGACTAGTCTAATTTAGATTTGATTGATCTTGATTAGGTTAAATAGGTTTGAACTAGTTAAGTTAGTTTGGAATCACCCTAAACTGACTTTAACTGATCAAGCCTGTCTAATTTAGTCAATTAATGAGCTTAAACCAATAAAGAAAAGGAAGTTAGACTATATCATATAGTGGTAGCCTAAATTAAACCAACCCACCTGAGTCTTGGGCACATGCCTATCCCAAGTAATAGGTTAAGTTGAGATGCATTGGACTAGATAGAGGAGCAACGATATGTCTAATGTCAATCGCATCACTGGACAGACGTAACTTCATGAAATAAGCTAAGCCTCACTCATAAGTTGGGCTGAGCCTCACCACTGAATTGGGCTATGCATGGCTCACGGGTTAGGTTATACTTAGATATATGATTTGGGGTCGTATTTGACCGTATGGACTAGGTCGTACCTAGCCACATAAGTTGACCTATGCTTGGTCACATGATTGGGTCATACCTTGCCATATGTGCTAGGTCGTACATGGCCACATGGATTGGATCGTACTTGGCCACATGGCTAGGTCATGCTTGACCATATGGGTTAGGTCATACCTTACTACATGAGCTAGCTCCTACCTGGCCACATGGGTTGGGTCATACCTAGTTACATAGGTTGACTGTACCTAGTCATATGGGCTAAGTCACAACATAACCACATGGACTGAGTCGATCTAGTCTAATAGATCAACATAACTCAAGTCAGACCCCAATTAGACTCCTTTTATCAAATTAGATTTCAAAAATCTAAATTATCATAGAATAACTTAAATCCATGAATTAAAGAATTTAAATTCATAATCTTAAATTTAAAGCTAATTAAATCATAGAAATTCATACATAATTCTTAAAACATAGATATATCTATTTAGAACCATTAATTTAAAAATAAAAATTTTAATAGTTAAATCAATATTAAAACTCACTTAAGCTTAAAAGACCAATATCAATCAAATAATCATTCTAATATCATGAATCAATTATCATTATTTATTAATCATAAAATTTCGAAATTAAAACATTATTATGCATCATAAAATTATAACAATCTCAATATCAAGATTTCAAAATATAAATCAAAGCTAACTAAAAAAGAAAGGATCCTATCTCTTCTCGGCTATTTTTTCCTCGAGATCATCTCCTCGAGAAGCCCTCTTCTCATTTCTCCCATTGTTAGGCTCAATAAGGAATGAAGAAAGAGGAGCCCCCTTATATATGAGAAAATGAGATCTCCCCAAAAGGTAAGTAAATATTTAATTTTATATTAAATTTATTTTTATTTTGCTTTCACATTCAAAAATAAAAACATAATATTCATTTATAATGGTTCACACTTAAAAATGGAATGTATACTATTTACTTCCTAAAAATCATATCACTTATTAGGAAATAAATCAATTAATAATCTAATTGATTAGTAAAATTCTTAACTTATCCACATGATCAAGGAAATCAAATTTAATTATTTCCTTAACTATAATATATGAACATGGAAGTTAATAATAAAGTAATATATTATTTATAATAATTAATTTATGTTAAGGGAGAAATTATCGATGATTACAGTACAAATAGAGTAAAAGAATCTATGATTAATCTTTTAGTACATAGTTATGAATTATTTAGAATGAAGCCAAATGAAATCATTGGTGATATGTACACCTATTTTATGGATATTGTCAATAATTTGAAAGCTCTTGGTAAATGCTATATTAATCTTGAATTAGTTAATAAAATTTTAAGATCTCTTTCAAAAAGTTAGGATCCAAAGATAACTGTAATTCAAGAAACAAATAATTTGAATAACTTTCCTCTTGAAGAACTCATAGGATCATTAATGACCTATGAAATGACTTGCAAGGCTTATGACAAATAAGAGGACAATCTTCTAAAGAAGAAAAAAGATATTATACTTAGAACTAAAGAAGACCACTCAAGCGAAAGCTCAAGTGATGATGATGACTTAACACTCCTCACAATAAAATTTAAAAAGTTCATGAAAAGAAATAAAATAAATTTTATAATACAAAAATCTAAAAATAAAAATGAATTAAAAAGGATACAATAATTTACTATAAATGTAAAAACCAGAGCATTTCAAAAATAAGTGTCTATTAGGGATCGAGCAACAATAAGAGGGGGGGGGGGTGAATTAGTGCAACGGTAAAGAACGATAGATTTTCGACGATTTAAACAAGTTCGGAAACTTCGTACGATAAAAATCATGTTTTTGACTAAAATTGATTCCGATTAAAGTGTAATGGAAAGTGTTTAAAGTAGGGAGTGTTTAGAGAGAAAGAAGGTAGTGATAAGTAAGTTGAGCAGCGAAGAAAATGTGGTTTGCAGAAAGGTAAATGCAAGAACATAAACGTAAATTGTTTTTATAGTGGTTCGGTCATCCGACCTACATCCACTCCTGATTCCTCTTTGCTTGAGGCTACCGGCTTTCCACTAGCTGCCTTCCTTCCAATGGGCAAAGTCAAACTCCCTTTTATAAACTCTGTTTTCAAAGCTTCCCTCAACACCTCTCTTAAGAACACTTCTAAATTTTGGAGGAGGGACTTCTACTTCAAATGATAGAGTTTTCCCTTAGTTTTCTTGCACACTTCTTGCTCTCCAAGCAAGAATTTCTAGGGTATATAGACACCAAGAGGATTCAAATTTGGAGCTCAAATTTGAAATGCCTCGAACTTCGGCATTCTGGCTATATTGGGCGGTGCCACTGCCCATCTTCTCTAGACCTAGGTGGTGCCACCGCCCAGCACTTTTTAGCACTTTAGTTTGGGTCTAAAACTAAGCCCAAACCGGTCCAAATCAAGGCCAAATTGGTCGAAACTTGGTTTATAGGATTAACACCTAATCCTAAACCAAATTACATGCTAACTACAAATTTAAAGATATTTTCTAAGCTATTACAAAGTTCGATAAGTCAAGACTTCTTCCGGCGAGCTTCCGATAAACTTTCGACAGTCTTCCGATGAACCCTCGGAAACCATTCTACAGACTCTTGACAAGCTCCTGGACTTCACGATGATCTTGGCGAGTTCCAACGAGCTTCATTGGCAAGCTCCGATCTTTCTTGGCAAGCTCTGCGAACTTCTAATGAACCTTTTGGTAAACTTCCGAAAACCCTTTGGCAAGCTCCCTACTCGTTCTCGGCCAGTTCTGGTAACACTCCCAACGAATTTTCGGACTTTCGTCAAACTCTCGAACTCCCAACGATCCATCGTACTTATCTTTCGGCACTTTGTTTCACTTTACGTCTTCATCATCATCCTAGTTAATCCTGCACACACACAAATAAAAATTCTACTTCGATCTAGACAGTTATTATAATGCGAATTGATATTCAGTTGCTCGGCACGTCATTGGTCGGTGCTTCATCCGATTCTTCAGCACATCATCCTCTCTTGCGATCCATTGCCCAATCGGCGATTGACCTCCGCAACCCCGATATCCTTGGTGCAACACGCTCTTCTTGGCCCGATGCCCGATGTACGAAGCCTTCTGTTGATTTTCGATCGAACCTCCGACTCGACATCCAATATCCTGACGTGATCACCCGGTGCAACGTCAATTCTTCTAACGTCAACTATCTAATCTTGATCGATAGTAGACCTGCATAACTCAAAACATAACTAGACAATAAACCACAATCAATTAGTTTCATCATTAAAATCCGAGATTCAACAGTGTCCACAAGGCAAGTTGGGATGAATCGAGTGCATTAGAAGATAAAGTAGCAAGCTATGCATTAATGGCTTTCAGCAATGAGATATGTGACTCAACTAAAATCTCTTTGCTTATGATGAATTACTTAATGCATTTTATAATTTATACGATGAACTCAAAACAATCGATAAAAAATATAAATTACTAAAAAAGGATCATGTATCTCTCTCTAATGAATTTGATAAATTGAAAAATGAGTATGACAATTACTTATTAACATCTTGCATTAAATATGAAGAGTTAGACTCATTCAAAAAGAAAAAATATATTATTACAATAAATATTAAAAAAATAAAATTAAAAATTAAATCATTAAACTTTGAGAGTAGTAATACTCAACAAAAGCCAACTATATTTGTAAAAGGACCCACATTATATGTTTCCCTTAAAGTTAAATATAATTTTTGTGAAAAATATGGTCATTATGCTTAGACATGTTCATTTAAAAAATATAGCTCTCATAAATTAGTTTGGGTTCTTAAATGACCCATAAATGATTTAATGTCAAAAGTCAAGAAGGGTAGATATAACCATGAAGGACTCAAAGTTAAATAGGTACCTAAAACAAACCCCTCTTTCTTGTAGATATATCTCTAATCGAAAGCTAGGAGCAAGAGATGGTATCTTGATAGTGGATGCTCAAAGCATATGACTAGAGAACTAATATATTTCTCAAATCTAACTAGCCAAGACGGGGGATATATCACCTTTGAAGACAACAACAAAGGAAAATTTATCGGAAAAGAAAATATAGGTAACAAATCAAATATGTTAATTGAAGATATTCTGTCAATAGATAGTTTAAAACACAACTTACTAAGCATTAATTAATTGTGTGATAAGGGATATAATATTAAATTTGAATCTAATGCTTGTATTATAAAGATACCACATAAAAATAAATCTACAATTGCTTTAAGGAGAAATAATGTATATACTATTAATCTTGATGATTTTCATGATTAAACTTAATTTTCAGATTTATACGATGAAACATGACTTTAGTATAGGAGATTAGATCATGCAAGTATGAAGTTGATATCACAAGTTGTAACTAAAGAACTTGTAAGAGGAATGCCTAGAATTAAATTTATCAAAGATAAATTTTGTGATGCGTGTTAACTAAATAAATAAATAAAGAGTAGCTACAAACCTAAAAATCAATTGAGTACCTATAGACTATTACAATTAATTCATATGGATTTATTTGGACCAACTGATATCACAAGTCTAGGAGATAGTAAATATACTTTGTGATTATTGATGATTTTAATAGATATACTTGGATATACTTATTAGCATATAAAAGTGATTATTTTAAATACTTTATAAAGTTTTACAAATAAGTTCAAAATGAAAAGGACTTTATGATTTCTTCTATTCATAGTGATTAGGGTGGTGAATTTTAAAATTATAATTTTCAAGAATTTTATAATTTAAATGAGTACGATCATAATTTCTCTACTCTAAAAAATCCATAATAAAATGGAGTTGTTGAGAGAAAGAATAGGAGTTTATAAGAGATGATAAGAACTATACTTAATGAACATAGCCTACTTAAATATTTTCGGACCGAAGCCATTAATATGATATGCTATATCATGAACATATTTCTTATAAGATCATTACTATTTAAAAGTCTTTATGAATTGTGAAACAATAAAAAACCTAACATTTCATATTTTATATTTTTTTATTATTGTTTTATTTTAAATGTAGAGATGCCTTAGGAAGGTTTGATGCAAAATTCGATAAAGATATTTTTTTTGGATATTCCTCTATTTCTAGAGCTTATTGAGTAATAAAAGAACTTTAGTTATTAAAGAATCTATCCATGTTATTTTTAATGAGTCTCCTAAATTTAAGAAAAATGGTTTTGATGATAATTTTGAATTTGATATACTAAATTTGAATAAGAATTCTCCTCTCCCAAGCAACTTGGATACATCTACTTCCAAAGAATCCTTACCCAAGGAATAAAAATATGTAGATATATATATCCTTAGGAGCTAATTATTGGAGATACATCAAAAGGTGTTCAAACTCATTTTTCATTTAAAAATTTTATGCAAATACTATGTTTTTATCTGAAATTGAACCTAAATATAACGACAATGCTCTCAAGGATGACTCATGAGTTTTTGTAATGCATGAAGAATTAAATCAATTTGTGAGAAATAAGATTTAGATGCTTGTTCCTGGACCTAGTGATCATCTTATAATTGATATTAAATAGGTCTTTAGGAATAAGCAAGATGAAAAAGATATTGTGGTTCGAAACAAGGCTTGATTAGTAGCCAAAAGTTTCAACTAAGAAGAAGGTATAGACTATAAAAAAACCTTTGCTCCAATGGCAAGACTTGAAGCCATAAGGATACTCCTTACCTATGCATGTTTTAAAAATTTTAAGTTATTTCAAATAGATGTCAAAAGTGCTTTTCTTAATAATTTTATTTTTGAAGAAGTTTACGTTGAGCAACCACTTGGATTTGAAAATATTCTTTTTTCAAACCATGTTTATAAATTTTCTAAGGCTCTTTATGGGTTGAAGCAAGCCCTAAAGGCTTGGTATGAGAGGCTTAGTTTTTTTCTTATTTAAAATAATTTCTCAAAAAAGTAAGATCGATACAATATTATTTATTAAATATATTAAAAAAATTTATTATTCAAATTTATATTGATGATATTATTTTTGTTTCTATAAATGAATCTTTATGTGAATTATTTGCTAAAAGTATGAGCTAAGAATTTGAAATGAGTTTAATGGGTCAATTGACATTTTTCTTAGGATTGTAAATTAAACAACTAAGTGATGTAATTTTTATTAGTTAAACTAAGTGTACTTTGGATCTACTAAAATAGTTTCACTTCGATAATGCTAAGGCTGTTAACACATCAATGAGCATTTCTATCAAATTAGACATGAATAATGAAGAAGAATGCTTTGATCAAAAGACCTATAGAGGTATGATAGGTAGTTTACTATATCTTACTATAACTAGACCTGATATAATATTTAGTATTAAGCATTATGCAAAATTTCAATCCAATCCTAAATAATCATATTATAAAGTAGTTAAAATTTTTTTTAGATACTTCAAAAGAACTCATAATCTAGGATTATAGTATCCAAAATATAAAATTTTGATTTGATTACATATGCTGATGTTGACTTTACAGGATGCTGACTTTGTAGGATACAGATTTGATAGAAAAAGTACCTCTGAAACATGTCAGTTTCTAGGTCTTGCACTTATTTATTAGTCTTCCAAGAAATAAAATTCTATTACATTTTCTATAACCGAGGCTGAATATGTAGTGGCAGGTTCATACTATGTATAAGTAATTTAGATGAAGAATACCTTGAAAGATTATGAACTTGAAAAACATCCCTATAAAATATGATAAAACTAGTATATTTATTTAATAAAGAACTCTATTCAACACTCTAGTACTAAACATAGTAATATTAGGCATCATTTAATTAGGGATCATATTAATAATCATGTTATATCTTTAGATTTTATTGACACATAACTGTTAGGATCAAGAGTGGCACTAAGAGAGGGGGTGTGAATTAGTGCAGCAGATAAAACTCGATGATTTAACAGATTTTGAAAAACTTCGAAAGATAGAAATTTTTTGTTTGACAAAAACCATTTCGGAAAGAATGGAGCCAAAAAAGGTTCCATCCTAGATTTTTGGTTACTAGTAGTACTGTTGGAAAATCCAAGAGTGACATCACATACGCAGTAGAAAAACGAAAACAAAAATCCTAGATTTTCTTAAAAAGGTTTTGTCATCATGTAAAGATCAGTGCGAAAAAATAATTCATGAATCCGAAAACTACATGTGTAAAAAGAAAGTACTTAAGGAGATCGTATATCATTGAGTTCCTATAGATCCATGGGAAGGATGAAGGAGATCAAGCATCCTCCTCTCTAGTGGTATCCACACAGTAGGGACTATGATGATGCTCCTCTCTAGAGAGAGAAGAATAGGAGGTAGCCACCAAGAAGTCCTAGCCTATGGACTTTTAGTTCTCTCTTGTTTATAGAGGCCCCTTGTCAACCCTAATGGATCTAGCCCTATTGGGTATTAGATCTCGATCCAATTACCCAAGTCTCTTAGATTAATGGGTCTTCACCCATTAATCTCTTATTAGCTCTCATTGGATCTCATCCATGGGATCCAATTGTTGTATCTCGGATTTTGATGATGAAACTAATTGATCGTGTTTTAGTTATATAACTACGTTTTGAGTTACGCAGGTCTACTCTTGATCAGGATTAGATAATTAACATAGGAAGAATCGATATTATGCTGGAGAAAATCATGTCAGGAGATTGGACGTCAATTCGGAGGTCCGGTCGACGATCGATAGAAGGCTTCGGACAAAGAAATCGGGCATCGGGCCAAGAGGAGCGGAGTTACGCTAAGGAGATCGGGGCTATGGAGGTTAGCTACTGATTGGGCAACAAACTACAAGAGAGGATGATGCGCCAAAGTGTCGGACGAAGCACCGATAGGCCAATGACATGCCAGGTGACATTTCGATTCATGTTATAATAATTGTCTAGATCGAAGTAGGACTGAGTCAAAATTGAATTAGTTTTGGGTGAAATAATACTAACTTAATTAGGGGCTAATTGGGCCTAAATTGGGACTGATTTAGGCTCATTGGGAGGCCCATTCAGTGGCCCAAATGTTGTCATAAGCGGTAGCATCACCAAATTGGTGATAGAACCGCCTATGAGTTGGAAAAGTGAAAAAGCGCATTTTTCCAAGCTGCAAGCGATGGCACTGTCCAGCATAAAAGCTGCAGTGGTGGTACCGCTCCAGACTGGCAGTAGTACCACTAGTGTCAGGGTCAGACTGGCGGTGGTACTACTAATGTCAGGCGATGGTACTACTAGCACTTGGGAATCCGAGGTAATTCAAATTTGGGCTCTAAATTTGAATCACCTTGAGGCCTATAAATACTCCTCTCATCCATAGTTGAAAAATACACAAAACATGAGAAAGAAAAAGGGAAAACTCTATTGTAATAGTATCAGAATCTTTCCTTTAAGCTTTAAGTGTGATATAGTCCAAGAGGGGTGAGAGACTTTGTAAGGGTTACCTCCTAAGCCCATCAAAAGGAGAGTACTGTAAGGGAGTTGATCTTTGCTCTTGGAAGGAAGACAACTAGTGGAAAAGCCGGTGGCCTCAAGAGAAGAGGAATCGGGAGTGGACATAGGTCGTATGACCGAACCACTATAAAAATCTGGTTTACGTTTACTTATTACTTTTATCTTTTTGCAAACCATTTTATTTAGCCGCCCTACTTCCTTATCATTGTCTTTCTTCATCTCTAAACTCTCTCAAGTTAATTACATTTCCGATACGCTTCAATCGAAATCGATTTTAGTCAAAATAAGGTTTTCAACGTACGAAGTTTTTGAAATCCATTTTAATCGCCAAAATTTATCGTTCTTAACCGCTACACTAATTCACCCCCCCCCTCTTAGTGCCACTCTAGATTCCAACAATTAGTATCAGAGTCTCGTTATTTCTCATTCGGATTCACACCCATGAGAAATAGCTCTTCACGACTTTCAAGAGGACTTTTCGATTGTTCGTCCTCCGTTCTTTAACGGGTCGGACTACATATATTGAAAAACTCGAATGAGAGTTTTCTTGATTTCTTTAAATTTAGATTTATGGAACATTATTGAAAACAGTTTTCATCTTTCCTCTAAATTAATGAACAAATGGTCGGATTTAGAGAGAAATTTTTTTTCTTTAAATGCAAAGGCTGTGAATGCCTTATTTTGCGCTTTGGATAAAAATAAGTTCAATCGGATTTTTACGTGCGAAACGGCTTTTGATATTTAGCGGATACTTGAAATCACGCATGAGGGAACTAGTAGAGTCAAAGACTCAAAAGTAAACCTCTTATTGCATGATTTTGAGGTCTTCCGAATGACACCAAGTGAGTCTATCGGTGACATGTATACCTGTTTCACGGATGTTGTCAATAGCTTGAAAAGTCTTGGTAAATATTTTTTAAATTTTGAACTCACTAATAAGATTCTAAGATCTCTTCCAAAATGGTGGGATCCGAAAGTAACGCCAATACAAGAAACTAAAGATTTAAATAAATTTTCATTGAAAGAACTAATCGGGTCATTAATGACCTATGAAATGAGTTTCTTTGAACCCGATGAACACATGAACCACCTTCCAAAGAATAGGGAGGATTTGGAACTCTAGACTATAAAATGTCACTTGAGTTTTGACTCAAGTGATGAGGACAATGAAGAGGACATTGAACTTTTAATCAATTTTAATAAGTTCATTAAACAAAAATTTAAAATAAAAAATGAACTTAAACGGAGGAAGAGGCCAAAGAAGAGAATGACACCCAATTTTAATCAATTTTAATAAGTTCATTAAATAAAAATTTAAAATAAAAAATGAACTTGAATGGAGGAAGAGACCAAAGAAAAGAAAGGCACCCAAGGACGAATCAAGTAAAGAAGAGACAAATTGGGCTTTGACGAGTTTCAACAACGAGGTAAATAACTTACCCAAAATGCTTTTACCTTATTTTGAAATTATATAACTTTTTCATGAGTGCATAATTTAGTTGGTAGGAAATAAAAAAATTATTTTCAAAAATTATATTATGCTTTTCTTTCTAGTATTTTTGAAAAGTAAAAATTATGAATGATAATTGCTTAATTTGTGATAATGCATAAATTCCATGTATGCTTTCCGTATTAGATTTCGGTCTTAAACTTAATGCATATATATGTATGTTATTCTTGAAAGTGTCTTAATGATAATTGCATCTCATGCTTGTACACCTAACAAGATAAAATCAATGAATATCTATCTTGACGATTTTACATTTTAAAACTATGCATGATGAGCGAATCTTATGTGTTAATGCTTGGCTTTCATATAAAAATTTTGAAGATACTTTATGGTATTATGCTTGATCTTTAAATTTTTATATCATGCTTAATGAGGAATTGAAGTAATAAAAATTGAAACCTCATATTTTAAAATAATGTGTATGATGAATCCATGAATCTTAATGGTTTTGATGATGTTTTCGATTTTAAATATGATGCATAACATTTTCATATGAAAAATTTGAACATTCCTATGAAAGATCACATCATTTAAATTGAAACACATAAAAATGAGAAATACACTATCATGATGATTTATGTGTGATGCATTTGATCTTAATGGGTTTGATGACAATACTTATGTTTTGGATTTAAACTTGATACTCATCTTTTAAAACATGAGCACACTTATATGAAACAAATAACTTAAAATAAAATACATTATGTATGATGATTGACTCTCACATTTTGAACTAATGTGTATTTGGTCTTAATCATTTTTACGATGAATTTTTATATGACGTGTCATATCTTTTGACTTTAAAAAATTTGATGGATTTTGCTTTTACATCTTGAACTTTCGTAATTGTCTCAATTTGACATTAAAAGACAAAGGCATGATTATTTGAAGTAAATCATAAAAAAGGAAATGCATGATTCTTGAAATTTTTTGTATCTCTAATGTTTCGGTTTTGATGAATCCATGTGAATCTCTTGAATCGAATCTTTTGGAAAATGCCACATGCTTAATGTGATTCGACTTAATGATCTTTATGACAAAATTTACTTTTTCGTCTTGAATGTTGATATTTATTTTTATTATGGGCAAAAGCATGGTCATAAAAAGCAAATCACATATGAAAACGAAAGGCAATCCTCTATCTCAAACTTATCGATTTTCTATAGGAAATTCATGAATCCATGCTTGTCATGTATGAATTTATTGAATGTGATTTTGAGGATGATTCCGGATTTGACAAATGCTTGATTTGTATTTATAACGTAGGATACATTTTAAATATGAATCATGCTTCAATCATGTTCTATCTCTCTCAATTCATTTTGTTCTCCTAAATATCTTTTTAATCACTAAAGAGGAGAACATTCCAAATGAATCATGAAATTGATGATTTTATCAATAATCTATTTGTCATTATGAATCTCTTATGAATGAGATTTTGATGGTGTTAAAAAAATCACTTAAAAAAAGAAAATGCCTTTTCTATCTTATTGAGATTAATGATTTCATGATATCTTATGAATCTCGTAAATTATGAAAGTGATTTTGATGATTTGATTATGAGTTCAGAGTTGATGAATTGAACTAGAATGAGTTTTATCTATATCATGATCTTGATAACTTTTTTTTTAAGATCTCTTACTCCATACTCTTTTATGATTCTCCCATGTTATTGAAGAAAAATACAAATGAATCATAAATTGTCTTCTCTTGACTTTTCGATACTCAACTTAAGAGAATGTATTTTGATGAGTGAGACATTGTATGCGTAATTTTATTTTTCTCCTACATTTCAATACTTATTTCTACACATGACTCGATAATTGAAATATTAATGTAAACGTTTGATATATCACTTGTCATGGTTTGAATATCAAAGTAAAAGAAATTTTGTTCTTCTTGATATCTTTTATGAATTTGAATATGATTTGTTAATGATTCTTGACTCTTCTCTTGATCTATAGGAATCATGACTTTTTGAGATATTTGTAATGTTTAAATCAAGATCTAAAAGATTTCACTTTGCTATAAAGAAATTTTATTGAAATCATGATCTTGACAATTATAACATGAAGTTCTCTCGGTTATCAAAAGAAAAAATTTCAAATGAAATGCAATTTGTCTTTTGATTTCTCGAAACTTAAAACTTGAATATTTATGAATTCATGATATTGATATCTTGATAATTGAACTTTTGTACATAATGTGATCTTGGTATCATGATACTTGGAATTTGTTTTTGTGAAATCTTGATGAGAATTTTTATGCATGAATGAAGTTGTTCTCTTTGCTATTTGCTTTATGATGAATCAAAGAATCATGACTTGATCTATGAGAATGATATGTTTTTATGTATCATGATTCTTGGTTGTATGTCCTTTATCATGAATTGAAAATTGATGCTAAAGAAAATCTTTGTGAATCATGATTTTGATTTCTTGGGACTATGTGTTTAGAATTTATTTTTAAAATCATAATCTTGATCTTGCTAAAAAGAATAATTATGAATCATGAATGATATCTTTTGATATTGACCTTTGTTCATGATTTGATTGAAAGATTAATGTAACACTTTCATTGATGCAAATTTAGAATTGATGTGAAAAATTAATCTTACAAATCTTGCATTCCTTCACTTCTTTTTGACTTTGATAAAGGGGGAGAAGGGTTTTGCTAGCTTGCATATTGCAAATGAATGCAAAATTCGTAGCATGCAAAGAAAGCAAAACTTGCAAGCTTGCTCTTCTCAAAAGAGAAAAAAGAAATTGTATGCATATCGCAAAGGAAGTAAAGAAAGTGTAACTTGCACATCTCAAGAAGCGAATGAAAAATTACTATCTTGCCTATCTTTAGAAAGAAAAATACAAACTTGCATATCTTTAAAAACTATTAGCTTGCATGTTCAAAGTGATGTATATTGCAAATATTTAGCTTGAAAATTGAACTAAAAAATCTTGCTAGTATAATTATAAAACTTGCATATTTTTTAAACTAGCCAAGATGCTACTTCTCCTTTTTGTTGATGACATAGGGGGAGAAGTAGATTGATGACTTCATACAATGTAATGTTGATTGTATATTTTATATATTTGCATGATGATTTTGTTGATATGATTTTGATACATGTTGCTTGGATTTGGGATAATCCAAGTGTTCTATCAATGGCATATTGATAGGGGGAGTTTATTTAAACTCTAGGAAGTTGGGTTAACTCTGTTAGTCATCAATTAGTTGTCATCATCAAAAAGGGAGAGATTGTTGAATCTCAAATTTTGATGATGAAACTAATTAATTGTGTTTTGGTTATCTAACTACGTTTTGAGTTGCGCAGGTCTCCTCTCGATCAGGATTAGACAATTAACGCAGGAAGAATCGATATTGTGCTAGAGGAAATCACGTCAGGAGATTGGACGTCGAGCCGGAGGTCTGGTCGACGATCGACAAAAGGCTTCGGACAAAGAAATCGAGCATCGGGCCAAGAGGAGGAGTAGAGTTACGCCAAGGAGATCTGGGCTACGGAGGTTAGCTACTGATTGGGCAATAAATCACAAGAGAGGATGATGCGCCGAAGTATCGGACGAAGCACCGATAGGCCAACGATGTGTCGGGTGATATTTCGATTCATATTATAATAATTATCTAGTTCGAAATAGGACTGAGTCAAAAATAAATTAGTTTTGGGTGAAATAATACCAACTCAATTAGGGGCCAATTGGGCCTAAATTGGGACTAATTTAAGCTCATTGGGAGGCCCATTCAGTAGCCCAAAAGTTATCATAGGTGGTGGCACCGCCCAATTGGCAGTAGAATCGCTTATGAGTTGGAAAAGTGAAAAAGCGTACTTTTCCAAGCTATAGGCGATGGCACCGCCTAGTCTGGGTGGTGGCACTACCCAGCATAAAAGTCGCAGTGGTGGTACCGCTCCAAGCTGGCGATAGTACCACTAATGTTAGGGTTAAACTAGCGGTGGTATTGCCTGTGTAAGGTGGTGGTACCACCAACACCCGAGAATCCAAGGTAATTCAAATTTGAGCTCCAAATTTGAATCACCTTGAGGCCTATAAATACCCTTGCCATCCATGGTTGAAAAAGACACAAAACCTAAGAAAGAAAAAGGGAAAACTCTATTATAATAGTATCAAAATCTTTCCTCTAAGCTTTAAGTGTGATATAATCCAAGAGAGGAGTGAGAGGCTTTGTAAGGGTTATCTCCTAAGCCTATCAAAATGAGAGTGCTGTAAGGGAGTTGGACTTCTCCCTTGGAAGGAAGATAACTAGTGAAAAAGCTGATGGCCTCAAGAGAAGAGGAATCGGGAGTGGATGTAGGTCGTATGATCGAACCACTATAAAAATCTGGTTTGCGTTTCCTTATTACTTTTATCTTTCTGCAAACTATTTTATTTGGCTGCTTTACTTCCTTATCACTATCTTTCTTCATCTCTAAACTCTCTTAAGTTAATTACATTTCTAATACGCTTCAATCGAAATCAATTTTAGTCGAAACGAGGTTTTCAATATACGAAGTTTCTGAAATCCATTTTAATCGCCAAAATTTATCATTCTTAACCGCTGCACTAATTCACCCCCCCTCTCAGTATTGCTCTAGATCCCAACACTAATAATTCAGGGGTTTATTGGATATCCATTAACATAGGGGCTCCGACGGATATCTATATTTGAACCTCTACTCTTCGCAATACCTACCATATATGTGTAACCTTCTAGGCCCAATATCAAGCTGGTCGTGAGTTATACTTGTCAAAACTTCTTTTGACTCAGTGAATTATTATCTCCATAATAATTCACTCGACTCGTTGACTGCGAACATACTAGGCCACTATACCATAGTCCCTAGATAATATAGGGGAATCCAATCCTTTGGACCTATCTATCCTTAGTTACTGTATACCTATAGTCCCTCATCCATCTAATATCATAGAGATTGTATATCAGGCATGGTGCTATCAGGCCCATACGGTTTCTAGTTGAGTCTCACTCTAATTGGATTCTCCCGGAGAACTCTTTCTTTCTCAATCCGAATGACTTTGGCCAGGGATTTGCTTGAGCAAAAATATATGAGATATTCCTCTCATGATACTGAGAGTGGATGATCCTCTATTGATATTCAATAGCCCTCATAAGGTTGGCTACCACTCCCAATAATTGGTTGTACTAGATCTGAAACTTCCAAACTTATAAGTCCGGTATTAAAGAGTGGAGTACTCATACAGGACATCCTTGGTGTCTCAAGTCTTAGGACCATATACATTATTAGGACTATGGAATCGCTATTTGACATGAGGTATCAATAACCATCCAATATTCAGTAAGTAGATCAATCAGTGAACTCATTCTCCAATGAGTACATACACTGTATCCTTAGTGTCCTCACATAAGTAGCTTAGAGACCAGCCACTTTCATCATATGGATGGGTATACAACACACTAGTTTATCCGGTTATCTCGATGTCCCTCTTGAGTAACCTATAACAAGGATTATTATGAGCCTGTGTTTAAAGGTAAATCGGTCTTATTATCATGATCACATCATGATCTAATTCCCATTGCATAGATCCAAGGACATCATAATATACATCCAGATAATGTGAAAAAAATACTAGTAATTATAAGCAAAGAGATTGACGCAGCGTGTTATAGGTGCCATCACTCATGTGATTGGCTTGTAGGGCACCTATAATTAGCAATCTCTCACTTGACCTAAAGCCAATCACCTGTGTCTGATCCTCATCAGACCTTTGTGATGCTTAAAGATAATCTGAGTCAATGGCTTTGTTAATGGATTTGTAATGTTATCTTCGGATGAAACTCTTTTGACTACTATATCTCTTGGGGCAATAATTTCTTTAATAAGTTAGAACCTCCTCGGAATACTTCTAATGAGACCCAGGTTTCCTTATTTGAGCAATCGTCCCATAATTATTACAATATAAGAGAATCAGCTCCTCGCTACACGGCACGACTCCTAAATCTGTGATGAATTACTTCATCCAGACTCCCTCCTTTATTGCTTCTACTATAGTAATATACTCCACCTCTATGGTCGAGTCAATAGTAGTATCTTGTTTAGAACTCTTCTAGCATATTGCTCCTTCATTCAGGGTAAACATATGCCCTGAATTGGCTTGCCATCATTGACATCGGACTGGAAGCTCGAGTCCGTATAGCCCTAAACCCTGAGACTATTTTCTCCATATACTAATAAAAGATCGTTAGTCCTTCTCAAGTACTTAAGGATACACTTTACTCCTTTGTAGTGCTCAAGCTTGGATCCACCTGATACCTGCTCGTGATACTCAAAGCATATGCTATATCAGGCCTGGTACATAGCATAACATACATGATTGATCCTATCACTAAGGCATAGGGTATCCTATCTATGTTTGTCCTTTCTTCAGAAGTGTTTGGGACATACTCCTAGAAAGTGATAGCCTATGTCTTATCTATATGAGACTTCTCTTGGAATTTTTCATATCAAACCTTTTGACAATGATGTCTATATACCTAGACTAGGACAAGCCAAGCATCCTCTTAGATCTATCTCTATAGATTTGAAGCCCAAATATGTAGGATGCTTCCCCTAAGTCCTTCATGGAGAAGTATCTAGATAGCTAAGTCTTTATCGTGAAGAGCATTCCTACATCATTCCCAATGATCAGGATGTCATCTACTGACAACACCAAAAGGTGATAGTGCTCCCACTTACATTCCTGTATACATAAGGCTCATCTTCATTCTTAGCATAGTCATAAGATCTGATCCCTCATCAGATCTTATATTCTAACTTTAAAAAGCTTGCTTCAGTAAATAGATGGACCTAAGCAACCTGCACACCTTATCTGGACTATCCTTGGACATGAATCTCTCAAGTTGTATCATATACATCTCCTTCTCGAGGTTGCCATTAAGGAATACAATTTTCACATCCATCTACCAGATCTCATAGTGTGCTATAATAGCTAATAGAATTCGGATGAATTTTAGCATGGCTATGGGTGAGAAGGTTTCATCGTAGTCAACACCTTAGCTTTGATAATACTCCTTAGCCACTAGCCTTGCTTTACAGGTCTCTATATTTCTATCTACTCTGATCTTCTTCTTGAAGATCTACTTGTAACCAATAGGTACGATACTCTCAGGTGCATCAATCAGGTTCCAAACCTTATTGGAGTACATGGAATCCATTTTTGAATTCATGGCTTCTTGCCACTTCCCGGAGTCTATACTCGTAATAGCCTTCTCATAGGTTTAAGGATCAATATCCTCAATATCCTCTCCTCGGATATGTCCCATATATCTCTCAGGAGGATGAGATACTCTACCGAATCTACGTAAAGTCAAAACTTATGTTCTAGGTACCTAAACAGACTCTGGCTATGGAATAGTGCTTGAGCTAGGTTCTCCAATCTCGCTCAACTCTATCATGCTCCCACTATCTCCACCAAGAATGTGTTCCTTCTCAAGGAACACTACTCTCTTGGCTACAAAGACTTTTTGGTCCTTAGGGTGATAGAAATAAAATCCACAAGTTTCCTTGGGGTATCCCACGAACTTTCACTATTCCGTCTTAGATTCCAATTTGTCGGGCTTGTGTCTCTTAACGTGGGCAAGGCAGCCCTAAATCTTAACAACCTTAAGATCGAACTTCCCTTTCCATATCTCATATGGTGTATACACTATTGAATTAGTTGGAATCTGTTCAGAAGATAAGCCGTAGACTCTAGGGCATATCGCCAGAATGAGACGGGTAGGTTGACGAAACTCATCATAGACTATACCATGTCTAACAGTGTGCGATTCCTCTTTTCAAATACACCATTGAGCTAGGGTGTATAAGGAGGTGTCCATTGGGACAGAATCCCATGGTCCTTGAGAATCTAAGTGAACTCTGTACTCAAGTACTCACCTCCTCGATCTGATCGAAGAGTCTTAATACTCTTTCTAGTCTGAACCTCTACTTCATTCTAATATTCCCTGAATTTCTCAAAGGCTTCAGACTTGTATTTCATCGAGTATACATGTCTGAGCCTAGACAAATCGTTAGTGAAAATAATGAAGTAGGAATAACCACCTATGGTATGAGTTGACATAGGACCACATACATCACTATGTATGAGTACCAACAACTCAGTGGCTCTCTCTCCAGTTCTACTAAATGGAGAGTTGGTCATCTTTCCATAAAAACAAGGTTCACAAGTCGAATATGACTCATAGTCAAATAGATCCAGGTATCCATATGTCGATAACTTTTAAATCCTTCTCTCATGGATATGACCTAGCCTACACTATCATAGGTATGCACTATTTACCTCATCACGTTTTCTCTTGGACATACTTACATTCATGATATGTGGAGTAGTGTCTAGCATAATCAAACTATTATGCAATGTTCCTCTCATGATAATCTCATCATCCTTAATAATTAAATAATAATTATTCTTAAAAACCACTTTATAACCATTCAATGTCAAACATGAAATAAAAATAATATTTTTGATAATCAAGGAAACAAAATAACATGCATCTAATGCAATAATAGCTCCACCAAGAAGATGTAGGGTGACCTCATAAACAACAACAACAATAACTCTTGCTCCATTGCCCATCTTAAGGTCTCTCTTGCCTCTCATAAATCTCCTAGGTCTTACTAGAAACTATAACGAATTACAGATATGATAAACACTACTGATATCCAATACCCATGTGTTATCATATGAGTCTGATAAATGAAGACTGATTATGAATGTACTCGAAACTTCTCTAAGCTTCTATTTTGCCTTCTCTGCAATGTACTCCTTGCAGTTCCTCTTCCAATGCCCATCTTTATCATAGTGGAAGCATTGGCCTTTGTCCTTTTTGGGTCTTCTTAGCAACATTTACTTTACCTGATCTGCCCTTGCCCTTGCCATTCTTAAGGGACTTCTCTATCTTCCTCTTCTTTCTGGTCTTACTAGTATAGAGAACTGTGAAAAGGAATCTAGTAGGGATTGAAGCATAAAATCCACACATAGGTTATCCTCTAGGACCATTCCTAGACTTGTGACTTTCTCTATCCACTCAATCATCTTAAGGACATGGTTTTGAACTGATGTCTCCTTAGTAATCTTAGCGTAAAAGAGACTCTTTGATATCTCTTATCATTGAGTTCTTCCCTATTCCTCAAACAATTTACGGACATATAGGAGTATGGATCTGACATCCATCTTTTTATGTTGTCTCTGTAACTTGGGAGTCATGGAGCCCAACATGTAACACTGAGCAAGATGGAGTCATCTATGTACTTCACGTAGCGAGCGATCTCATCCTCGCTTGCCCCTTCCTTGGGCATAGGCATCACTGTATCAAGGACATACGTGACTTTCTCTACTGTGAGAACTATTCTCAGGTTACAGAGTCAGTCCACATAGTTTTAACCAGTGAGGCGGTTGGTATCAAGTATGCCATATAAAGAGTCTAATAGTGACATTTTCAAAAAAATAAAGATACAACAGAAATAAATAACATGCAGATTTTACAGAAATATAAATAATCAAGATATGAACTTTTATTTTGATGTACTCCCACTATTTTTCTAGCAAGTCACGTGACACCCTCAATATGTGAAACGGAAGCCTCCGATAGACTTCTAGTGTGGATCGAGATCTAATTAGTAACTTAGTGTAATCTCGAGGGACTTGACCAATTACACTAAGCCCAAAAGGTAGGCCACTCTTGCCGATCATAACTCCTTGTGATTCCCATCCTGTTCAGCATCTGAATAACCATGGCCTCAAGGGACTTGACCAACCATGATGTTCAGTTAAGTCATCACCATCGTTAAAAGATGAGTCTAATTCGATGATATACCCTCGAGGGATTTGACCAAGCATACCATGTCCTCAGGTCATCGGTGACATCTCTATGTCATAGATAAAATAGCGAATCACAATATAGGTGAGTCTCGAGGGATTCGACCAACTCAACCTCCATTGGGAATTGGTTCCTACTTATAACGATAAAAGGCTATGTGGGTCGATCTAATTGCCTCACATTTACCTACTTAATATTATCGAGAAAGGGGATTTTGATTTGGTCTCCTAATATAACATGTCACATATATATATATTTAATATATATTTACATCGCATGTAAATATATATATCTAGTAGGTGTATAAGCAATCACACATCATATGAGCAATCACATTAGATGATCATGGACCATATTCTAATATGATCAAGCCCAAGCTAGTGGGCCCAATCACTCACATCAAGATCTATGCGTGCATCGGCGCATCTCTATGCCCCGTGATCATCTATCTCGCCTTATTGGTTCCGTCGACATCTCAATGCATCTCCATGTGTTGGATCATTCGTCTCGGTCTCGTTGGTCCCGCTATCTCTTCCACGCTCCCACTGTGCCTCCTCGTGTAATTACAATATAATTACAAGCACACAGGCCCAACAATAAATAAGAAAAATAAAGGCTCGTAGGTCCCAATAATAATAATGATCACATTATATACATACATCACATCAAATGTTCTATGATTATCTGTCCACATCATACATCACATGTATATGTTATTATATATGATTACTAGATAAATAATAATAATTAATTAAATATCTTAATTAACTAATATATTTTTAAAAATAAAGATATATAAGAAATTTTTAAAATTTTGAAGGGCATTTTAATCATTCAATCAGCGATGGCCCCTACCCACGGGTGCATCGCCCATAGGTGGTCTGTCCATGGGCGGTGCTGCCTCTTGCGGGTGCCCTTGTGGGTGGCTCGCCTGCTGGCAGGGCAACAGCCACTACGAGCGATGTGCCCGCGGCGGTGGTCACTCGCAGCCCTTGTGGGCACCGCGGGTGAGCGCTGCCCCCATGGGTGGCCCACCCCTACAGATAGGTTGCTTGCAGGCAGCGCTGCCACCACGGACATTGGCCACCCTTGCGGGTAGGCCACTTGCATGGGCCTTGTGGGTGCTGCATGCCCCTTGTAGGCAGGCCGCCTACGGGCGCCTGCCTGTAGCCCGTAGGCTGCCCATCGTCAGTTGTCGCCTACATGCAGATGGTAGCCAAGGCTACCATCCACAAGGGCAGCAATAGTTGCTATCCTTTTCCACTTTTGCGTCAATAATTTTGACGTCAAAAGCCTCTCTGAATCACAACACACACTATTTAAAATCCGATCTTCGAATGAACAACCTGACTCTGATACCACTATTGGAAAATCTAGATGTGACATCACATACGCAGCGGAAGAAGGAAAATAAAAATCTTGGATTTTCATAAAAATGTTTCATCATTGAGCGAGATTCTTCGATTTGAAACTAACTTTTATTTTTTTCCTAGTTGACAAGCATCACACACTTTGTCTTTGACAAACTTAATGTTAGGAATGCCTCTTACTAGTTCTCTAGATGAGATTTGGGAGATTAGTTTCATGCTTGCATGACCTAATCTCCTATGCCAAAGCCAAGCATCGTCATTCAAATTCGAAAAGTATATTTCATTACTAAGTTCGTCAATATTAATAGTGTAAACATTATTTTATTTTGAGGCAATTATAGATGTGTTGTTTTTTGAATCTCGGATTTTGATGATAAAGTCAATTGATAAGTTATTTTATCTAATCCATATTACTAAGATAAGTGTGTAGAATTGACTATGATAGCATTGAAGACATAAAGTAAATTACCGAAGTCAAGTACGTTGGGCGTTCGAGAGTCTGCCAGAAGTCCGAAGGATCATCAGAAGTGTTGCCGGAACTAGCTGAGAATGAATTGGGGACTTGCCGAAGGTTTCGGAAGTTTGTCGAAAGGTTCGTTGGAGGTTCGCGGAGTTCATCGAGAAAGTTTGAAAGGTGGCCAAGAGATTCATCGAACTCACCATAAAGTCCAGGAGGCTATTAGAAGTCCGCTAGAAGATATCCGAGGGTGTGTCAGAAGTCCACCGGAAATTCACCAGAAAGCTTGTCGGAAGAAGACTCGACATTATTGGTTTCTAATTTGCTTAGAATATATTTTCAATTTTATAGTTAGCATGTAATTAGGGTTAGGATTAGGTGATAATCCTAATTAACTCTAGTAAGGGTCAACTAGGCCTTAATTGAACTAAATTGGGCTGGATTCAGGGCCCATTCACCAGTACTAACCATGTCTGGCGATGGCATCACCCCGGGAACTAGTTCCCAGGTGGCCTTGGCGGTGGTACCGCCCCAAGTCAGTAGTGGTACCACTAACAGTTATTACCTATCAGCGATGGTATCGCTTGACAAGCGGTGGTACCACGCCTTCATAGTGAACGAGGATAGTATCACCAGTACACTAACAGAGTAGGGTCAACTAGCGGTGGTACCGCTAGTGCCAGGAGGTGGTACCATCAGTACCCGAAAATCTAGGATGTGACTCTTTTTGGCTCTAATTCTGAAGCTAATTGAGTTTATAAAGACCCCTCTCTTTTCAACTGGTTAAGTACAATTGAGAAGTGAAACAAAACTAAGTCAAAGCTATAACAAATTGCATTTGATAAGCTTGAGTGTTAACCTCTCAAGTTTTACTTTGCAAAAATTCTATAAGATTATGAACCACTTGTAAAAGTTTGTAATAGGGGTGCTTGGTCCTTCCCCTTCAAGAAGAGTTGATAGTGGAAGTTGGGAACCTCATCGGAGGAGGTTTCAAAAGTGGATATAGGTTATTTGACCGAACCACTATACATCGCTGTGTACTTCTCTTGATGTGTGAGTTTTTAACTTATTGCATTTCAATCTTTACTTAGCTATGATCTCTCGATCTTCTCCTCACTACTTTTTACATCATTCACTTGAATCACTTAGTTGAAATTATTTTCGTTGGATGGAAATTTCTCTATGAACAACACTTTCCAAAATCGATTTTAGAATTTTTGATTTTTATCCACTACACTAATTCAATCCCCCCCCCCCTCTTAGTGCCGCTCAAATCCTAACAATTGGTATCAGAGCTTGGTCACTCTTATTTGGTTTAAAACCTAAGAAAGATGGTGTATTCCGGCATGCAAGAGGGTCATTCAATTACACGTCCGCCTATGTTTAATCGGTTGGATTACACGTATTGGAAGACTCGTATGAAGATTTATCTTATTTCCATGGATTTTGAACTTTGTTATATTATTAAAAATGGATTTCAAAGATCTTCTCTTCTGATGAATGAATGGAATGAATTGGAGAAGAAGATTTTTGCTCTTAATGCAAAGGCTATGAATGCCTTGTTTTGCGCACTTGATAAAAATGAGTTTAATCGTGTTTCGATTTATGAATCAGATTTTGATATTTAGCACACTCTTGAAATCACTCATGAAGGCACGAGCCGAGTAAAAGAGTCCAAAATCAACCTTTTGGTCCATTCTTATGAATTATTTCGGATGAAACCAAGTGAGTCCATCGAAGACATGTACACCCATTTTATGAATGTCATCAATGGACTCAAAGCACTTGGTAAAGTTTTTTCTAATTTTGAACTTGTAACTAAAATTTTAAGAACCCTTCCAAAGAGTTAGGATCCAAAAGTTATGGCCATTCAAGAGGCCAAGGATCTAAAAAAATTTTCGCTCGAAGAACTCATTGGGTCTTTGACGACCTACAAAATGACATGTAATACTCATGATGAGCTCAAGAACCCCCTTCTAAAGAACAGAAAGGATATGATATTGAGAACATAAGAAGAACACTTGAAAGAATCTTCAAGTGATGAGGATCTTGATGATAAACTTGCACTCTTAACTCTGAAATTCAAAATTTTTATAAGAAAGAATAAATTTAAAAATGACACTAAAAATAAACTTGAACCTAAAAGAGAACAAGTGATGTGTGACGAATGCGAGAACCGAGGCACTTCAAAAGTGAATGCCCCCAAGCCAAGAAGAAGCAACCAAGGAGAAGAAGGCTCTAAAGGCAATATGGGATGACTCAAGTAACTCCGAAGATGAAGAAGCAAACAACAAGGAGGAGGCCAACTTCGCATTGATGGCTTTGGGAGAAGAGGTATTTGAGTTATTTAATGAAGATTTATCCTTCGACGAACTTTCAATTATTTTTCATGAATTATTTGATGAGTGTAGAACTATTAATAAAAAGTTTAATTTATTAAAAAAGGAGCATGTTATCTTATTAGATAAACTTGAAAGTTTTGAACTTGGAACTCTCTCTTTACCTCCATACTCTAAGTGTGAACACTTAGAGGTAATCAAAAAGGAGAACTTGCTACTTAAAGAGACCTTAAATAAGTTTAAGGTTAGTAGCAAGGGCTTGGACTTGATCCTTACAAATAAGGGTCATGTCGGAAAAAGAAGTGGAATTAGATTTGTGAGTGGATCTCACCATACTCTGACCACCTTCATTAAAGGACACACACTACATGTATCATCTCATTTGAAATGTAACTTTTGTTGTAAGCCCGGACATGTTGTTTACAAATGTCTGTTTAAGAAAATTAGTCTACACATATTGATATGGGTTCCAAAAGGAACTATAAGGAACTCAATGAATAATGATAAGAATAGTAGATTAATATTTGAGACACTCAAGTTGAAATGAGTACTTGAAAATCATCCTCTTTTGTAGACACATTCACCCACATAAGCTAGGAGCAAGGGATGGTACCTTGATAGTGGATGCTCAAGGCACATGATCGGAGATCCATCTCAATTTTCTAAGCTCACTAGCCAAGACAAAGGGTATGTCATCTTCGGAGATAATAACAATGGTAAAATCATTGGCAAGGGAACTATAGGTAACAAATCAAGCTTTTTAATTAATGATATGTTGTTAGTAGATGGCTTAAAGAATAATCGTTTGAGCATTAGTCAATTATGTGATAAAAGATATATTGAAAATTTGAATCTAATGCTTGCATTATTGAAAAACCATACAACAACACATCTATAATTGCACTAAAATAAAATAATATCTACACCATCAACATTGATGATCTTAGCAATGAAATGTGTTTTTTAATTTTAAATGATGATGCTTGGCTTTAGCATAGGAGATTAGATCATGCTAGCATAAAACTAATTTCTCAAATCACATCTAAAGAACTTGTAAGAGGCATTCCCAATATTAAGTTCATTAAAGACAAAGTGTGTAATGCTTGTGAACTAGGAAAATAAATAAAAAGTAGCTTCAAACCAAAGAATCAAATAAGCATCTCTAGACCATTGCAATTTATCCATATGGATTTATTTGGACCAATTGACACAATGAGCCTAGGAGGTAGCAAATATGCGTTTATAATTATAGATGACTATAGTAGATATATTTTGACCTATTTCTTGGCTCACAAAAGTGATTGCTTTAAATGTTTCTCTAAATTTTGTAAACTTGCTCAAAATGAAAAGGGTTTTATGATTTCATCAATTCAGAGTGATCATGGTGGTGAATTTCAAAACCGTGACTTCCAAAATTTTTGTGAATCTAATGGATATAACCATAATTTCTCTACTCCGATGATTCCTTAACAAAATGGAGTAGTAGAAAGAAAGAATAGGAGTTTACAAGAAATGGTAAGAACCATGTTAATGTTGGGATCTAGAGCGGTACTAAGAGGGGGGGTGAATTAGTTCAGTGGTTAAGAATGATAAATATTTGCAATTTAAACACTTTTGGAACCTTCGTACGATAAAAAAAAATTTCGTTGAAAAATGTATTGGAAATACTTGAGCTTGAGAGTGATTGTAAGAGGATAAAGAAGAAGCTAGATGATTGCAGTAAAATGAAATGGTTTGCAGTGATGTAAATGATAATAAGTAAATGCAAACTGATTTTTATAGTGGTTCGGTCATCCGACCTACGTCCACTTCCGATTCCTCTTCTCTTGAGGCCATCAATTTTTCCACTAGTTGTCTTCCTTCCAATAGGCGAAGATGAACTCCCTTATAGTACCTCTCCTTTTGATGGGCTCAGGAGATAACCCTTATAAGCACTTCACTCCTCTCTTTCGATGGAATACAAATGAGAACTAGAGGAGAGATTTCTAAAGTGATTTGAATAGCATTTTCTCATTTTTAAAGTATGTGTGCTTGTGTATTCAACTTAAGGATAGGAGGGGTATTTATAGGCTCTAATCTAATTCAAACTTGGAGCCAAAAACCTTCCCATCCTGGGTTTACCGGGTACTAGCAGTACCACCACCAGTTTGACCTTGACACTGGCTGTACTACTACTAGTCTGGCGGTACCACCACTTGACACATTGACATGATCAGTGTATTGGACGGTACCACCGCCCAGTATAACCTGGGGAGCTAGACCTAAGCGGTGCTACTGCCCTAGTCTGGCGGTGCCATTGCTAGACAAGGTCCAGCATTTCTGGTTGGGCCTTAAACTCGGCCCAAACCATTCCATTATAAGACCCAATTGGCCCCTACTAGGGTTATATGATTAACACCTAATCCTAACCCCAATTATGTGCTAACTATAAAATTAAAAATATTTCCTAAGCTAATATAAAGTCTGGCACATCAAGTCTTCCTCCAGCGAGCTTCTAGCGAACTTTCGGTGGTCTTTCAACGAACCCTTGGACACTATTCTATAGACTCTCGGCAAGCTCTTGGACTTCACGATAATCTTGGCAAGTTCCGATGAGCTTTTTCAGCAAGCTCCGATCTTTCTCGGTGAGCTTCGTGAACATTCAACGAATCTTTTCGATGAACTTCCGAAAACCCTTCGACAAGCTCCCTACTCATTCTCGGCTAGTTCCGATAGTACTTCTGATGAACTTTCGGACTTCCATCAAACTCACGAACTTCTAACGATTCTATTGTACTTAACTCCGACACTTTACTTCATTTTATTTCTTTATTATTATCATAGTTAATCCTGCATACATAAACCTTAATTCTACTTTGATCTAGTCAGTTACATGAATCAACCTCCTGTTGTCCGGCACGTCAATGGTTGGCGCTTCATCCATTTCTTTTGCACACCATCCTCTCTTATGGCTTGTTGCCCAATCGGCGGTTGACCTCCATAACCTCGATCTCCTTAGTGCAACACCACTCTTCTTGGCTCGATGCTCAATGTCTGAAGCCTTCTGTTGATTATCGATCGGACTTCCGGCACGATGTCCAATATACTAACGTGATCTCTTCTGGTGCAACGCTGATTCATCCTATGTCAACTGTCTAATCCTGATTGATAATAGACCTGTATCACTCAAAACATAGTTAGATAATAAAACACAATCAATTAGTTTCATCATCAAAATTTGAGACTCAACAATCTCCCCCTTTTTGATGATGACAACTAATTGATGGTAGAGTTAACCTTAACTCTCGGAGTTAACCTTAACTCCCAGAGTTTAACCAAACTCCCCTATCAATATGCCATTGATAGAATATTTGGATTATCCCAAATCCAAGCAACATGTATTAAAATCATGTTAACAAAAATATCATACAAATATATAAAATATTCAATTACATTGCATGAGTTTATCAATCTGTTAGGATCTGAGCGACACTAGGGGGGGTGAATTAGTGTAGTGGATTTAAAGTCGTAAACTCGAAACCGATTTCAGAGATAGTTGATTCGTATAGAAATTTTGGTCTGACAAAAATAGGATTTAGCTAAAATAGTTTGAGTGAATGCAATTGAGAGTAGGGAGAAGAAAACTGAGCGATTTGTAGCTAAGTAAAGATAACATGCATAATATTTAAAAACTCACAACTAGAGTATGCAGTGATGCATAGTAGTTCGGTCGAAAGACCTATGTCTACTTCAAATCTCTTGAAGGGGAAGGACCAAATACCCCTCTTATAAACTTTTACAAGTGGTTCACTCTCTTACAGATTTTTCACAAAGAAAGAGGGAGGGGAACACTTATACTATTGAAACAAGACTTTACTATAGCTTTGACTTAGTTTTCAATTTCTACAAATGTACTTTCTCAGCTGAGAAAAGAGGGGTATTTATAGACTCAATTAGCTTTCAAAAATGGAGTAAAAATTTATCAACTCACCACAAGTCCGGGAGCCTGTTGGGAGTCCGCCGAAAGAAATCTAAGGGTGCATTGGAAGTCCACCAGAAGTTCGTTGGAAAGCTCGTCGGAAAAAGACTCGACATTGTCGGTTGTTAATTTACTTAGAATTATGCTTTAATTTAGTAGTTAGTATGTAATTAGGGTAAGAATTATTTAATAATCTTGTTTAATCCTTGTAGAGGCCAACTGGACCTTATTTGGGCTAATTTAGGCCAAAGTAAGGGCCCATTCAACCTTGCTGGAATAGTCTGGCGGTGGCACCGCCAGACCCAAGCGGTGGTACCACCCTAGGTCAACGGTGGTACCACCGACTTTAATACCTGGCAGGTGGTGGTACCGCCCGAAGTCAACGGTAGTACCATTGGCAGTTATTACCTACCAGCGGTGGTATTTCCAGACAACAGACCCCGAGGACTTTGTTAGGCGGTGGTACCACCAGTGCTAGGTGGTGGTACCGCCAATACCCAGTAAACCTGGGATGCGACGATCTTTCGGACTTCCGGTGGACTCTCGAGCTCCCAACTACTTGACTCCGGTAATTTGCTTTATGTCTTCAAGCTATCGTAGTTAATCCTACACACTTATCTTAATAATATAGATTAGATCAAATAACCCATCAATTGACTATATTATCAAAATTCTAGATTCAACAATCTTCTCCTTTTTTATATTGACAATCAATCGATGACGGAGTTAATCTTAACTCCCCCTATCTATATACCATATTATGAGAAAGAAAACGCTTGAATTCAATCTCTTTGAATTCAAACCAAAACCGATAAGTTTCATCCGTTGAACTTATCATCATGCTCAATAAGCATGATTTTTCATCCATAAATATGAAACTTCATATTTTTCAAGTCGAATGATAGATATTTATCATTTCGACAAGAGATACCAATTATAGTTTGAAATACAATATGTATCAAATGATATCGATATAAAAACCATAAATGCAAGGCATGATATCATTAAGCGATACATCATCAAATGACAATTTATCTTGTCAATGAAAGATACCAATTATTTAACATGATATGATAGCAATTTTTTTAAAGAAGCATTTGTGATACATGTGATACATTACGATACGATATTTTATTACGATGCTTTTAAAGACATCAACCAATTTTCAATCATAAAACATGGCAAAAGTAATTAAATTACAATATAAAACATATAAAACATTTTTATTCCATCATATTGCCATACTCAACATATAAGTCATTTGTTAATTTATTTATCATATTCTTCTCAATACGATGCATGCAAGACATTTTATCAAGTCATTTGCACATGTCATCAATTCATTTACACATTCTTCTCCCCCTTTGTCATCAACAAAAAGGAGATGAAGTAGTCATCATAAGGTATCATATCACAAAAAAAATTAAGAGTAGTCATTTATCAGGAAATGTAAGGTATCATAACACATTTGATACATAAGGCTTAGAAAATAAAATATGTCACCTGATAAATCTGAAAATGTTTTGATCATCATTTTAAATCATATTTACGAAATCCGAAAAATGAGCAATCATTATTTATCAAGCTATGAAAGATTCATTCAAGAAAGAGGATGAAAGGCTTAAGATTACAATTTGAAAATCCAGGAATAAAATTACAAAGTGGAAGGATAGATCATTAAAGCCGTTCATCAAAACATCTTATATGAATTTAAAAAATCGTGAGAAGGAGATGTCAAAATTCATAAAGCTTCAACATGGCATTTACAAATCAACATAAAAAATTTCATAGAAAGATTCAACATGACATTCTCAAAGAAATCATGAGGTGATAGATATTAAGTCTTTAAATCTCGAATTGTAGAGATCTGAAATGAACATTTAATAGCTTGTTAAAGCAAAATTCATGACATTAATTTATGCATATGTCAAGCTTCATATAAAATACAAGTCATGAAATATCTTTAGTCATGCTTAAAGGTGGTGGAGGGAGCATAAAATCAATGTTACTACATCATCAAGATCCATCTTTCAAAGAAGGAGGAAAGCAACATCATGATATCAAATCATCCAAAACTTTTACAACAACATCATGAAGGCTTTAAAAATATTATGATCGAAAATGATAGCTTCATTAAAATATTACAATTGAAGGATAAAAATGAGAGTGTAAATATATCATCCAAAATAATATCAAGGTTGAGATTTTTCAAAACCGATTTTACCATTTCATCAAAAGGTATGACATAACTCAAAAATTCATCAATCGAAGAGGAGAATCAAAATATTATGATCGAAGGACAAAAATGAGAACTTCGCTCAGAAGATGATATTGTAAAGATGTCATCTGAAAACAAGAAGATAATATCAAGATGAGACAATGAAAGCCGAAGTTAAGAAATTTTGGAAAAGAAACATATAACATCATGTATTAGAACAATTTAGCACACCTAACTCTCTTCTAATAAAGTCAAATTATTCTTCATTTAGGGGTTTTATGAAGATGTCCACTAATTGATATTTTGTATCAATAAATTCTAGAGTGACATCATTATTATTGACATGATCTCATATAAAATGATGCCTAATGTCAATGTGCTTAGTTCTAGAGTGTTGAACAAGATTTTTGGTTAAATAAATAACACTTGTGTTATCACATTTTATAGGAATATTTTTTAAATAAATTCCATAGTCCTCTAAAGTGTTTTGCAACCAAACAACTTGTGCACAACATGCACTTACGGCTATGTATTCTGCTTCTGTCGTGGATAATGCAACCGAATTTTGTTTCTTGGAAGTCCAAGAAACAAGTGCATGTCTTAAAAATTGGCATGTTCCAAATGTGATTTTTCTATCTATTCTACATCTGTCAAAATCCGCATTCGCATAGGCTTTTAAATCAAAGTCATCATATTTTGGATACCATAATCCTAGGTTATGAGTTCCTTTAAGATATCTAAGGATTCTTTTAACGGCTTTAAGGTGAGATAACTTAGGATTAGCTTGGAATCTTGTACATAGACCTACACTAAACATGACATCCGGTCTAGTTGTAGTGAGGGAAAGTAAGCTACCTATCATTCCCTTATATGTTTTTTGATCAAAATTGTCTCCACTTACATCTAAATCTAACTTAGTAGAAGTGCTCATAGAAGTGCTTATAGCTTTTGAACCATCCATGTTAAATCGTTTTAACAATTCTAATATATACTTTGTTTGATTAAGAAATATATCATCACTAAGTTGTTTATTTTATAATCCTAAAAAGAAGATTAATTCACCCATTAGACTCATTTCAAACTCATGACTCATACACTTGGCAAATGATTCACATAGTGATTCATTCAAAGGACCAAAAATGATATCATCAACATAGATTTGAACAATAAGAAAATTATTTTCAAAATATTTAAAAAATAATGTAATATCAACCTTGCCTTTAGTAAAATTATTTGAAATAAGAAAGGAGCTAAGCCTCTCATACCAAACTCTAGGGGCTTGTTTTAATCCATAGAGAGCCTTAGTTAATTTAAACACATGATTAGGAAGAAGAGAATTTTCAAATCCGGGTGGTTGTTCAACATACACTTCTTCGGAAATAAAGCCATTTAAGAAAGCACTTTTGATATCCATTTGAAATAATTTAAAATTATTACTACTAGCATAGGTAAGGAGCATCCTAATGGCTTCTAATCTTGCCACAAGAGCAAAGGTCTCTTCGTAATCGATACCTTCTTCTTAGTTGAAACCTTTGGCCACTAATCTAGTCTTGTTTCTAACCATGATACTACATTCATCTTTCTTGTTTCTAAAGACCCATTTAGTACCAATAACTAAATGGTCACTAGGTCTAGGAACAAGCTTTCATACCTCATTCCTCTCAAATTGATTTAATTCTTCTTGCATTGCGATAACCCAAGAATTATCTTTCAAGGCATCGTCAATGCACTTAGGTTCAATTTGAGAAAGAAAAGCGGCATGGGAACAAAAATGTTTAAGAGAGGAATGAGTTTGAACTCCTTTTGATGTGTCTCCTATAATTAGCTCCTTAGGATGGGCATCTACATACTTCCATTCCTTAGGTAAGGAAATTTGGGAAAAAGATGCATCCAAGTTACCATTTTGAGAAGAGGGTTCATTCAAATTTAAACCATCAAAACCAAGATCATCATCAAAATCATTTTTCATAAGTTCGGAAATTTCATTAAAAACTACATGAATAGACTCTTCTATAACTAAAGTTCTTTTGTTAAAAATATGAAAAGCTTTAGAAATAGAAGAGTAACCAAGAAAGATGCCTTCATTAGATTTAGCATCGAATTTTTCTAAGGTATCCTTTTCATTCAAGATAAGGCATTTGCAACCGAAAACCTTAAAGTAAGAAACATTAGATTTCTTGTTATTCTACAATTCATATAGAGTCTTGGATAGAGATGGTCTTACTAGAACCCTATTCATGATATAGCAAGTCGTATTAATGGCTTCGACCCAAAAATATTTGGGTAAGCTTTGTTCATTTAACAAGGTTCTTGCCATTTCTTGTAAATTTATATTCTTTCTACTACTCTATTTTATTGAGGATTCCTCAGAGTAGAGAAGTTGTGGTTATATCTATTAATTTCACAAAAAGTTTGGAAGTCATGGTTTTGGAATTCTCCACCATGATCACTTCGAATCGATGAAATCATGAAACTCTTTTTTGTTTTGAGTAAGTTTACAAAATTTAAAAAAATATTTAAAGCAATCACTTTTGTGAGCCAAAAAATAGGTCCAAGTGTATCTACTATAGTCATCTACAATGACAAATGCATATTTGCTACCTCATAGACTTATTGTGGCAATTGATCCAAATAAATCCATATGGATCAATTGTAATGGTTTAGAGGTGCTTATTTGATTCTTTGATTTGAAGTTAGTTTTTATTTGTTTTCCTAGTTGACATACATCACATACTTTATCCTTGACAAACTTGATATTAGGAATTTCTCGTACTAGTTCTCTAGATGAAAGTTTAGATATTACTTTCATGCTTGCATGGCCTAATCTCCTATGCCAAAGCCAAGCATCATCATTTAAAATGGAAAAGCATATTTCATTACTAAGCTTATCAATGTTAATGGTGTAGATATTATTTTGTTTTAACGCAATCATGGATATGTTGTTGTTTAATTTTTCAATGATACAAGCATTAGATTCAAATCTAACGATGTAACCTTTATCGCATAATTGACTAATGCTCAAAAGATTATATTTTTATCCATCAACTAGTAACATATCATCAATTAAAAAACTTGATTTGCTACCTATGGCTCCCTTGCCAATGATTTTACCTTTGTTGTTGTCTCCGAAGGTGACATACCCTTCTTCTTTGCTAGTGAGCATAGAGAATTGAGATGGATCTCCGGTCATGTGCCTTGAGCATCCACTATCAAGATATCATCTCTTGCTCCTAGCTTGTGATGGTGAGTTTATCTATAAAAGAGAATGGTTTTTAGGTACCCATTTAATTTTGGGTGCCTAAAAAATTGATCTACTAATTTTGTCATTTAGTATTAAATTATTTATGATTCCTTTAGGAACCCATATCAATTTTTATGGACTAATTTTCTTAAACAGACATTTGTGAATAGCATGTTCAGATTTACAACAAAAATTGTATTTCAAATGAGGTGATACATGTAATGAAGGTAGTTTTGGTTTGGTGAGATCCACCCACGAATCCAATTCCACTTCTTTTTTCGACATGACCCTTATTTACAAGGATTATGTCCAAGCCCTTGCCACCGACCTTAAACTTGTTTAGGGTCTCCTTGAGTAGTAAGTTCTCATTTTTTATTGCTTCTAAGTGTTCACACTTAGAGCATGGGGATAAGGAAGGAGTATTAAGTTTAAGACATTCAAGTTTATCTAATAAGAAAGCATGCTCCTTTTTTAATAAATGAAACTTTTTAGTAATGGTTCTACATTCATCAAATAATTTATAAAAAACGATAGAAAGTTCGTTGAAAGATAAATTTTTATTAATTAAATCACATATCTCTTTTCCTAAAGCCATTAGCACGAAGTTGGCCTCCTCTTTGTTGCTTGCTTCTTCGTCTTCGGAGCCACTTGAGTCATCCCACGTCGCCTTTAGAGCTTTCTTCCTCTTTGGTTGCTTCTTCTTGGCTTGGGGGCATTCATTTTTGAAGTGCTCTGGCTTCTTACATTCGTGACATATAACTTGGTCCCTTTTTGGTTCAAGTTTATTTTTAGTGTCATTTTGAAATTTATTCCTTCTTATGAATTTTTTAAAATTTTGAGTCAAGAGTGCAATATCATCGTCACTGTCCTCATCACTTGATGTTCCTTTCAAGTGGTCTTCTTATGTTCTTAATGTCATATCCTTCCTGTTCTTTGGAAGGGGGTTCTCGAGCTCTTCATGAGCATGACATGTCATTTCGTAGGTCATTAGAGACCCAATGAGTTCTTCGAGAGGAAAAGTTTTAAAGTCCTTAGCCTCTTGAATGGTCATAACTTTTGGATCCCAACTCTTTAGAAGGGATCTTAAAATTTTAGTTACAAGTTCAAAATTAGAAAAACCTTTACTAAGTGCTTTGAGTCCATTGATGACATCCGTGAAGTGGGTGTACATGTTTTCGATCGACTCACTTAGTTTCATTCGAAAAAGTTCGTAAGAATGGACAAGAATGTTGATTTTGGACTCTTTAACTCGATTAGTACCTCCATGAGAGATCTCAAGAGTACACTAAATATCAAAAGCCAATTCACAAATCGAAACGCGATTAAACTCATTTTTATCATGTGTACAAAATAAGGCATTCATAGCCTTTGCATTTAAAGCAAAAACCTTCTCCTATTCATTCCATTCGCTCATTGAAAGAGAAGATTTTTGAAATCCATTTTTAATGATATTCGAAAGTTCAAATTCTATAGAAATAAGAAAGATCCTCATACGGGTCTTCCAATACGTGTAATCCGACCCATTAAATATGAGTAGACGTGTAATTGAATGACCCTCTTATATGCCAGAATAAAGCATCTCTCTTGGGTTTTAAACCAGATGAGAGTGACCTTGCTCTGATATCAATTATTAGGATCTAAGCAGCACTAAGAGGGGTGGGGGGGGCGTGAATTAGTGTAACAGATTTAAAGTCATAAACTCAAAATCGATTTCGAAGATAGTTGATTCGTATGGAAATTTCAATCCGACGAAAATAGGATTTAGTTAAAATAGTTCGAGTGAATGCAATTAAGAGTAGGAAGAAGAAAACCGAGTGATTTGCAGCTAAGTAAAGATAAGATGCATAATATTTAAAAACTCACAACCAGAGTACGTAGTGATATATAGTGGTTCGGTCGAAAGACCTATATCCACTTTTGAAGCCTCCTCCGATGAGGCTCCCAACTTCCACTATCAAATCTCTTGAAGGGGAAGGACCAGATACCCCTCTTACAAACTTTTTACAAGTGGTTCACTCTCTTATAGATTTTTCACAAAGAAAGATAAAGGTGAACACTTGAGCTATTGAAATAAGACTTTGCTATAACTTTGACTTAGTTTTCAATTTCTCAAAAGGTACTTTCCCAGTTGAAAAAAGAGGAATATTTATAAACTCAATTAGCTTTAAAAAATAGAGCCAAAAAGAGTCTCATCCTGGGTTTACCGAGTACTGGCGATACCACCGCCTAGCACTAGCGGTACCATCACTTGACATTGGCGTTACCACCGCTTGATAGAGTCCTCAGGCTCTATGGTCTAGCGGTACCATCGTCTGCCAAGTAGTACCATCGCTGGCAAGTAATAATTGCTAGCGGTACAACTGTTGACCTGGGGCGATACCACCGCCTACCAGGTATTAAAGTCAGTGGTACCACCGTTGACCTAGGGCAGTACCACTGCTTGGGTCTGGCGGTGCTATCGCTAAACTATTCCAACAAGGCTGAATGGGCCCTTACTTATCAACATCACATTAAAAAGATATTTCAAAAAGATATATTGATAAGTGACTCATTTGTATCATTTCATTTCAATTCATGATTCATTTGGAAGGTTCTCCTCTTTAGTAAATAAAAAGAAATTATAGGAGAACAAAATGAATTAAGGGAGATAGAACATGATTGAAGCATTGAACATGATTCATATTTAAAATGTCTCTTACGTTGTAAATATGAATCAAGCATTTGTCAAATCTGAAATCAGCCTCAAAATCACATTCACTAAATTCATACATGACAAGCATAGTGATAAGACCCCTTAGAGTTTTATCGTAGAAGAAGCGGAAGAAGCGGAGGAGAAGCAGAAGAAGTGGAAGAAAAAGGGATAAATGATCGCTTTGAGGGGATCAACCTCTTTGATCGCTTCGAGGGGATCGGTCTCCTTTGATCGCTTCGAGGGGATCGACCTCCTTAGTTTAGCCAAGAGACTAAATAATTCTTCATTCTTTTCTCATTGTCTAAAAGAAATAGTTACATCCCTATTTATAGAGCTCCACCTAGAGTCCACTAGGACTTGGACTTTTATTAATAAATAAATATTAAATAAATCACTAATCAAATCAGTAACCGACTCCCTACTAAACTAAATAGCTCCATAAAATTTATTCAAAGCTTAGAAAATAAAAGGATCATAATAGTTTTACCTCCTTCAAATTAGCCTTGTCCTCAAGGTTGAGCAGCATCAAATTTGACAAAAGGTATCTACGGCACATCACAACTCGCTGATCAAGTAAGTACGACCTCCACTTGATGGTGTGAGCAACAAGTCAACCTTTTAGTGTCATAGTCTTTAAAGTCTTTGGAGAACCCTCTTCATCCAATGGCTAGTAGCAGCTGTGGTCTTACTTCTTTGTCTTCCCTTTAGGATCACCATTTCGAAGTCTTCTAAGGGTAGTAAAAAGAAATCCTACAACAGTTTTTGGCCCTATATAAACAATTTAATATTTGAACATTTGCTGTCACAAGTCAAAGTTCGTCCATCAATGATCTTTACTTCGAATGTCACAGTCTTCAATATGATAGGCTAATCGGTCAGCAATCTTACTGTCTATGAAATTGTTAGTGCTACCGGTATCAATCAGAACTGTAACAGGTTGATGTTCCAAAATTCCTTTAACTTTCATAGTTTGTGGGTTAGAATAATCAGCTAATGCATACACTATATATGTAATAGGTTTAACATCTTTATCAAAATTCATACCTTCATTATCAAAGTCAACTTTGTCAACTTCTGGTTCCTCTCTAATTGGTTCAATCGCCAAAGGTTGCTTTTGTTTACATTGGTGCTCCTTACTAGATGGCTCATTGATCACTAATCACTTTTGTGTCGACGAGTTTCTTGGCTGATTTTTTCCTCTTGTAGACGTGTAAATAAAATTGTAGCTATTATAGTGTGGGGCTATCAAGCCTTAACTTCATATCTAATATATGGATTAAGCCCTTCAATAAAAGTATCCACTAGTTATCGTTCAGACCAATTTGTAGCTTGATTTAACAATCGTTGGAATCTATCTTGATATTCTAACACTGTAGAAGTCTAACGAATTTTAGTGAGCTATCCATCTTATTGAAACTTACTAAAGTTCTCTAGCAAGCTTCTTCTGAATTTGTTAAGGGTCTCCTACAATCGATTTTCAATTCTGATTTTAAATGCTTCAATTTGGTTCTCAATTCGAATCTGATTTTAAATGCTTCAATTTGGTTCTCAATTCAAATTTCCAATGCTTCCATTTAGTCCCCAATTCGAGTTTCTAATGCTTCTATCTGCGCCTTCACTGGTTTGTCGGTAGCCATTGCGTACGATTGTAGATCTGTAATCCCTAATTCTTACTTCTAATGTTTAGTTAAGGGTATCAATACTGTAAGCATGAATTTGCGACAAGTGCAACGTTAAGACTTGCTGTAGTCGATGAGAGAACAATCGCGAAGAGAGGGATCAGCGGTGCTGCCTTGTTTCTGTTGCACTGCATGCTAGCTATGATAGTTGCTATTGAGGCTGGCAACGAAGAGGGCAGTGCGGTTGCTATTGAGGACGGCAGCGAAGAGGGTAGCGACAGCGATGGTCATGGTCAAGAAGCAAGGGCGACGGTAGAGATGGGTTGGGCGTAAGGACGAACGCAGAGGTGCATGGCCATTGAGGCACATGACCGCTAGTAGAAATCCCTTTGCATCGCACGCTGGCTACGGCAGTTGCTGCTGAGGCCGACAATGAAGAAGGTAGCGTGGTCGCTATTAAGGTCGACAGTGAAGAGGGCAGCGATAGCGATGGTCACGACCAAGAAGCAAGGGCAACAGAGAAGATGGGTTGGGCAGAAGGACAAACGTAGAGGTGCATGACCGCTGGTAGAAATCTCGATGAGAGAATAGCCGCAAGAAGGGGAATCAACGGTGCTGCTTTGTTTCTGTCGCACTGCATGCTAGCTGCGACGGTTTCTATTGAGACTAGCAGCAAAGAGGGCAGTGCGGTTGCTGTTGAGGCCGGCAGTGATAGCGATGGTGGTAGTTGAGTTACGAAGTTGTAGTAAAAATTCCGAGAATTGCTGCTCTGATACCAATTGATAAGACCCCTTAGGGTTTTATCGTGGAAGAAGCAGAAGAAGTGAAGGAGAAGCGGAAGAAGTGCAAGAAAAAGGGATAAATGATCGCTTTGTGGGGATCAGTCTCCTTGATCGCTTCGAGAGAATCGACCTCCTTTGATCACTTCGAGGGGATTGACCTCCTTAGTTTAGCCAAAAGACTAAATAATTCTTCATTCCTTTTTCATTGTCTGAAAGAAATAGTTACATCCCTATTTATAGAGCTCCACTTAGAGTCCACCAAGACTTGGACTCTTATTAATAAATAAATATTAAATAAATCACTAACCTAATCAGTAACTGACTCCTAATCGAATCAGTAATCGACTCCCTACTAAACTAAATAACTCCCTAAACTTTATTCAAAGCTTAGAAAATTAAAGGACCATAACACATAGATTTATTGAAAAATCAATAAGGTAGATGATTGCATTTCATTTTTACAAATTTCTGTTTATGTGATTTGCTTCTTATAAGCATGCCTTTACCTTTAATAAAACAAGTGTCAGCATTTAAGATGGAAAGGCAAATTTCATCTTAAAAATCATTAAGTTGAAACACATGATAACAAAATTTAATATTTTTATTTCATCATTATCAATGATAATTTCATAAGGTATGTTCAATGAAAGCCATCATCGTATAAATTCAAGATGCAAGTATTGTCATTAAAGTCATCAAGATCAAATGCATCAAAATCTTTCATTCGAAAATTTTATTGAGAGCAACGGTGATGAATTATATATAAGTATACTCTTGTCTTTTTCTACTAGATTCATGTATCATCGTATAGATCTGAAAAGTAAGTTTTAAGAGAAATCATTAAGACCGAACGCATGATACATTCATTTATTTTCAAAATATTCATCATGTTTATTTTAATGAGATTCACAAGATTGGTAAAATGAAGTCATTAATCTCAATAGGATAGAAAATGCATTTTCATTTTATGCAATTGATTTCATGTGAGCATGTTCATCTTTTATGAAAACATGTATCAACATTTATAAACAAGACATAAGTTTCATCATAAAACCATCAAGACCAAACACATCAAAAATAAAACATCATGATAACACATTTTTTATTTTTATGTGTTTTATTTTATGTGGTTGATCTCATATAAGCATGTTTAAATTTTCATGTAAAAACTATGCATCATGTTGAAAGTGAAATCATGAATATACTTGCTTTTATCTTTTAATCATATTTGGTGTGCAAGCATTATCTTGAAACATGCTATTAATTTTTGTGTCAAACATCATGCATCTTGTTTGAAACCAAAAGCAATATAAAAGCATCATGATTCATGAATTTATCATGATCAAACGCTTTCCTTTTTATGTATTTTATTTGTTTTATATAAGTATATTATAGTTTTTATAAGAAAGCCATCATCGTATGACTCCGAAATAAATTTCGTCAATCCCAAAAACATATTAATCCAAATTAGAAGATTTCAAGTCATAAGCATCAAATAAACATCTAACATCAAAAGACTTTGAAGAAATCCATACATAGATATGTGTCATGTTTAAAATTGAAAATCAATACGAAAAGCATACATAGAATTTATCACTTTAGGTGTACATGCATTATGTCATCTTAATTTGTCATGAGAACAATTAGACCAAAAACACGTTAATCCAAAACATAGAGTTTCAAATCAACATCACATCAAAAACTCATGCATGATATAAAATCGTCAAGCATCATGTTTAGAGATGAAAAATAATATAAAACATCAAGATACACATGTATGGATTAATCCTATTATGTGTACACGCATTATCATAAATCATGCAAGTATCATTTTAATTTTTATTTTTCAAAAATGTTAGAAAGAAAAGCATGATATAATTTTTGAAAATAATTTATTTATTTCCTACTATCTAAATTATAAACACTCATGAAAAATATTGTGTAATTTCAAAATAGATCAAGGGAACTTTGGTTGAGTTGCTTACCTCGTAGTCGAAACTTGTCAAAGACCAATTCATCGTTTCGTTACTTGATTCATTCTTGGGTGTCTTCCTTTTCTTTGGCCTCTTCCTCCGTTCAAGTTTATTTTTAGTTTTACATTTTTGTTTAATGAACTTATTAAAATTCATTGTTATGTATTCAATGTCCTCTTCACCATCACTTGAGTTATCACTCAAGAGGTCTTCATTTGTCCAAAACTCCAAATCCATCCTGTTCTTTGGAAGGAGGTTCATGTGTTCATCAGGTTCATTGTGTTCCAAGAATGTCATCTCATAAGTCATTAAAGACCCAATGAGTTCTTCAAGAGGTAAGTCATTTAAATTTTTAGCTTCTTGAATGGTGGTTACTTTGGGATCCCACCATTTTGGAAGAGATCTTAAAATCTTACTTACAAGATCAAAATTCAAAAAAGATTTACCAAGAGCTTTTAGACTATTGATGACATCTGAAATATGGGAGAACATGTCACTGATAGTCTCACTTGGTGTCATTCAAAAAACCTCAAAATCATGCAATAAGAGGTTTACTTTCGAGTCTTTGACTCTACAAGTTTTCTCATGCGTGATTTCAAGTGTGCGTCAAATATCAAAAGCTATTTCACAAGTTGAAATCCTATTAAATTTGGTTTTGTTCAAAGCGCAAAATAAGGCATTCATAGCCTTTGCATTTAAAGAAAAAGATCTTTTCTCTAAGTCCAACCATTCGTTCATCAGTTTAGAGGTAAGTTGAAAGCCATTTTTAATGATATTCTATAAGTTTAAATACAAAGAAAATAAGAAATCTCTTATTCGAGTTTTCCAATAAGTGTAGTCCAATCCATTAAACAATAGAGGATGAACAATTGAAAAACCCTCTTGAAAGCCATTAAGAGCCATTTCTCGCAGGTGTGAATCCGAAAGAGAAACAACATGGCTCTGATATCAATTGTTGGGTTCTAGAGTAGCACTAAGAGTGAATTAGTGCAATAGTTAAGAATGATAAATTTTGGCGATTTAAACACTTTCAGAATCTTCGTACGATAAAAAGATATTTTGTTGAAAAGAATATCGGAAATACTTGAGCTTGAGAGTGATTGTAAGAGGATAAAGAAGAAGCCAAATGATTGTAGTAAAATGAAATGGTTTGCAGTAATGTAAATGACAATAAGAAAACACAAACTAATTTTTATAGTGGTCGGTCATCCGACCTACGTCCACTCCCGATTCCTCTTCTCTTGAGGCCATTGACTTTTTTACTAGTTGTCTTCCTTCCAACAGGTAAAGATGAACTCCCTTACAACACCTCTCCTTTTGACAGGCTCAGGAGATAACCCTTAGAAGCACTTCATTCCTCTCTTTTGGTGGAATACAAATGAGAACTATATAACGGATTTCTAAAGTGATTTGAACAATGTTTTCTCACTTATTAAAGTATGTGTGCTTGTGTATTCAACCCAGGGATGGGAGGGGTATTTATAGGCTCCAATCTGATTCAAACATAGAGCCAAAAACCTTCCCATCCTGTGTTTACTGGGTACTGGCGGTACCACTACCCAGTATAATATAGGGAGCTGGACTTAGATGGTGCCACCACCCTAGTCTAGTGTGCCACCATCAGACAAGGTCTAGCACTTCTAGTTGGGCCTTAAACTCGGCCCAAACCAATCCATTACAAGGCCTAGTTGACCCCTACCAGGTTTATAGGATTAACACATAATCCTAACCTCAATTATGTACTAACTACGAAATTAGAAATATTTCCTAAGCTAATACAAAGTTCAGCACATCAAGTCTTCTTATGGCGAGCTTCCGGCAAACTTTCGGTGATCTTTCGACGAACCCTCAGACACCTTTCTGTGGATTCCCGGTAAGCTCTTGGACTTCACGACAATCTTGGCGAGTTCCGATGAGCTTCTTCAGCAAGCTTCGATCTTTCTTGATGAGCTCTGTGAACTTCTAACGAATCTTTCCGGTGAACTTCCGAAAACCCTTTGGCAAGCTCCCTACTCATTCTCTATTAGTTCCGATAGTACTTCCGACGAACCTTCGGACTTCCATTGAAGTCACGAACTTCCAACGATTCCATCGTACTTGACTTCAACACTTTGCTTTGCTTTATGTCTTCATTATTATCGTAGTTAATACTGCACACATAAACCTTAACTCTACTTCGATCTAGTCAGTTACATGAATCAACCTCCTATTGTCCGGCACATCATTGGTCGATGCTTTATCTAGTTCTTAGGCGCACCATCCTCTCTTGTGGCCTATTGCCCAATCGACAGTTGACCTTCGTAACCCCGATCTCCTTGGCGTAACACTACTCTTCTTGGCCTGATGCCCGATGTCCGAAGCCTTCTACCGATTGTCGATCGGACCTCCAACACGACGTCTAATATACTAACATGATCTCTTCTAGTGCGATGTTGATTCATCCTATGTCAACTATCTAATCCTGATCGATAATAGACCTGCGTCACTTAAAATATAGTTAGATAACAAAACACAATCAATTAGTTTCATCATCAAAATCCGAGACTCAACTGTTAAATGAACATAGTTTATCTAAATACTTTTGGGCCGAAGTCGTTAATATGGCTTGCTATATCATGAATAGGGTTCTAATAAGACCATCTCTATCCAAAACTCCTTATGAATTATGAAATAACAAAAAATCAAATATTTCTTACTTAATTGTTTTCGATTGCAAATGCTTTATCTTGAATGAAAAGGATGCCTTAGGAAAGTTTGATGTAAAATCTAGTGAAGGCATCTTTCTTGGTTACTCTTCCACTTCTATAGCTTTTTGTATTTTTAACAAAAGAACCTTAGTTATAGAATAGTCTATTTATGTTGTTTTTAATGAAGTTTTTGAATTTAAGAAAAATAATTTTGATGATGATCTTGATTTTGATGGTTTAAATTTGAATGAAACCTCTCTCAAAATAGCAACTTGGATGCATCTTCTTCTCAAATTTCCTTACCTAAAGAATGGAAGTATATAGATGCCTATCCAAATGAGCTAATTATATGAGACATATCAAAAGGAGTTCAAACTCGTTCTTCTTTTAAGAATTTTTGTACCAACCCCGTTTTTCTTTCTCAAATTGAACCTAAGTGCATTAACGAAGCTTTGAAAGATGATTCTTCGGTTATCGCAATGCAAGAGAAATTGAACCAATTTGAGAGGAATGAGGTGTGAAAGCTTATTCCTAAACCTAGTAACCATTTAGTTATAGGTACTAAATGGGTTTTTAGAAATAAGCAAAATGAATTTGGTGTTGTGGTTAGAAATAAGACTAGATCAGTGGCTAAGGGTTTCAACCAAGAAGAAGGTATTGATTACGAAGAGACCTTCACTCCTGTGGCAAGATTAGAAACCATTAGGATGCTCCTTGCCTATGCTAGTATTAATAATTTTAAGTTGTTTCAAATGGATGTCAAAAATGCTTTCTTAAATGTTTTCATTTCTGCAGAAGTGTTTGTTGAACAACCACCCAGTTTTGAAAACTCTTTTTTTCCTAATCATGTGTTTAAATTGACTAAGGCTCTCTATGGGTTAAAACAAGCCGCAAGGGCTTGGTATTAGAGACTTAGCTCATTTCTAATTTCAAATAATTTAACTAAAGACAAGGTTGATATTACATTGTTTGTTAAGCATTTTGAAAATAATTTTTTTATTATTCAAATTTATGTTGATGATATTATCTTTGGTTCAACTAATGAATCACTATGTGAATCATTTGCCAAGTGTATGAGACATGAATTTGAAATGAGTCTAATGGGTGAACTAACATTCTTTTTAGGATTATAAATTAAACAACTTAATGATGATATATTTTTAATCAATCTAAATATATATTAGAATTATTAAAATAATTTAACATGGATGGTTCAAAAACCATAAACACTTCTATGAGTACTTCCACTAAGTTAGACATGGATGAAAGTGGTGAAAATTTTGATCAAAAAAATATATAGAGGAATGATTGGTAGTTTACTTTATCTAACCGCAACTAGACCGAATATCAAGTTATCTCACCTTAAAGTAGTTAAATGAATCCTTAGATATCTTAAAGGAACTCCTAATCTAAGATTATGATACCCAAAATCCGATGACTTTAATTTAAAAGCCTATGTGGATGCGGATTTTGGTGAATGTAGAATAGATAGAAAAAACACATCCGGAATATGCCAATTTTTAGGACATACACTTGTTACTTGGACTTCCAAGAAACAAAACTTGGTTGCACTATCACAGCCAACGATGAGTACATAGCCGCAAGTGCATATTGTGCACAAGTTGTTTAGATGACAAATACTTTAGAAAACTATGGAATTCAATTAAAGAATATTCCTATAAAATGTGATAACACAAGTGCTATTTGTTTAACCAAAAATCTCATTCAACACTCTAGAACTAAGCATATTGACATTAGGCATCACTTTATATAAGATCATGCCAATAATAATGATGTTATTCTAGAATTTATTAATACAAAACATCAATTAGCGGACATCTTCACAAAACCTTTAAATGAAGAACAATTTAACTTCATTAGAAGAGAATTAGGCATGCTAAATGATCATAATACATGAGGTTGTTGTATGTTTATTTTCCAAAGTTTTTTAACTTCCATTTTCATGAACTCATATTGATATTATCTTGTCGAATTTCGGATGACATCTTTACAATATCATATTTTTGAATGAAAATCTCGTTTTTATCCTTCTCCGATCTTTCATTGATATTCCTCTTTCATCGTTAAAGTTTCTCCGTTGATGATCTTGAAATTAAAATCATACCTTCTTAATGATTTGGTAAAATTAGTTCTATACTCCCTCTACCTTTATTGGGATGAATAAATGATTTTCTTGATTTATTTTATCCACTCTTATGTATAGTTTGATGATTTTGTCTTCTTGACTCATGCAACTATACATACATTAATATCATGAACTTTGAAGAAGCTTTCAAGTTTGTATACTCACTTCAGACTCCATTCAATGCAAATTTGATAAACTCTTAACTCTTGACTTGATGCTAATTTCTGCATCTTGAACCTTTATGACTTGATTGTTCATCTTCCATCTCATGAGTTCTAATGAGAATGCCAAGTTGAACCTTTAAAATATGAAAACTTCATCATGACTCTTTCATGGATTTTGAGCTTAGTATGAAAACTTCATCTCTCTTCTTTACGAATTTTTAAAAATTAACTTCATGAGCTCTTGATGAAATATTTGATGAATGTCTTGGCTTCAATGATGTATCTCTTTCACTTTACGATTTTTTAGCTTAAATTTTCAAATTGGCTCTTGAACCATTCATTTCAATCCTTCTTGAATGAACTCGTATAGTTCTTATTATGAGTTTTATCGATTTCATCTCTTTTCTAGTCTCATTTGGTAGAAACAATTTGTGAATAAATTTTTATTGACTTGAATGATTCAATTCAAGAATTATCATGCAAAAATACTGAATTTTTCATGAGAACTTAGAAAATTTTATGAACTTTAGCTTTAATGATCTATCTTACGATTTCATTAGCACCAATTTTCAAAAAGTATGATCAAATTGCTCTTTGGTATTCTTTTCTTTTTTGCCATTTTTATCAAGGCCTATTCCTTTTTTGTTGATGACAAAGGGGGAGAAGAATATGGATCACAATGTATTGAAATGCCTTGTATGTGTCATATTGAATGATGTATCATGTATTGCAATGTATTGCAATTACATTGTATCAAAAATTGATTGATATCCTTAAAAGCAACGCAATATGAAGCATATCACAGGTAGAATGTATTACATACATAGCAAATGGTTCATACATACTTTGCATGTTAATTTTGTAAAATCGTTATCATATCATGTTTAAATTTGGTATCCTTCATTGATATGATAAGTTTTCATCTCATTTAATGATGTATTGTAAAATGATATCATGCCTTGCATTTGTGTAATTTTATTTTGAAATCATTTGATCCCTGTTTCACTTCAAAACTAAAATTGGTATCATTTATCGAAGTGATAAATGTCTATCATCATTGAACTTAAAAAATGGGTGTCATGTTTTGACATTGTGAAAAATACAAAGTTTCGTATTTATGGATGAAAAATCATGCTTGCTAAATATGATGATAAGTTCAACGAATGCAACTTATTGGTTTCGGCTTGAATTCAAGGAGATTTAATTCAAGTGTTTCCCTTCTCATAATATAACATATAGATAGGGGAAGTTAAGGTTAACTCCGTCATCAATTGATTGTCATCATAAAAAAGGGAGAGATTGTTGACTCTTAGATTTTTATGATAAAGTCAATTGATAGGTTATTTGATCTAATCCATATTATTGAGATAAGTTTGTAGGATTGACTATGATAGCAATGAAGACATAAAGTAAATTATCAAAGTCAAGTACGTTGAGAGTTCGAGAGTCCATCAGAAGTCTGAAGGATCATTGGAAGTGCTGCCGGATCTGGCCGAAAATGAATTAGGGACTTGCCAAAGGTTTCGGAAGTTCGCCGGAAGGTTCATTGGAGGTTCGCAGAGTTCACCGAGAAAGTTCGGAAGGTGGCCAAGAGATTCATCGAATTCACCATAAAGTCTAGGAAGCTATTAGAAGTCCGTTGGAAGATATCCAAGGGTGTGTCGGAAGTCTGCCGGAAGTCTGCCGGAAGTTCACCAAAAAGCTCACCGGAAGAAGACTCGACATTGTTGATTTTTAATTTGCATAGAATATATTTTTAATTTCATAGTTAGCATATAATTAGGGTTAGGTTTAAGTGATAATCCTAATTAACCATAATAGAGACCAACTAGGCCTTAATTGAACTGAATTAGGCTGGATTCAGGGCCCATTCACTAGTGCTGACCATGTATAGTAATGGCACTACCTCGGGAACTAGTTCCCAGGTGGTTTGGGTGGTGGTACAACCCCAAGTCAATGGTGGTACCGCTGACAATTATTACCTATCAGCGATAGTATCACTTAACAAGCGATGGTACCACTCCTCCATAGAGTCCGAGGACCCTTTCAAGTGGTAGTATCGTCAGACTAGGTGGTGGTATAGCCCAGTACACTAACAAAGCAGGGTCAACTTGCAGTGGCACCGCTAGTACCTGAAAATCCGAGATGTGACTTTTTTTTGCTCCAATTCTGAAGCCAATTGAGTCTATAAATACCTCTCTCTTCTCAGTTGGCTAAGTATAATTGAGAAGTGAAAAAAACTGAGTCAAAGCTATAGCAAATTACATTCGATAAGCTTGAGTGTTCACCTCCCAAGTTTTACTTTGTAAAAATTCTGTAAAAGTGTGAACCACTTGTAAAAGTTTATAAAAGAGGTGCTTGGTCCTTCCCTTTCAAGAAGAGTTGATAGTGGAAGTTGGGAACCTCATCGGAGGAGGTTTCAGAAGCGGACATTATTGAATCTTGGATTTTGATGATGAAACTAACTGATTGTGTTTTGTGGTCTAACTGCATTTTGAGTGACACAGGTTTACTATCGATCAGGATTGAACAGTTGACACTGGAGGAATTAACGTTGCGTCGAGTGATCACGTCAGGATATTGGATGTCGAGCCAGAGGTTCGGTCGATAATCAACAGAAGGCTTCGTATGTCAGGCATCAAGCCAAGAAGAGCAGAGTTGCGCCAAGGATATCAGGGTTATGGAGGTCAACCGCCGATTAGACAACAAGCTACAAGAGAGGATGATGTGCCGAAGAATCGGGCAAAGCACCGACCAATGACGTGTCGGGCAACAGAATGTCAATTTGTGTTGTAATAATTGTCTAGATCGAAGTAGAGTTTTATCTGTGTGTGTGTAAGATTAACTATGATAACTATGAAGACATAAAGTGAAACAAAGTGCCGAAAGATAAGTGTGATGGATCGTTGGGAGTTCGAGAGCTCGAGAAAGTCCAAAAATTCATTAGAAGTACTGCCGGAACTGGCCGTGAATAAGTAGGGAGATTATTGAAGGGTTTTTGGAAGTTCACTGGAAGGTTCGTCGGAAGATCGCGGAGCTTACCAAGAAAGATCAGAGCTTGCCAAAGAAGCTCGTTGGAACTCGCCAAGATCATCGTGAAGTCCAGGAGCTTGCTGAGAGTCCACAGAATGGTTTCTGAGGGTTCGTCGGAAGACCACCGGAAGTTCGTCGGAAGCTTATCGGAAGAAGTCTTGACTTGTCAGACTTTGTAATAGCTTAGGAAATATCTTTAATTTTATAGTTAGCATATCAATTTGGGTTAGGATTAGGTGTTAATCATATAACCTAAGTAGGGGCCAATTGGGCCCGATAACATACTGGTTTGGGTCGAGTTTAAGGCCTAACTAGTAAGCTGGAAATGCCCGGGCGGTGGCACCGCCTAGTACCCGAGAGCCCAGATGGTGGCACCGCCAGGCTAGGCGTTGGTACCACCGCTAGGCAGCAAGCCCAGGTGGTGGCACGCTTGCTTTGGCGGTGGTGCACCCTTGCCAAGACTAATCGCCGTGTTTGACATCGACAAAGCGGTGGCATCGCCATCACCAGGAAAACTGAAAGTGATTCAAATTTGGGCACTAAATTTGAATCTTCTTGAGGCCTATAAATACCCTTCTCATCCATGGATCAAACACACATAAAAACTGAGAAAGAAGAAGGGAAAACTATCTTGAAATTGTGTCAAAACCTTCCCTCTTATTCTAAAGTGTGATCTAGCCTTAAAGAGGGTTGAGAGGCCTTGTAAGGGTTACCTCCTAAGCCCATCAAAGGAGAGAGCTATAAGGGAGTTGATCCTCACCCGTTGGAAGGAGGATAGCTAGTGGAAAAGCCGGTGGCCTCAAGTGAAGAGGAATCGGGAGTGGACGTAGGTTGTATGACCAAACCACTATAAATCGATTTGCATTTATATTCTTGTAATTTATTTTACTATAAACCATCTTCACTTTGATGCTCTACCTTCTTATCTCCTTCTTATGAATCAATTTATTTCTAAAGCATCTTTCGTTGCGGATTTAATCAAAGCATCATTTTCAAAATATGAAATTTTCGAAAGTTATTTTAAATCGCCGAATTTATCGTTCTTAGCCACTGCACTAATTCACCCCCCCCCCTCTTAGTGCCGCTCGATCTCTAACAATTAGTATCAGAGCAAGGTTATTTCTCTTTCGGATTCACACCCACGAGAAATGGCTCTTAATGGCTTTCAAGAGGGTTTTTCGATTGTTCGTCCTCTGTTCTTTAACGAATAGGACTACACATATTGGAAAACTCGAATGAGAGTTTTCTTGATTTCTCAAGATTTAAACATATAGAATATTATTGAAAATGACTTTCAACTTCCCTTTAAGCTGATGAACGAATGGTCGGATTTAGAGAAAAAATCTTTTTCTTTGAATGCAAAGGCTATGAATGCCTTATTTTGTGCTTTAGACAAAAATGAGTTCAATCAGATTTATACATACAAAACGACTTTTGAAATTTAGCGAACACTTGAAATCACGCACGAGGGAACTAGTAGGGTCAAAGACTCGAAAGTAAACCTCTTATTGCATGATTTTAAACTTTTTCGAATGAAACCAAGCGAGACTATAAGTGACATGTATACCCATTTCATGGATATCATCAATAGTCTAACAGCTGTTAGAGATCGAGTGACACTAAGAGGGGGGGGCGGTGAATTAGTGCAGCGATAAAGAACGATAGATTTTTCAGCGATTAAAACAAGTTCGGAAACTTCGTATGAATGAATGCAACGTTTCTTTTGAACCCGAAAAGATTGCGTTTTAACTTTAAAGCATACATAAGAAGATGAAGAGGAAGTTGAGTAAGTAAGGCAGCAAATGAAGAGGGTTTGCAGAAAAGTAAATCGCAAGAACGTAAATGCAAACCAGATTTTTATAGTGGTTTGGTCATCCGACCTATGTCCACTCCCAATTCCTCTTGCTTGAGGCCACCAGCTTTCCACTAGCTATCCTCCTTCCAACGGGCGAGAATGAACTCCCTCACAACACCTCTCTTTTTTATGGGCTTAGGAGATAACCCTTATAAAGCCTTTCACCCCTCTCTTGGACTAGAACACTCATAAAACTTAGAGAGAAGATTTGACACACTTTCGAGAGAGTTTTCCCCTTCTTTTTCTTAGTTCTAGACACTCCTTTCAACTCTAAATGAGTGGGGTATTTATAGACCTCAAAGTGATTCAAATTTGGAGCCCAAACTTAGAGCCAAAATTTGAACCATTTTGAATTTCCCAGTGCTGGCAGTACTGGGCGGTGCCACCGCCCATCCAGTGGTGCTACCGCTGGTGCCCACGGGTGCTGGGTGGTGCTACTACCCCAGCCAGGTGGTGCCACCGCCTGGCTCTCGGCCACTGGGCGTTACTACCGCCCAAGTCATTTCAGCAGAGTAGTTTCGGTCGAAAACTCGACCGAAGCCGATCTAAATGAAGTCCGAATTAGCCCAAATTTGGTTTATAGGATTAACACCTAATCCTAAACCAAATTATATGCTAACAACGAATTTTAAAGATATTTTTTAAGCTATTACAAACTCTACAAGACAAGACTTCTTTTGGCGAGCTTTCGACGAACTTCCGACGGTCTTCCGACGAACCCTCGGAAACCATTCTACGGACTCCCGGCAAGCTCTTGGACTTCACGATGATCATGGTGAGTTCCAACGAGCTTCATTGGCAAGCTCCAATCTTTCTTGGCAAGCTTTGTGAACTTCCGACAAACCTTTCGGTGAACTTCCGAAAACCCTTTGGCAAGCTCCCTACTCGTTCTCGACTGGTTTTGGCAACACTCCCAATGAATCTTTGGACTTCCATCGAACTCTTGAACTCCCAACGATCCATCATACTTGTCTTCCGGTACTTTGTTTCGCTTTACGTCTTCATTGTCATCATAGTTAATCCTACACACACATAAACAAAAACTCTACTTCGATCTAGATAGTTATTACAATGCAAATTGATATTCAATTGCCCGGCATGTCATTGGTTGGCACTTTGTCTAATCCTTCAGCACATCGTCCTCTCTTGCGGTCCGTTGCCCAATCGGCAGTTGACCTTCGCAACCCCGATATCTTTGGCGCAACATGCTTCTTGGCCCGATGCCCGACATACGAAGCCTTCAGTTGATTGTCGACCGAACCTCTGGCTCGACATCCAATATCCTAACGTGATCACCTCCGGCACAACGTCAATTCCTCCAGCGTCAACTGTCTAATCCTAATCGATAGTAGACCTGCGCAACTCAAAACGCAGTTAGACCACAAATCACAATCAATTAGTTTCATCATCAAAATCTGAAATTCAACAATCTTCCCCTTTTTTATGATGACAACTAATTGATGACTGACGGAGTTAACCATAACTCCCCGGAGTTTAACACAAACTCCCCCTATCAATATGCCATTGATAGAAACCTTGGATTATCCCAAATCCAAGCAACATTCATCACAATTAAGAGAATCATCAAATAATCGTGCAAATATATAAAATATTCAATCAATGCATGAAGTCATCAATCTACTTCTCCCCCTATGTCATCAACAAAAAGGAGAAGTAACATCATAGCTAGTTTTCAAGGATATGCAAATATTACAATCATACTAGCTATCAATCACATCATAACTCAAGCATAGCTTTGCAATACAACATATAATCATACCATTCAATCATAGCAAGTTTTTAAGGATGGGCAATGATGGTAAATTTTTTTACTTGCTTCTTGAGATGTGTAAGTTGCACTTTCTTTGCTTCCTTTGCATGTTCTAGCTAGTAAAATTTTTCTTTGTGATACATAAGCTAGCAATAAATCTTCTCCCCCTTTGTTTTTGTCAAAAAAGTGGAGTACAAATAGTCAATGCTTTGATCATGACAAAATAACAAATTTGCAACATGAATTTTCAGCATATTAAGTCATGAATTCAAGGGAGTCAAAAATCATGATATGAGAGAAAAAGATGATAAGCAAGCAATCAATAATGGTAAGCAAGCTAACATACTTTGTGACACGCAAGTTAGCTTCCTTTCAATTCTTCGCTTTTGTAACTAAGTTTCACCTTTGCATGCTATCAACTTTTTGTTTGCAATGAGTTAGCAATTATATATAATCACTTTAAACATATATGCTAACTTTTCATTAAAACATACAAACATAAAGGCATGGCAAGTGTAACATTTCAAATTTTTGAAGTTTTGCATTTTGCTTCTTTTGAGATAGTCAAGATAGCAATATTTGCATCCTTTGAGATAGCAATCCCCCTTTGTCTTTGTCAAAAAGAAGGGAGGACTAAATGACTAAAAATTTCAATCATTATACAAGTCATTTTTCATATCAATTATAAATTTGGATCAATAAAAATATACATCAATTGTTCAATCATCACATGATGCAAATAAGACAAATGCAAAAAATCATGTCACGAAGGATATCAATATGTAAATTCAACAAGGATCAAAGCCAAAAGATATCATTCATGATTCATAACTTTCTTTTTAGCAAGATCAAAATTCATATTTATCAATTTTTAATTCAAGATAAATGTCATACAACCAAGAATCATGTATATAAAAGCATATCAATATTAAGGATCAAATCATGATTACAAGTGCTAACATATTTTCTTTTCATTCATTTTCAAGCTATGATAAAAAGAATAAATTAATGATTTAATCATTAAGTACAACTCTTTTACATCAATTTTGAATCATATAAGGCTTACATGGCAAATATCAATTAATGATAAAGAGTATACAACCAAGAATCATGATGCATAAAAACATATCATTCTCATAGATCAAGTCATGATTCATTGATTCATCATAAGGCAAATTTCTTTTCAATCATCAATTTTTCAATTGGTACATAAGACATACAAGCCAAAGAATTCTTGTCATTTCTATATTATGAAATATATGATAATAAGACTCATGATTCATTTAAAAAGATATAGCACAAAGAGTAACTTGATTCATGCATAAGAATTCCAAGTATCAAGTATTAAGATATCAAGACTTGGATTGTGATAACGCTCACTCAAGTTCGAATCATCAAAATCATTAACATAGTTTATGAGATTCACAAAAGACATAAACTTGAATTGTTCTCCTCTTTGGTAAATGATAAAAAGAAGCAATCATTTTCGAGATTCAAAATACTAGCAATTTGCATTAATCATGACAAGTGATACATCAAAAGTCTACATCAATATTTCAATCAACAAGTCATGAAGCATACAAAGTAGTATTGAAACATGAGAGAAAAGTTCAAATTATCAAATCATAATCAATTCATCGAAATCACTTCTATAATTTACGAGATTCTTAAGATATTATGAAATCATTAATCTCGATAAGATAGTAAATATAATTTCTTTATGTTTCATCATATAAGTATGTCTTTTACCTTTATATGCCAAATCAAAATATTCAAAACCGAAAGACAAACTTCATTATAAAAATTATCAAGACAACAATATAACATATTATGAGATTTAATTTATCATGATAATATGTTTCATTTTGTTTCAAACAATTGTGCTCATATTTCAAAAGATGAGTATCAAATTTAAGACCAAAACATAAGTTTGTCATCAAGATATGATATCACAAAGTCATTAAGTATGATAACAAACTTTTAATATTTTCATTTCAATGATGATTTCATAATGTATGTTCAAATATTTATACAGAAGCCATCATTGTATAAATTCAAAATACAAGTTAGTCATTAAACCCATCAAGATTAAATGCATCAAAATCTTTCATTCAAAAATTTTAATAAGAGTAACATAAATTGATTACATGTGAGCATGTATCAATATTTCAAAAGTAATGTAAAATCATCAAGATTCATGAATTTATCATGATCATACGTATGGAGCATTTTCAATTATCAAGTAAGAATTCCCATAAGCATGCCCAAAACTTTTTGCATGAAAAATATGTATCAAGTTTAAAGCCAAAAAGTGATATGAAAATCATCAAGATTCATGGATTCATTATGAATATATTATTTCAAAATATGAGATTTCAAGTCATCAAGTATGATACAATCATTAAGCATGTTTTCATAATGCATTATCAAAATTATTTTAATTCTTTTTTTTATTTGTAATAATAAGATGATCAATGCTCAAATTTTTGCTAAAATAATATATCATTTTAAAAATCTGAAAAATAATTTTCGTCATGAAAACTATTAAGTCCAAATATAACACAAGGCAACATCAAAATCACATTTCTTTCATTTTGAAAATTTGTGGGTTAGGTCTATATAATTGATTTCATGAAGACATGTATCAATAAAAATTTCATCATAAAAAGGGTTAAAACCCATTGAGCCAAGATGGAAGTTTTCAAATTATAATCAAGATACATACATCTATCATCAAAAGATTTTCAAGAAATTCATACATAGATATGTATCATGTTTAAGATTGAAAACCGATATGAAAAGTATACATGAAATTTCATCATCTCAAAATGTCATCTTAATTTGTCATGAAAACAATTAGACCAAAAATACGTTAATTCACAACATAGAGTCAAATCAACATTACTTCAAAAACTAATGCATGTTACAAAATCATCAAGCATCATGTTTAGAAATGAAAAGCAATATAAAACATCAAGATACACATGCATGGATTAATCCTAAGCATTATCACAAATCATGCATCATTCATATTTTTAATTTTCAAAAAATTACTAGAAAGGAAAAAGCATAAAAAAATCCTACCAACTATTTCAAGCAACTCACGAAAGGATCATGTAATTTCAAAGTAAGGTAAAAACAACTTGGGTGAGTTTCTTACCTCATTGTCGAAAACCGTCAAAGCTCATTTCACCTCTTCTTTACTTGATTTTTCTTTGCAAGCCTTATTCTTCTTCTTTGACCTCTTTCTCCATTCAAGTTCACTTGTATTTTTTAATTTTTGTTTAATGAACTTATTAACATTCATTGTTATGTGTTCAATGTCCTCATTGTCCTAATCACTTGAGTCATCACTCAAGTGGCATTTTATAGTTCGGAGTTCCAAAACCTTCTTGTTCTTTAAAAGGTTGTCCATGTGTTCATTATGTTCAAAAAGTTCTAGAAGGCTCATTTCATATGTCATTAGTGAGCCAATTAATTCTTCCAATGGAAAATCATTCAAATTTTTAGCTTCTTGTATAACGGTTACTTTAGGATCCCACCTTTTTGGAAGGGATCTTAAAATCTTGTTTACGAGTTCAAAATTCAAAAAACTTTTACCAAGACTTTTCAAGCTATTGATGACATCCATGAAGCGGGTGTACATGTCATCGATAGTTTTGCTTGGTGTCATTCGGAAGAGCTCAAAATTATGCAACAAGAGGTTTACTTTCGAGTCTTTGACTCTACTAGTTCCCTCGTGCGTGATTTCAAGTGTCCAAAAAAATCAAAAGCCGGTTCACAAGAAGAAATCCGATTGAACTCATTTTTATCTAAAGCGCAAAATAAGGCATTCATAGCCTTTGCATTTAAAGAAAAAGATTTTTTCTCTAAGTCCGACCATTCGTTCGTCGGTTTAGAGGGAAGTTGAAAGCCATTTTCGATAATGTTCCACAAATCCAAATCCATTGAAAGCATGAAAACTCTCATTCGAGTTTTCCAATAAGTGTAGTCCGATCCGTTAAAGAACAGTGGACGAAAAACCGAAAAGCCCTTTTGAAAACCATTTAGAGCTATTTCTCATGGGTGTAAATCCGAATGAGAAATAACGTGGCTCTGATACCAATTGTTAGGGATCGAGTGACACTACGAGGGGGGCGGGGGTGAATTAGTGTAGCGACAAAGAACGATAGATTTTTTAGCGATTAGAACAAGTTCGGAAACTTCGTACGAATGAATGCAATGTTTCGTTTGAATCCGAAAAGATTGTGTTTTAACTTTAAAGCATACGTAAGAAGATGAAGAGGAAGTTGAGTAAGTAAGGTAGCAAATGAAGATGGTTTGCAGAAAAGTAAATAGCAAGAACGTAAATGCAAACTAGATTTTTATAGTGGTTCGGTCATCCAAACTAGATTCTTCTTGCTTGAGGCCACCGGCTTTCCACTAGCTATCCTCCTTCCAACGGGCGAGGATGAACTCCTTCACAGCACCTCTCCTTTTGACGAGCTTAGGAGATAACCCTTACAAAGCCTTTCACCCCTCTCTTGGACTAGAACACTCCTAAAACTTAGAGGGAAGATTTGATATACTTTCAAGAGAGTTTTTCCCTTCTTTTTCTTAGTTCTAGACACTCATTTAAACTCTGAATGAGTGGGGTATTTATAGGCCTCAAAGTGATTCAAATTTGGAGCCCAAACTTGGAGCCAAAATTTGAACCATTTTGAATTTCCTGGCGCTGGCAGTACTAGGCGGTGCCACCGCCCATCCAGCGATGCTACTGTTGGTGCCCGTGGGTGCTGGGCGGTGCTACTGCCCCAGCCAAGCAGTGCCACCGCTTGGCTCTCGGCCACTGGGTGGTGCTACTGCCCAGGTCATTTCAGCACAGTAGTTTCGGTCAAAAACTCAGTCGAAACCGGTCCAAATGAAGTTCGAATTGGCCCAAATTTGGTTTATAGGATTAACACCTAATCCTAAACCAAATTATGTGCTAACTACGAATTTTAAAGATATTTTTGAAGCTATTACAAACTCTATAAGACAAGACTTCTTTCGGTGAGCTTTTGGCAAACTTCCGGTGGACTTCCGACGAACCCTCGGAAACCATTCTGTGGACTCCCGGCAAGCTCCTGGACTTCACGATGATCTTGGCGAGTTCCAATGAGCTTCATTGGCAAGCTCCGATCTTTCTTGGCAAGTTCCGTGAACTTCCAACAAACCTTTCGGCGAACTTCTGAAAACCCTTCGGCAAGCTCCCTACTGGTTCTCGGCCGGTTCCGACAACACTCCCAATGAATCTTTGGACTTCTGTCAAACTCTCGAACTCCCAACGATCCATCACACTTGTCTTCCAGCACTTTGTTTTAATTTATATCTTCATCGTCATCGTAGTTAATCCTATATACACACAAACAAAAACTCTACTTCGATCTAGACAGTTATTACAATGCGAATTGACATTCAGTTGCCTGGCACGTCATTGGTCGGCACTTCGTCCGATCCTTTGGCACATCGTCCTCTCTTGCGGTCCGTTGCGCAATCAGTGGTTGACCTTCACAACCCCGATATCCTTGGCGCAACATGCTTCTTGGCCCGATGCCCGATGTACGAAGCCTTCAACCAATTGTCGACCGAACCTCCGGCTCGACATCCAATATCCTGACGTGATCACCTCCAGCACAACGTCAATTCCTCCAGCGTCAATTGTCTAATCCTGATCGATAGTAGACCTGCGTAACTTAAAATACAGTTAGACCACAAATCACAATCAATTAGTTTCATCATCAGAATCCGAGATTCAACAAGAGCTCTTGGTAAATCTTTTTCAAATTTTGAACTCGTAAGCAAGATCTTAAGTTCCCTTCTAAAAAGATAGGATCCTAAAGTAACCGCAATACAAGAAGCTAAAAATCTAAATGACATTCCGATAGAAGAACTCATTGGCTCATTAATAATGTATGAAATGAGCCTTTTGGAACTTGATGAATAGTTGAACTACCTTCCAAAGGACAGGAAGGATTTGGAACTCCAGACAATTGAATACCACTTGAGTGATGACTCAAGTGACGAGGACATTGAACACATAACAATGCATTTTAACAAGTTCATTAAACAAAAATCTAAAACTGAAAATGAACTTGAACGAAAGAAGAGGCCACCAATGAAGAAGAAGAAGGTTGACCAAGAATAATCAAGTAAAGAAGAGGCAAATTGGGCTTTGATGGGCTTCATCAACGAGGTAAGTTGATAGGACCCTAGTAGGGTTGGGTCCTACTCAACCATGTAGCATCTAATAAAAACCCTGTGAGAGTATAATAAACCCCACCTAGCTGCCTCTATCCTATAAAGAAGAGAGGCTAGGGTTTATATTTGGGTCTTTGGGCTTCTTAGCCACCGCCCCCCTTGTTACTGGGCCAGCCCGCTAAGGTTAAGGGTAAATTGGATAGTTCACTTAGGAAGTAGCCTCTAGGGCTAGGGTTTGGAGCTCTATATAAGCTTGTAGCCTCCACCTCTTTGGAATAAGAAAGATCAATCTAGAATTGCAGCCACTAGGCTACTTAGAGGGTGGAACCCCTATAGCGTTCCAAGGGTTGATCCCTCTCAAAGATCAATCTCCATAGAATTCCTCTAGGGTTCTATCATCTGGTATCAGAGCAGCGATCTTGTTGCTTTTGCTGCCATCCCTACCACCCACCATCAGCCAAGCAATTCCCACAATTGCTCTTGACGTCGTCGTCTCCACCGTCATCTCTTGATGTAGATCAATTCAATCTACAGTCGCCACCTCCAATTGCATCAGAGATCTAGTATTTTTCTACCACCAATACCTTTTGCTGCTGTAATTTTTCATCTAAAATATCAAAAAGAAGTTTTTCTATCGATCCCTTGCCTCCGAATTCCTTGCATCGCAAAAGTTACCATCTTTGCGAACGAAGGATCGCTGCAGAAAATTTCAACCGCGTGTTGCTGCCTTTAACCGATCTAATTATTATCCTTTTTGAACAAAATTTTTTGTGCACCTCATAGATCATCTTGGCTCCCATCCGTGATTGATCTATCATGGAATTCATCAAAAAAAAAATCATGTGTTGCTGCAATCTCTCGTCGCAAACTGCTAAAATTTTTCGACGAGAATTCTGCGATCGCAACTTGCACCGATTTCTTTAATGCTTTTCTGTCAAAATTTCTTGATCCAATTTGTTATCCTTGTTGCTATCTAAATGAAGATTCTACCATCAAACCCCTGAGTTTTCGCTGAAAATTTCGTCGAGAAATCGCTATTTCTTCGACGACAATTCTGCTCTTACTAGACAGCGCATATAGGCAGCAATTCCTACTGATTTTTATCAAATCTTTGCTGTAATCTACCATAGATCTAAAACCCTCTTCCCTAACCTTCATCCACTACCATCACAGCCCAAAAACTCCATCAAACTACAGCCCCAAACTGCACTCAAAACAGCCATAAAACAAGCCTAAACCACAGCCTACATTCACCAATCTACCAACCCTTTCAACCACCACTTCTCTCAACCAATACATGCCTTTAACTCGATAGCAAAAAAGAGATCTTAATATTATAGATTTAGAGACATATGCTATGGCATCCGAGGAGGCAATTGATGCTAAATTCGAAGCCTTCGAGACATGAATGGAGGAGAAGATTCGAACTCTCTTTGCCGAACTTAGTTTGGGTCGACCACCGAGCCCAAAGAAATCACATTAAGGAGAGAGCTCTAATCGAAGAGATGACCTCCAGGAGAGAGGAGGCTCTATGACTGATCCTCACTATCCATGCATGAGGGTGGACTTCCCTAGATGGGAAGAAGGAGACTTGATTGGTTGGATCTTGTATGCGGAGCGATATTTTTGGTACCACAAAATCGCAGATACATCTATGGTAGAAATTACAGCTATAAATCTTGAAGGGGATGCCATACAATGGTTTGATTGGTTTGAACACACTCATGGAGTCCTCTCATGGTGATAATTCAAAGAAGGACTGCTAATCCGTTTTGAACCAACCGATTACGAAAACATCGACGGATAACTAGCAAAGATCCGACAAACCTCCACCATCCAGGAGTATCAAACTAGGTTTGAAAAGTTATCTAATCAAACTCGTGATTGGTCTAAAAAATAGTTATTGGGGACATTTATTGAGGGCTTGAAGCCGGAGATCCGGGGAGAAGTTAAAGCGTGACAACTGTACACGCTTATGGCAGCCATCTCTTTCGCATGACTTCAGGAGGAGCGATTGAACCACGAAGCCCGGAGGACTAGGGTCACTCCCCAACCAGCAATATCAAAGCCCTCAGCCCCCCCTACTATTAGTCGAGCTCCTGCACCAAAAAGGTTGACAAGAGAAGAGCTTCGAGACCGATCTGCCAAGGGGTTATGTTGGCATTGTGACGAGCCGTGGAGCCACGAGCATCGCTGCAAAATGGGGAGACTTCTTGTGATTGAACCAGTGGAAGAAGAGATTAGTGAACACCAGAAGAGAGTTTTGAACATGAGGATGAAGATGTAGAAGAAGAGCCACAATCGACCGACTTTATGGTACATGCGCTAGCCGGCTACTCAAATCCGCAAATGATGAAAGTTGGAGGCCTACTCAAACAACAACCGATCACCGTTCTCATCGATACAAGCAGCACTAATAACTTTCTAAATAGTAAGGTTGTTGCTTGGATGGCGCTCCACATCGAAGGTTGTAGCAAGTTTGACGTAAAGGTCGCCGACGGTTGGATCCTAAAATGCAACCAAAGATGCCCGCAGGTGAAACTATTACTGCAGGACCAAGAAATTGTTGTCGACTTCTTCCTCCTACCAATTGATGATTATGAGGTTGTGATGGGTATAGAATGGCTGACGACACTAGGTGATGTTTCTTGAAACTTTTCCAAATTGATTATGAAATTCTATTACAAAGGCAAACAGGTCACCCTACGTGGGAAGCGCAGAAGCAACGTAACCACCGTTTCAACCCAATGAATGGAGAAAGTTTTACACAAGATAAATGGTGGCTTTCTTATGCATCTCCAGTAGCAACCAGAGGGAGAGAAAACAGAAATTAAAGATCAAAATATCACCCAACTGCTTGTTGAATTTGACGATGTTTTTGCTGAAAAGTGCGGTCTTCCTCCTACTCGACAACATGACCACCGAATTCCAATCCTTCCGGGCAAACCACCAGCAAACACTTGGCCTTACTGCTATCCTCACCTCTAGAAAGATGAAATTGAGAAGATCGTGAAGGACTATAGGAAGATTAGTGCCCCCCTCACTTCTCTACTAAAAAAAGATGCCTTCCTATGGTCGAACAAAGCCTCCGCTGCCTTTGACAGACTTAAGGCAACCATGACAATGACACCGGTGCTAGTGCTATCAGATTTCAGCCAACCCTTCATCATTGAGGCCGATGCATCGGGAGTTGGAATTGAAGCCGTTCTCATGCAAGATGGTTGACCACTCACATACACTAGCAAGGCGTTGTCTCCCTCCCATCAAAAAATGTCTATCTATGATAAGGAGATGCTCGCTATTGTGCATGCAGTAACAAAGTGGAGACCCTACCTGATTGGCCGACGATTTCATATTAAAACCAACTATAGAAGCCTTAAGTACTTTTTGGAGCAGAAGATATCATCCCCAGAGTAGCAAAAATGGGTAACCAAACTTCTCGGATTTGATTATGAAATTATTTACAAAAAGGAGAAAGAAAATGTTGTTGTAGATGCACTCTCACGGCTCCCTCAACAAGCTGAATTTTTGGCCATCTCTCTTCCTACCATCGGCTTCCTCAAGGGCATTAGGGAGGATTGGAAGAAGGATCCAGAAACCAGCAACATCATAAAAAAATTAGAGGAGGATCCAAGCGCAATAGCTCACTATACTTGGGATTCGAGGGATCTACGCTATAAAGGTCGTATTGTGCTTATACCAAACTCCCCTTGCATCAAAGTCATTCTGCACGAAATGCACTCCACACCTTCAGTAGGGCACTCCGGATTTCTAAGAACCTACAAAAGAGTGAAGCAAAACTTTTATTGGAAAGGGATGAAAAAAATTATTTCTAAATACGTAGCACAATGTGATGTATGTCAATAGCAAAAGGGTAAAACAGTGGTGAGTCCAGGAAAACTACAACCACTACCCATACCTGACTCGGTGTGGACTGACATCTCTATGGACTTCATCGAAGGGCTACTACCTTCCAAAGTTAAAAATACAATCCTTGTGGTGGTTGATCGACTTACGAAATATGCTCATTTTTGTGCTATGCGAAATCCCTACACTGCTGTTAGTATTGCTTAGATTTTCATAGAAAATATTGTTAAACTACATGGGATGCCAAGGACCATTGTAAGTGATCGTGATAGGGTCTTCACTAGTAAATTTTGGACCGAGTTATTTCAATTGCAGGGCACCAAACTTAAGATGAGCACTGCATATCATCCATAAACTGATGGCCAAACAGAAGTGGTGAACAGGTGTTTAGAGACATACCTTCGGTGTTTTGCCAGTGATCGGCCAAAAGAGTGGACGAAATGGCTCCCCTGGGCTGAATGGTGGTACAATACTACATATCATTCATCTACAAAATATACCCCATATGAAGCATTATATGGTCGGCCGACTCCTGTGATTCCAAAGTATGTAATTAGCTCGACTAAGGTAGATCAGGTCGACCAAGATTTAATTGACAGGGACAAACTCCTACAGCTGCTAAAGGATAATCTCTCTACCGCTTAAGCTAGAATGAAGCAACAAGCTAACACACGAAGAAGCGAAAGAGAATTTTTTATAGGAGATTGGGTTTATCTTCGCCTACAGCCATACAAACAACTATCCATCAGTACACGAGCCTCCATAAAGCCATCTCCATGTTTTTATGGGCCCTATCAGATCATAGAGCGTATTGGAGCCGTGGCGTACATACTTAAATTACCTAAAGATGCCAAAATTTATCTTGTCTTCCACGTGTCATGCTTGAAGCCCAAGTTGGGAGAACACAAGACACCCCAGATCCAACTGCCCAACACCACTGATGATGAAAATATTCAAGCCCAACCACAAGCCATCCTCGACCGCAGAGTTGTGATGCGTCGTCGACGTCCCTCTACTGAAGTACTAGTACATTAGACTAATTTACCACTCGAAGATGCCACATGAGAATCATATGAGGAGTTGAAGACCCGGTTCCCTGAGTTCATGGAACCTCAGCCTTGAGGACAAGGCTGATTCAAAGAGGGCGAGCTTGATAGGACCCTAGCAGGGTTGGGTCCTACTCAACCATGTAGCATCTAATAAAAATCCTGTGAGAGTGTAATAAACCCCACCTAGCCACATCTATCCTATAAAGAAGAGAGGCTAGGGTTTATATTTGGGTCTTTGGGCTTCTTAGCTACCGCCCCCCTTGTTATTGGGCCGGCCCACTAAGGTTGAGGGCAAATTAGGTAGTTCACTTAGGAAGCAGCCCCTAGGGCTAGAGTTTGGAGCTCTATATAAGCTTGTAGCCTCCACCTCTTTGGAATAAGAATGATCAATCTAGAATTGCAGCCACTAGGTTACTTGGAGGGTGGAACCCCTATAGCGTTCCAAGGGTTGATCCCCCTCAAAGATCAATCTCCATAGAATTCCTCTGGGGTTCTATCATAAGTATCTCACCCAAAATGCTTTTACCTTTGCTTTATGAAATTACTTGAACTTTTCATGAGTGCTTAATTTAGTTGGTAGGAAATAAATATTATTTTCAAAAATTATATAATGCTTTCTCCCTTTAGCGGATTTGAAAATTTAAAAATTTTGATCATAAAAAAAATATTATATTATTTCATGCATGTTATGATTTTGAATGATGTATGCAATATTATGGATGATAATCACATGATATGTGATAATACAAATTCCATGCTTTCCATATCTTTTTTTTTGTTTTAAACATGATGCACATCATTTACACAAAAAACAAGAGCATGCTCGTATGAAAACAATTTGCACGAAATGAAACACATAAAAATGAGAAAATGCACTATCATGATGCTTTATGTGTAATACTTTTGATCTTAATGGGTTTAATGACAAACTTATATTTTGAACTTATATAATGATGGCTTTCATATAAATATTTGAACATACCTTATGAAATCATCATTGATAATGATGAAATAAAAATATTAAAAGTTTGTTGTCATGCTTAATGATTTTATGATATCATGAGAATTTAAAGGTGTTATATCTTGATGACAAACTCATGTTTTATTTTAAAATTTTGATACTCATCTTTTGAAACATGAGTACACTTATATGGAATAAACAACTTAAAATAAAACACATTATCATGATAAATTGAATCTCATGTCTTGAAATAATGTGTTATATTTTTGTCTTGATGATTTTTATAATGAAACTTGCCTTTCATTTTTTAATACTTATTTTGATTTGGCATAAAAAGACAAATGATAAATCCATGTATACTATGTTCATAAAGTCTCTTGAATCTCGAGA